>OX451736.1:248954807-249363494 GCA_948472305.1 Vicia faba | reverse complement strand
TCCAACAATCCTGGATAGTAAGGAAAAACCTTTAAGTAATACAATGATTTAGTTTGAAGTATATGGAGAGCTTTATCAATCTTCAATTGATCTTCTTATTCAAGATAAAAAACAATTCTCAACAATGTATATAAATGTTCACAATGTATGAATGAAACTTGTAATGATAATGAAAGTGTATATGGCAAGTTTCACAAAATTATGAACACATGAAAGTTTATGTGCAAATTTGAATGAATGAGAAAATTGTTAATATGAAGAAGGTTTTTGTTGTTTGAAAATGTTATATGTGTTCTTGTTTAAAAACTGAAAAATTCTGCATTTTATAAAGTCATAAGAACCTCTTCATTCATGCCAATTCATATGAAAAGTTGCAATGCATTCATGAAAAGATACCACTTGAAAAATGTTTAAAAAACAAAATAAAAGCTGCACTGGTTCGCTAGGAACCGGTTCCGACATTGACATAACCCGGTTCTTAGTGAACGTTCTAAGTTGGAATTCAAAAATATCACGCAGGAACCGGTTCCCCTATTGGTACAACCCGGTTCCTGGTACAAAAACCAGGGACATGTTTTTTGAGAAATTCTGGAACCCGGTTCCCTGTTAGGGAGGAACCGGTTCCTAAAGGGTTATTTTCAAAAATACTTTTTGAAAGATATTTCAAACAAAGTTTTCTTGATGTTAAAGTTATGGAATATGTATATGTTGATGAATGCATATTGTGAACATCTATATTCAAGATTTTAAGAATTATTTATACCATATGACATTTGATGATTCTTCAATAATTCTTCAATAATCTTCAAGACTTTTATTTGATATTGATAAGCTTTTTGCACATCCTTTGAATGTTGATGTCCATGTTGTCTTCATCAAAACACATGCTTTAAATATGACTTGAGAAGCTTGCAATTACATTCTCCCCCTTTTTGATGATGACAACCAAGTCTTGAAAACGATTTCTTGAAATGTTTATGTTGTTTTGTATAGCAAACATGTTGAGCAAATGCAAGGCTCCACCTAAATTGTATGCTCCCCCTAAGTCCATGATTTTTTGAATTTTGGAGTGAGCTTGATATTTTATGGGCCTGCAATTTCTTTGAAACAAAATAACACATATGCATATTCTTCTCCCCCTTTGTTAACATCAAAAAGGATGGGGAAAAAGAGTGAATAAATACATATAAAAATTAAGACGTGCATAAAAAGAGAAACATTAGATATCACCTTCATCCAAAATACCAAGTTCTCTTCGGATTTTGAAGAAAGGTTCTCGAGCAAGCGGTTTAGTGAAGATATCTGCGAGTTGGTTATGAGTATCCACAAAAGTGACTTCGACATCTCCTTTAAGTACATGATCACGGAGAAAATGATGTCGAATATCTATATGTTTGGTTCTTGAATGCATGACCGGATTCTTTGTAATATTGATAGCACTTGTATTGTCGCATAGAAGAGGAATGCATCCGAGATCAAGTCCGTAATCACGGAGTTGTTGCTTGAGCCAAAGAATTTGTGCACAACAACTACCCGCTGCTATGTATTCTGCTTCGGCCGTGCTAAGAGCAACACATGCTTGCTTTTTACAAGCCCATGATACTAATGCATTTCCAATAATGTGACACGTACCACTTGTGCTTTTACGATCAGTTTTACAACCTGCATAATCTGCGTCAGAATAACCAATTAAAGTGCAAGTACTACCTTTTGGATACCATAGGCCGACATTGATTGTTCCTTTAAGATACTTCATGATCCTTTTAACTGCCATGAGGTGTGATTCCTTTGGATTTGCTTTAAAGCGAGCGCAAAGAAAAACACTAAACATAATGTCAGGACGGCTTGCCGTCAAGTACAATAAAGAACCAATCATACCTCTGTACTTTGTAATATCAATTGGAGTACCGGATTCATCTTGATCAACATATGTACAGGAGCCCATTGGAGTATTCATGGCTTTATAATTGTCCATATCAAACTTTTTCAATAATTCTTTGCAATACTTAGATTGGTTGATGAAGATTCCATCTTTTAGTTGCTTGATTTGTAGTCCAAGAAAGTAGTTCATCTTTCCCATCATAGACATCTCGAATTCTCCTTGCATCATCAATGAGAATTCCTCACACATTTCTTTGTTAGTAGATCCAAAAATGATATCATCAACATAGACTTGAACCAATAAAGTGTTACTTTGGATTTTCTTAATGAACAAGGTTTTATCAACCTTACCCTTTTCGAAACCTTTTTCACACAAAAAATTGCTAAGTCTATCATACCATGCTCTTGGTGCTTGCTTTAAGCCATAAAGAGCCTTTCTCAACTTAAAGACATGTGAAGGATGTTTGAAGTCTTAAAATCCCGGGGGTTGTTTGACATGGACTTCTTCATTGATGTATCCATTCAAGAATGCGCTTTTGACGTCCATTTGAAAAAGCTGAAAATTTAATGAACAAGCATAAGCAAGTAAAAGACGTATAGCTTCTAACCTTGCAACCAGAGCAAATGTTTCTTCAAAGTCGATTCCTTCCTCTTGATTGTAACCTTGGGCAACCAACCTTGCTTTGTTTCGAACAATTAGACCATTCTCATCAAGTTTGTTTTTAAACACCCATCAGGTACCTATGATGTGTTTACCACTTGGTCTAGGAACAAGTTCCCAAACTTGATTTCTCTCGAATTGATTTAATTCTTCTTGCATAGCAATAATCCATTGATCATCTCCTAAGGCTTCATCAACTTTGGTAGGTTCAATTTGAGAAACAAACGCCATGTTTAAGCAAGCATCTTTTAGATTCAATCTTGTTGATACTCCTTGGCTAATGTCACCAATAATTTTATCAATAGGATGGTCTCTATGAGTTCTCCATTCTTTTGGTAGATCATTGGTGTTTGAATCTTGTTGTACAATGTTTTCTTGATTTTCCGGTGATTTCTTAATTTGATCAATTGAAAGATCTTCCGGGGGTAAATCTATAGGATCATCATCATCACAAACAACTACTTCCTCCTTGGAGGGGTTAGTTTCATCAAAAGATACATGCATAGATTCTTCAATAGTTAAAGTTCTTTTATTATAAATTCTATATGCTTTACTAGAAAGTGAATAACCAAGAAATATACCTTCGTCGGATTTCTCGTCAAACTTACCAAGATTATCTTTGTCATTATTAAGAACAAAGCACTTGCATCCAAAAATGTGAAAGTGAGCAATATTTGGCTTTCTTCCTTTGAAGAGTTCATATGGAGCCTTCTTTATTATAGGTCTAATGATAACTCGATTTCCAACATAACATGCCGTACTAACCGCATCCGCCCAAAAATATTTAGGAAGATTTGCATCACTAAGCATTGTTCTTGCAAGTTCCACTAGAAACATATTCTTTCTTTCAACTACTCCATTTTGTTGTGGAGTTCTAGGTGCTGAAAAATTATGAGAGATACCATGTTCTTCACAAAATTCTTCAAATTGAGCATTTTGGAATTCTCCACCATGATCACTTCTTATGGATACAATCTTTACTGATTTTTCATTTTGGATTTGCTTAGCATACTTCTTAAAGGCTTTAAAAGCATCACTTTTCTGCACAAGAAACAAAGTCTAAGAATATCTAGAAAAATCATCAATAATGACTAAAGCGTATACATTACCTCCGAAGCTTTTTGTTCTTGATGGACCAAAGAGATCCATGTGTAACAATTGTAGTGGCCTTGTAGTAGACACCACATTCTTAGATTTGAAAGTTGTTTTGGTCTGTTTGCCCTTTTGGCATGCATTACATAATTTGTCTTTGATGAACTTCATCTTTGGTAGACCAATAACTAAGTCATGCTTTACCAATTTGTTCAAGTGCTCCATGTGAATGTGAGCGATCCTCTTGTGCCATAACCAAGCGTCATTGTTGTTTACCATAAGACATTGTACCTTCAGAGACAAATCATCTAAAGTAATCATAAAAATATTGTTAGTTCTTATACCTTTGAGTTTTACCTCATTGGTTGCCTCATCCATAATGAGACATTCATCTTTGTTAAATTTGATCTTGAACCCTCTATCGCAAAGTTGACTTATGCTAAGAAGATTGTGCTTTAATCCTTTAACATAGAGAACATCCTCAATTTGAATGGATGGAGGTGTGCCAACTATTCCAACGCCAAGAATCTTTCATTTGGTGTTGTCTCCATAGGTGACATACCCTTTGGCTTTATGTACTAGATATGAAAATTGGTGTACATCTCCTGTCATATGCTTTGAACATCCACTATCAAGATACCAAACATTTGATGTGGATTTCAAGCATACCTACACAAACAAATTATTCTTTGTTAGGTACCCAAGTTGCCTTGGGTCCTTCATAGTTAGTTCCCCTTTTCACCCACACATAATGCCCACTTGATATACTAAAGTTTCTAACATAGCAAGCATTAGGTGTATGGCCTTTAATACCACAATAAAAACAAGTAGGTTCAAAGTTACTTCTATATCTAGAAGGATAAGATTTCTTCTTAGGAAATGTTTTCTTTTTCGATACATTAGCCTTTTTCTTTTGATGATTATGAACAACTTTCTTCTTTTCTACTTTCTTGGGATTGGAACTATTACTAGCCGTTACAAAAACAGTGGGATTGTTACTTGGTTTCTTAGAATTCACATAACCAAGACCCCTTTTATCATTAGGATAATGTTGTTGGCTTAGTAATCCTTCCAATCCTATTTGTCCTTTTTCATATCGTTCAATGACTCTTTTCAATTGAACAATTTGAAAGACATTTAATTCACACTTGGAACATGCAAAGTTTTCTTTTTCTTTAATAAAATTCTGTTTTTGAAGTTCAAAATCTTTAGTCATGGTGTCAATTTTTTCTAAACAACTTAGAAGTTATTTTTCTTGATTTGACACCTTTTTGTATAAACTTTTGCATTCTTTCAAGAGTTCATCAATAGCATCTTGAACATCATCATCAAAAAGATTAAATTCATTACTAACCTCTTCTTCATCGTCGGAGTGATGTGAAGCCATTAATGCTAGATTTGCACATTCGTCGCTTTCCGAATCGGATGAAGAACTTATCTCATTATCTTCCCATGCAACATAAGCCTTTTTGTTCTTGAACTCCTTTTTGCCTTTGAATCCATTTTTCTTGGAGAGTTTTGGACAATCCGGCTTTATGTGACTTTGCTTTCCACATTCATAACATGTGACATCTTGTGTTGATGTGAAGGCTTCTTTATCTTTATGATTATAAAATTTCTTCCTATTGACAAAGTTAGCATTATGAAGATTATTTTTATAACCAAAATATTTTCCTAATCTTTTTACAAGAAGCAAGAAGTTTTCATCTTCCTCCGATGCATCTTTATCTTGACTTTCCTTTGAATCAACTTTCAAGGCAATGCCTTTGGATTTCTTCTCTAAATATTCATCTTTTTCAAGTCTACCGAGTTCTGTTTCATATTCTTGAGGTTTGCCAAATAATGTAGCGGAAGTCATTGCAGAGAGACTCTTCTTTTCTGAGATTGCCGTTACCTTTGGTTGCCATTCCCTAGTCAATGATCTAAGGATTTTCAAGTTGAGTTCATCATTTGTCAAGGTTTTACCAAGAGCATTTAAGTGATTTGTCAAATGCACAAATCTCTTTTGTAAGTCAAGAATGGATTCTCCGGGCTGCATTCGAAATAGTTCATATTCTTGACTCAAGGTATTTAGCCTTGATATTTTTACTTCAGTCATTCCTTCATGAGTTTGAACCAGGGTATCCCATATTTCTTTTGTTGTCTTGCAGTTCGAGACACGGAAAAATTCGTCCATACTGAGTGCACCTTGAAGAAGGTTTATTGCCTTTTTGTCATAGAGAACTTTCTTTTTATCATCATCGTCCCATGCAGTTTTGGGCTTTGCAGAACTAATTCCATTGATTACTGATATCGGGATAAATGGACCATTTTCAACAGCATCCCATACTTCCTCTCCTTGTGCTTCTAAATGCGCCTTCATGCGTATTTTCCAGAAGTCAAAATATTCACCACAGAATAGAGGAGGCTTATTGTTACTACCACCATCTCTGAAAACTGGTTGATGATTTGCGGAAGCCATTCTGGATCTTTAGGAACAAGTTACCTATAACTTGCTCTGATGCCAATTGTAAGTCTCGGAGTGCCTAAGAGGGGGGGGGGGGGGGTGAATTAGGTCTTATAAAAATTTATTCGGTTTTATGAGAATGCTTGGTAGTAATTTTGGTTAAGTGTTTGAAGGTTTTGTTTATATCTTTATCTTTTCCTGATTATGGTGATGAAAGCGATAAATGCGGAAAAGTAAAGAACACAGTGATATATCCTGGTTCCCCTCACAATCCGAGAGTACTCCAGTCCCCTTTCCAACACGAAAGAGATTTCACTATAGTTAGAATGATTGTACATCCTATGCTTACTATCTAACCTATAGGGTGATCAAAGGTTCTTAACACCTTTAAGACCAAACAAACACTAATGTGAATGAAGAACAATCCTCTTCAAATCACAACACTTACTTCCAACAATCCTGGATAGTCAGGAAAAACCTTTAAGTAATACAATGATTTAGTTTGAAGTATATGGAGAGCTTTATCAATCTTCAATTGATCTTCTTCTTTAAGATAAAAAACAATTCTCAACAATGTATATAAATGTTCACAATGTATGAATGAAACTTGTAATGATAATGAAAGTGTATATGGCAAGTTTCACAAAATTATGAACACATGAAAGTTTATGTGCAAATTTGAATGAATGAGAAAATTGTTAATATGAAGAAGGTTTTTGTTGTTTGAAAATGTTATATGTGTTCTTGTTTAAAAACTGAAAAATTCTGCATTTTATAAAGTCATAAGAACCTCTTCATTCATGCTAATTCATATGAAAAGTTGCAATGCATTCATGAAAAGATACCACTTGAAAAATGTTTAAAAAACAAAATAAAAGCTGCATTGGTTCGCTAGGAACCGGTTCCGACACTAATAGAACCCGGTTCTTAGTGAACGTTATAAGTTGGAATTCAAAAATATCACACAGGAACCGGTTCCCCTATTGGTACAACCCGGTTCCTGGTACAAAAACCAGGGACATGTTTTTTGAGAAATTCTGGAACCCGGTTCCCTGTTAGGGAGGAACCGGTTCCTAAAGGGTTATTTTCAAAAATACTTTTTGAAAGATATTTCAAACAAAGTTTTCTTGATGTTAAAGTTATGGAATATGTATATGTTGATGAATGCATATTGTGAACATCTATATTCAAGATTTTAAGAATTATTTATACCATATGACATTTGATGATTCTTCAATAATTCTTCAATAATCTTCAAGACTTTTATTTGATGTTGATAAGCTTTTTACACATCCTTTGAATGTTGATGTCCATGTTGTCTTCATCAAAACACATGCTTTAAATATGACTTGAGAAGCTTGCAATTACACCCTGAGATGCCATCTTCAGTTTATATATATAATAGTCTCATTTCTTTAGTGTTATCCAACTCCATAATTAAACTTGACTATGAATATTTTAAGAATAATGTCCTTATTTTTTATGAGAGCTCATGATTAAGTTACACTTAATGTTTCATTAAATAAAATATCTATTATAGGGACTTTATTATTTTAGAAAGAAAACATAACAAATAAATTCCTTATTATTATAAATAGATAATTCCATACAAGTACCAAATTCAGTATAAAACTATTGGCCTCTAGGGCATACACCAAGAATCCCCCAATATCACTAGAGCCTATTAGACATACTTAATACCCATAGATCTAGTATGGATATCATTCTTGTGCCCCGAAAGAGGCTTTCTGTGTGGGTCAATGACATTATCAAGTGTTGGTTTTATGCATATCTTCACATCTCATCTATCTATTATCTCTCGAATGGACTAATATCTCCTAAGTATATGTTTGGACCATTAGTGAGATCTAGGCTCCTTAGCTTGTGCAATGGAGCCATTTTTATCATAATAGATATCAATGAGATCCACGAAGCTAGGGACCATGCCATGTTGACCAATGAAAGTTTTGATCTAAACAACTTATTTTGTTGTATTTGAGGCAACAATAGACCTAGCCTTGGTATTATAATATGCAATTGTATCATGCTTTAAACTTTTCCAGCTCCTAGAGCCACCATTTAAGCTAAACACATAACATATTGTGATCTAAAGTCATTATTATTTGTCTGGAAGCTAGTATTGATGTATCCAATTATAGTGATCTCTTCCTAACCTCCTTATATCAAGAATGAGTCCTTAATCTTTCTCATGAACTTAATGATATTCTTCACACCAGCCCAATGGGCATCATTGGGATGATATTGGTACCTACTCGTTGGCACTTAAAGCATATGAGACATCTGGTCAAGCATATAACATGGAATACATGATAAATATTTTTGCATATGCATATGTAATCTTATTCGTGTGATCCATTTTTCCTTTGTTGAAGGGAATTGTGTTTTTGATAGACATAAGCCATGTTGCATTGGCATGAATTCTTTCTTGGAATCATACATATTAAAGCATCTCAAAGCTTTACCTATGTATGTACCTTGACTTAGTCCAAGTAGTTATTTGTGACTTATCTCTATAGATTTTGATTCTTAATATATAGGTTGATTCACCCAGGTACTTCATAGAAAAGTATATTCTTAGCACGGTTTTCACTTGCTACAAGGTAGGGATATTGTTTCCAATGAGTAATATATCATCTACATATAATATCAGGAAGATGATCAGGCTTCCATTAAAATTGTCATAGACACAAGGTTGGTCTTTGTTTTTAATGAATCCATATTGTTTTTACCATTTCATCAAAACAAATATTGCAGCTCTAACAAGTGGCTTTTGTATCGCTTTTATTAGTAGTTCTTCTTTATTATTTCATCATGTTTTGTTCACTTTTCTTTCATTTTGCTATGTTTTATGCTTTGGTATTATGTTTTGTTGTTTTCAGGCCTTAACAATCATATTGGAAGTAAAGAGGATCAAATCAGATTAATTGTGAAGAAAATGCAAAAAGTCGAAAATTTCGCATACAAAAACCAGGGAGCTGTTACGGGAACCCGTAATACCCATTACGGGCCATAACAGCATGATGGCCCAAGTCCCTCATTTTGCATACGTCCAGGACAAAAATTTAGAGGCCTATTATGGGCACCCATAATAGCCATTACAGACCGTAACAGGCAGGCGAGATTTCACTATTTTTGTTTCCTTTTCGGTTTGATTGATCACTATTTTGGGATTTTTGTGCATTCCAAATTGGGATGATTATGGTCTTTAATGGAAATTAATTTGAGATATTTCCTAATTAATGGTTATTGATCACAAAGATTTATTCCATGTTTAGAATAGGCTATAAAATCTCATAAGTTGTAAGGACAAATCATCTAGCTTTCTATTCCAATTTATCTTTTCATGCTCTGTAACTCAAGTCTCCGTTTGGAGCACTAGATCAATATAATTCGGGTTTGTATTTTATCGCTTTATTTTAATCACTTTATTGTTATTATTTACTATGTTTCCTGTGATAAACTTGGTTCTGTTTGTGCTATTCCTCACCATGAGTGAGTAGTTCTTTAGGGACTAAGGGTCAAGAACTCTATCAATGATTATCCGTACGAACTAGCTTAAGTCAATTACGAGAATTAGAACCTTTGTTTATTTTAAAACCTGAGTTTTTAATTCAATCCTCGCTACAAAAGTGGGAGTTTTTTTAGGTGTTTACCTTGATCTGAAAGGATAAGTGTAAACGTTAGAAAGTAGTTTTTAAACGGTTGAATCCGAAGTTCCGAAAGTGATTGAACAAGATTGAGAAATTATTCCATTTTAATAGTTGTGGAAAAGTAACAATCACTGATGAACGTTTCTGCACAAGCAAAAATCGACGAGTGTCTCGTTTGTCAGAGATACCACAATACGTTGGCGAAAATAGGTATTGTCAACCATGATCTATTTTTCTATAAAATTGTGTTGGAACTCTTGTAATATAAGTGCTTAAGTTGTGTAGAGAATTCATAGATAGCATTCATGACCCTAAGTCATGTTTGTCTTATTTTAATTTCATTTAAGTTGTTTCCAAAAGTTCTTTTTAAATAAGTTGTTTTTCCACTTAACTGTTTTTTCACTTAAGCTACTCTTAAAACACCAAAGTTTGATTGCTCTAAATATATAATGATAAAATAGAGTTTGGTACTCAACCAATGGCCGTTGTGGTTCGATAAATTTTTACTACTCTGACATAGTCGTGCACTTGCGGCGTGTCAAGTTTTTGGTGTCATTGTCGGGGACCAATTGCGCTTGATATTGAATCTTTGTTTGACCACCGTATGGACTAGAGCATTATTTTTGCTATAATTTTTTTTCTCTTTTTCATTGAATTTTTTGTGGCTTGTATGGAGTCAATCCAAAATATGATCAATTGTGAAAACAATTACCATGAAGACTCATGTTTCTATGCCTATAACCCAGGGTGGATGGATCATTCAAATTTTTCTCAATGATAACTGTGATACGGTGGGAGAACTGACTAGTGTTTTGCGTTCGCATTCGCACTTGTGCGGTTGAGCAAGAGTCGCCACCGACTTTTTATTTTATCCTAAAGGAAAGGTTAAAAAAGCACAGCAAAAACCTTTTTGAGATATTTCGTGGGTTCGGGGGGTAGATTATGAAAAGGGAAGGTATTAGCACCCTTTTCATCCATGGTTATCCATGGGCTCTTAAGTACTTGCTTAGATCAATCTTGCCTTGGTTTTCAATTGTGTGAAATGGTGCTTTGTGGATTGTTTTGAAAATGTTTTGAAAAGATGCCTTGCGCTAGGCTAACCTTGTAACAATTCTTTACTCGAATGTTTTACAAAAAGGTGTTTTATCTTTTAAAAAGATGTTTCAAGGGTTTGAAAAGTTTGATTTTTGAAAAGTGTTTGTGAAGTGGGTTTTGAAATTAGGCAAGTGTTTTCTTTGCAAATTGACAAGTACTTAAGAGTTTATCTACCCTAAAGCTTTCTCAAAGATTTTTGTCGTATTTTAACCCCTTTGACAATTTTGTTCTACCATTGAAATTGGTAGGCAATCTTGTATTTAGGAAGTTTATTCGGGACGGGCGTGGGTCATCGCATAGACCATGAGTGCAATGGTGCCAAGTGTCTTTGGCAATTATTTCGAAGGGACTATGATCATTCCATTTAGGCAACACTTTGAGGGACTTGTGATCATTTGCTTTTATTTTGCCAAAGATACTCGACGTGCAAGCATGGCCCATTTTGGAAGGCATCGTGTGGGATTACCCTAGAGGGTGCAAGTGTGATTGTGTTATTGATTACATGCATTTGTTTTGTATTAGGTTATCTAGCGTTTGATTTTATGTACATACAAACCCTAGGTCTAAACATGGTATAATTGGAAAACTGTAAATTGCGGAATATAAATCTACGCTATTACAAAATAGTATCAGGGAGTGGGGATATAAATGTACAAGGGGATGAGATTCATAGTATTTACAACCAAATCGAATATCACGATCAAAATGTAAATATCGAATGCACAAAATATAAGATACAATGTGTATAGGGCAATATATTGTGTAAGTGTAAATGTGAGATGTACATGTATATGGATTGTGTAATTATGTACAAGTGCAAAACGGAATTGAAGCGTATTAGGGTTTTAACCTAGATAAACGTTTTTAAATGAATCTTTGATTTATATGTTAATTAAAAAAAGTTTCAATTTAATTATTTATAAAAAGAGTATTTGGTTATTTTGTATACAAATATGTACTAGTTTAAAGAAAATGTTTTTTAGATTTAATTTATATGATATGTATAAAACTAATTTTTAATATGTATGTACAAAATATCTATCTAAACAATATTTGCAATTTTAATTAAGTATGAAAAAATGTATAATATGTACAAATCAATGTCTAAAAATGTATGTACGAATGTATAAAGTATTTTCAATTTAGTTGTGTATGAGAAGGTTTATTATTTTTATGTACAAATTTAATATTTTGAAAATGTATGTACAAGATATATCTAAAAAGAGTCTTTTATATTATGTGGTAAAAGGTGTATTTACTTAAATTAATGTTTTTTCAAAGAAAATAAAAAAATTGTTTATAAAATAAAAAGGGTTATTGTTTTATAAAAGAAAAGAGGTATATTTTAGGAAAAAAGAAAGAAAATGGTTAGTGTTTAAAAAAACATGATGAAGCATTAATTTGGGCTTGGAATAATGGGGAACAGATTAAGCCCACGTTTGGATTCTTTGAACGAAATTAGGGTTAGGCATTTGGCAGTTCAGAACAAGGGCTAGGGTTAACAGCGGCGCCGTGTTGGGTTCGTCTTCTTCGACTATCTCGCTTCCCTGAGTGTTCATCTCCGGCCACCAGCATCATCGTTCAACCCTTTCTTCTCTCCAAGGCACGGTCTCAACGCTCTCTTGATGCAAGGTTCGATTACAATGTTTTATGTTGCTTATCTCTTGTCTCTTTACAGATTGCATGCTTTCGATTCGTATTTTTAACTCTTGAATATGTGCTATTGTGAGGTGGTGGAGAAAGAGGGAGAAGAATGGCTACCTTCGTTTGAGAGATGGAGGAGAGGCGGAGGACGTGATGCTTCGGAGGCCGGGACAGTGAGGGACGCTGTAATGAGTCTTTGAGCTTGCTTTCCCGGTACCTTCGTTCTTTTGCTATATTTAGGGCTTTGATGATGATGCGTTCTGAGAAGATCTTTTTGATTCACCTCTTTATCTTCTTCTTCTTACTGTGATGCCTTTGTGTCCTGTATATTATTGGAACTGTTGCTTGAGTATTTGCTTGAGATGCTGTATGCTTGTGAACTGGTCTTGAATGCTCTTTGAACAGTTGTTGCCTTGAATCTTATTGCCTGAGTATTGTATGCTTCTTTCTCTCTCGTGTTGCCTTTGCTTCTGTTGAGGGGTTATATTGACAGTATGTTGGGTTTGGCCAATGATGAAGAGATTCTGAGGCCGTGGTGATGCAGTTTCTGGTTATGGCATTGTTTTTGACTGATGCTTGATAACTCAGTTTTGTTTTGGTTATGGTATTGTTTTCAAAGATGAAAAGAAATTGACAGGGGGTGGGATTATGCTGGTTCAGGTTCTGAGTTTTGTTGTGTTTGATGGCTTTAGTTTGATGACAGGCAGGTTAAGGCATTAGCAGGTGCGTGCTTGGTTGGCTCAGTATGTTATGTTGTTTTTACTTCTGTCCTGCCTGAACTGTGTTGTGTTTTCTGGTTTCTTGGATGGTTTTTGGTTGTGATGGTTTGGGTTGTGTATTGGCTTTAGACAACTAAGCTTGCTGGTTCTCCGTTGACAAGAGGTTTGATTATGTTTTGATAACTTCTATCTTGTTAGGCAGGTATGAGCTTCTCCTTTTTCTTGGTTCAGTTCTGAGTTATATGATATTGGTGCTTGGCTCAATCAGTCTCTTTTCTTGCATTATTTCGTCCTTTTGCCATTGGTCTTTGGCGCCTAACCATATTTCAAAATTTGGTTTTCTTCTGATTCATGCTGGCTGGGTAGTTTGACACAATTTTTTGGCATCTTTTCCATTTTTAGTAACTGTCCATGCTGTGTAGTTTTAAGCCATGCTGAATTGTGTCTTCTTTTTTGTATATATTTTCTGCTGTCCTACTGCCTATGCCTAACCTGAACTCTGCCTATGCTCTTTTATCTCTCTTTTTCTCATTCATAGTACAACTCAGAATTATTATATGATTTGTATTGTCCTATGGTTCTGAAGGGGCCCTCTCTCATGCTGGGAAATGATGAAAAAAGATTGAATTGCTTGCATATATTTCTCTGCATCCTTTTGACAGCTTTGCACTTCTTTGATATCTTGGCATTTTGACTTTGCAGCAAGTGTGCTTTTGGGTAATCCTTAGGCATTTTGACAGCAACTTCCTTTTTGCTTTGGATAGAAAGTTGGAAATGAATTTTTCAGTTTGATTTGAATTGGACATTGAGATTCTTATGCAGCCTTGAATTTTTAAGAATTATGCATTTGCATTCCATGAACAAAAAAATCTTCCCTCTTTGTGAACCGGGAGAAATCCCGTGATTTGCAGAGAGGGCAACTGATCCCAGTCAGTGGCCCCTAATGATGAACAAATTAACTGTCTCTTTTAATTAATTGTCTTCTGACTTCCTCTTTCTTTTTGCAGATAAAAATATGGAGCATCGGCATGAAATGGAGAATGAAGAATTTAGAAATAGGATAGAATTTTTTATTTTTTTAGTTTTAATTCTTGTACATTATTATCATTTAAATACTTTGTAATAAATATTCAAATAATAATAATTGTAACAATTATTAAATATGAAATAAAAATTCATTTGATATTTAAATTTCTTTCAATCCTTTTCTTTAATTGTTCAATTGTTATTTATAATTCCTTGAAATAAAAATAAAATGAAGATTTAACTTCAAATATTTTAATTCTTAGCATCATAAATAATCAACTAAACCTTCAATGATCGAAATAAATGAATTCGCCGTATCCATTATTCGAACACAAAAACTTAATCAGATGCAATTCCCCTTTTTTCTTCACTGATTCTTTTATCAAGCACTGCAACTCCCCATCGCACATACCCCTTTTGACTGGTGAATTTCAACCGACTGCCTCATCAAGATAACGCGAATTTTAACCCGAATCTCGGAACAAACTGCAAAGTGCGGTGGAATTTAAATTCTTCTGAGAATACGCCTATAAAACCTTAATTTCTGATTAAATGCTAGATAACGCTTGCCTAACCAGAATTGAACCAAAAACCATCCCAACCCTAAGCAAACTGTATGAGACAAATCAGAGCTCTGAACATCGGTAAAAAAAACCTAATTTTGCTTGAATGTCAAGAAAAGTCCGTTTGTCCGATTCTTGCGCCAGTTTGAAAAGTCAGGAAATGTTCTGAAGCTGAGATTGTTTGTAGCAAAATGCGAGGGCAAATTTTGGGGTACAACAGTTGCCCCTGTTCAATCTTCTTGGACCTGAAGGGTTAGATTGGAAAATTTGCCTTTCGCGACTTGAAGGTAAAAGGAGATTGGACACTAGAGTGCCCGAAAATTTGCACTCATCAAAATACTGGATGCGGGAATGGGCTTAGAGATGCCATTTGGAGATGGGCTTAACGATGCCATCTAGGAGAGTGACAGAAACTTGTCGGGGATGGGCTTAAAGATGCCATCTGGAAGGGAACATTAGGAAAGCGTCCAAGCTTTAGACCATTTCTGAACTGGGGGTCTGAACAGGCAATAGGTTGACATCCGTGGTTGGGGGGAACCTACAAGCCATTTTTCAGGAAGTCGCATCTAAATAAGTTGATAGATTAACATCCGTTACTTGGGAAGAATCCATGAACTGCTTTCAGAAGTCTGGAAGAAGAAACTGAACAAGTGATAGGTTAGCATCCGTTTACTTGGAGAACCTGTGAACTGTTTTCAGAAATCTTGAGATTGGATCAGCAATAGAGCAGCATCCGTTGTTGGGAAGCTTCCGTAAACTGAATTCGAAGGTGCATCTGAACAAGCTGATAGATTAACATCCGTTACTTGGGAGGAATCCATGAACTGTTTTCAGAAGTCTTGAGAAGAATCTGAACAAGTGATAGGTTAGCATCCGTTTACTTGGAGAACCCGTGAACTGTTTTCAGAAATCTTGAGATTGGATCAGCAATAGGGCAGCATCCGTTGTTGGGAAGCTTCCGTAAACTGAATTCGAAGGTTGCATCTGAACAAGCTGATAGATCAACATCCGTTACTTGGGAAGAATCCATGAACTGTTTTCAGAAGTCTTGAGAAGAATCTGAACAAGTGATAGGTTAGCATCTGTTTACTTGGAGAACCCGTGAACTGTTTTCAGAAATCTTGAAGTTGAATTATTTTAGTCTGTCGACTGATCTTGCCTGAAAAAGGCAAAAAGTTAGTTGGATGCAATGCTATGATGCATGATACAATGTATATCATGGTTTTATGAATGTAAATGGATGTGCATGTAAGCTGGAGAGCTGTCTTGCGTAGGATAGATGAATCCGGGACATCGGGAGATAGAAGTATCTTGACTGTTGCCGGGGAAAATAAATCCTGGGTCATTGCTGGGGAGCTTGGAACTTGGATTGTATACCAATCCTCTGGGGAGTTCCTGAAGTCTTCTACTGGGGAGTACCAAACTAGTAGACTTAATGTTGGAGAGGCCAGATTGAGAATCTTCAGCTGGGAGAGATGTATCTCTGGAGACTGACTCTACTGGGGAATGTAAGATTTTTCTTCTGAAAACTCTGTGGGGAGAAGGTTTAAAAGTCTGACTTCGCTGGGGATTGTCCATTTGAAGCTTTTGATCTGGTGGGGATACCGAATCTTGGACTCTGAAGAAAAATGATTTCCGGAAGATTCTTTGGCTGGGGATAAACTTTTCCGGGGATAGTACTGATAAGTTATTGTTGGGGGAATTCTGAGGAACTCTGCTGGGGATGGGAAGAATTCTGGCGAGTGTGACCTCTCCTGATGGTTAGTCGAGGATAACCCAGTCATACGCCCTTGTGAGAATAACTTTGAATAAAACTTGGAAGGGACGTCCGTACTCTGCGGGGAATACCCTTCGGAACCTTACGGGGATAAGCTCCGAGGGTCTGCTGGAGATAGACCTCAAGGTCGGTTAGGGACGTGGATTACAGATCTCGAGGGATTTCCTTTGGAAGGGTGTCGAAATATTCGTCTGTACTTTCATCCTATCAGTAATCCTTTTCTTAGGTTCAATTAGGAAGTGATCATGTTTCAAATGCATATGCCTATTTAACAAAACATTGGACGTTTCTCAAAATAAAACAAATAGTGCAAGAGAAAAAGGAAAAGGGAAATGACACAAATTTTGGGAAGAGTATTTGTATTGATTTTCTTTGGGTATATTTGTACAAAGGAGACAATCATCCTAGTAAGAGGATCTTGTCGTAAATATTTGAAAAATTTATACAAAACAAAGATGGCTATGTGAAATAATTCCATGGGATTCCACTCTGCTGTAGCTTTCACAACTCCGAACATCTGTCCATTCAATGCTTCGTTTGACGATGGCTGGATTGATCAGAAACCTGGGACCGGTTGATGAAGAGACTGTCTTTAAAGTGATCTGATGAGACATAGTCATACGCTTTAACTCCCTAACTTTTGCCTGAATCGCCCTTTCGGGTTTTCGATCCACCGGGAAACCCCTTTTTGCCCAAGCCGCCCTTTCGGGTTTTCGACTTGCCGGGTGTACAGATTTTTGTTTTTATCCCTAATTTTTGCCTGAACCGCCCTTTCGGGTTTTCGGTTCACCGGGATGCCCATTTTTGCCCAAGCCGCCCTTTCGGGTTTTCGACTTGTCGGGTTATTTTATGCGTAGTATCTTTTGACTATGTCTGCGTTCGCAGGGTGTGGCAAATCGTCGCCATCCATGGTGGTCAGAATCATCGCCCCACCAGAAAATACGCTCTTGATTACAAATGGCCCTTCGTATGTAGGGGTCCATTTGCCCCTGGGATCAATTTGCGGTAAGATAATCCGCTTGACTACTAGATCTCCGACTTGATACACTTGACGTCTGACTTTCTTATTGAAGGCCTTGATCATCCGTTTTTGATACGTCTGACCATGGCATACAGCGGCAAGTCGCTTTTCGTCGATCAGATTGAGTTGATCAAGTCGGGTCTGAATCCAATCATCTTCATTTAAACCCGCGTCCTTCATAATTCTTAGAGACGGGATCTGAACTTCCATAGGCAAAACGGCTTCCATGCCATAAACCAAAGAAAACGGGGTTGCCCCAGTTGAGGTACGTATCGTCGTACGGTATCCATGCAGCGCAAACGGTAACATCTCATGCCAGTCTTTGTAAGTGACTGTCATTTTCTGAATAATCTTCTTGATATTTTTGTTCGCAGCTTCAACAGCACCGTTCATCTTCGGTCTATAGGGAGATGAATTGTGATGATAAATCTTGAACTGTTCGCATAATGCAGTGATCATTGTATTATTCAGATTGGTACCGTTGTCTGTGATGATTCTGTCTGGAACACCATACCGACATATGAGATTTTGCTTGATAAAGCGGGCAACCACATTTTTGGTGACGAAGGCGAAGGAAGCTGCTTCGACCCATTTAGTGAAGTAGTCAATGGCAACCAGGATGAAGCGATGTCCGTTGGAAGCCGTGGGTTTGATCTCTCCAATCATATCAATGCCCCACATTGCAAAGGGCCATGGAGTAGTTAGAACATTGAGAGGAACCGGAGGGACATGAACTTTGTCGGCATAGACTTGACATTTGTGACAAGTACGGGAATGTTGATGGCAGTCAGCCTCCATGGTAGACCAGTAATAGCCTGCCCTTAGGATCTTCTTAGCCATTGTATGCCCGCTCAAGTGAGTGCCAAATGGGCCGCTGTGTATATCAGTCATGATCAATTCTGCTTCAGCCTTATCCACACATCGGAGTAATACACAATCATGGCTTCGTTTGTAAAGGATGCCGTTGCTCAGGAAGAACTTAGCAGCGAATTTCCTTAAGAACTTCTTGTCATTCACAGAAGCTCCTTCAGGATAATCTTGGGTCTCGAGATACCTTTTGATTTCATGGAACCAAGGTTGTTCCACTACTTCTTCGGTATTAATCTCGTGACAATGCGCGGGTTCATCCATTCGCTCGATGGTGATTTGGGGAGCCTCGTTATCCCAGTTGAGTTTAAACATGGAGGACATTGTGGCTAGAGCATCTGCTAGCTGATTCTCTTCTCGCGGAAAGTGCTCGAAGGTAATTTGCTCGAAGTGAGGCAACAACGTCAGAACATGTTCTTTGTATGGAATAAGATTAGGATGCTTGGTATCCCAGTCTCCTTTGATTTGGCTAATGACCAAAGCCGAGTCCCCGAATACGATCAGAGATTTGATCCCCAAGTCTATGGCAGCCTTGAGACCAAAGATGCAGGCTTCATACTCCGCCATATTGTTTGTGCAGCTGAAACAAAGTCGGGCCGTGAAAGGAGTGTGGCATCCTTCCGAAGAAATAAGTACCGCGCCAATGCCGTTTCCAAGTGCATTTGAGGCACCATCAAAGTACAGGGTCCATCGGGATCCCTTTTCGGGTCCGTCATACGGTCCGTCACCTTTAATGTTGTCCAAACTCATGATGTCCTCGTCTGGGAAATCAAATTTCATGGGTTGATAGTCTTCGATAGCCTGATGAGCCAGATGGTCAGCTAGCACACTCCCTTTTATAGCCTTTTGGGTGGTGTATTGGATGTCATACTCGGTCAAGATCATTTGCCATCTGGCTATCCTTCCTGATAAAGCGGGCTTTTCGAAGATATACTTGATAGGATCCATTTTGGATATCAACAAGGTAGTATGAGTCAACATATACTGTCTTAGTCGGCGAGCAGCCCATACCAAAGCGCAGCAAGTTTTCTCGAGCAGCGAGTAGCGAGTCTCACAGTCGGTAAACTTTTTGCTAAGGTAATAAATAGCATGCTCTTTTCGACCAGACTCGTCATGCTGGCCCAAAACACACCCCATTGAATTGTCCAAAACGGTCAAATACATGATCAATGGTCTTCCTTCGACGGGTGGCATCAGAATAGGAGGTTCTAGCAAATATTCCTTGATTCTATCAAAAGCAGCTTGGCAGTCGTCGTTCCATTCAATTACCTGATCTTTCTTCAAGAGTTTGAAAATTGGCTCACAGGTAGAAGTCAGATGTGAAATGAATCTGGCAATATAGTTTATGCGCCCCAAGAAACCTCTAACTTCCTTTTCAGTACGAGGGGCAGGCATCTCTTGTATTGCTTTTACTTTTGCCGGGTCGACTTCAATGCCTTTGTTGCTTACGATGAATCCCAGGAGTTTACCGGACCTAACTCCAAAAGTGCATTTACTTGGATTTAGCCTGAGTTTGTATTCTTTCAATCTGGCAAACAGCTTTTCCAGATGTTCAAGGTGCTCCTCCTCTGTTTGTGACCGAGCTATCATATCGTCTACGTAAACTTCAATCTCATGATGTATCATGTCATGAAATAGAGCTACCATGGCGCGTTGATAAGTTGCTCCTGCGTTCTTCAGCCCGAACGGCATCACTTTGTAACAGAAAGTGCCCCATTGCGTGACAAAAGTTGTTTTCTCCATGTCCTCGGGGGCCATTTTGATTTGATTGTAGCCCGAGAATCCGTCCATGAAAGAAAACACCTTATGCTGAGCTGTATTGTCAATCAGGATGTCAATATGAGGTAGCGGAAAATCATCCTTAGGGCTGGCCCTATTCAAATCCCTGTAGTCCACACACATTCTGACTTTGCCATCCTTCTTAGGTACTGGCACAATGTTAGCGACCCATTGAGGATAGGACGTGACAGCCAGAAAGCCAGCATTGAATTGCTTCATCACTTCTGCTTTGATTTTTTCGGACATGTCAGGCCTCATTCGGCGAACTTTTTGTTTGATCGGTGGACAGTCTTCTCTTGTGGGGAGACGGTGAACCACGATGTCGGTGTCTAGGCCCGGCATGTCTTCATAGGACCAAGCGAAGATTTCAACATACTCATTCAGTAACTGTACCAAGCGTTTCTTGACTTCTGGTTCCAGATTGGCACCCATTTGTACCTCCTTCCGATTTTCCTCGGTTCCCAAGTTAATAGTTTCCAACGGCTCTTTATGCGGTAAGATGGCCCTCTCCTCTTGTTGCAGGAGCCTGGCTAGTTCCCCTGGTACTTCACAACCTTCGTCGTCCTCATACTCGGCTAGATTGACCAGGTCTTCAGAGTCATTGAAAGATACAGCAGAATAGTCACCCATGGAATCCGGGGTGGATGGGTACCTGCATTGGTGAGTGTGGGTGTGTGTAAGGGGTAGCCATCCTTAAACAAAAATGCAAAAGGAAAGAAAATGAACACAAGCAGTTTATCAAATGAAAAACGTCCAATGAATCATTAAACATGGCATATGAATATGAAAAATAGTCAAAACCCTTACAAGTGGACCTACATGCCCCGGGTAAGGCAGGAGGTGGAAAGATAGTGTACTGATTGTTTGAAAGTAAAATATTACAGACCAAAATAGAAAATGTTTGATAGATAAATTACTGAGGAATAAAAGTGACGGGGACAAAGTCTTTAGCCTCCCAATTGCTCAGCCCTCCTCCGACAGTCGGATGAATCCACTTTTCAAAGTTGCTTTCTTTGTCTTCATCTTCTAGGGCGTTGATTTGGTAAGGAGAAATCTTGACTGGCGCTCTCTCAATCTTTGACCGGCGCATGGCCTTCTGACCAGCGGTGGTGAAACCTAATCCAAACTTATCAACCTTATGCGGAAAGTCGGGTAGCTGCCCCCACGCTGAATTCTTTCCTTCTTTAACTGCAGCCCTTGCATCCTCCAGAGATGCCATCCTGGCCATCTGTCTTGGTGTCTCAGCTGCCAACTTCGCCACTGCTATTTGAGGGAGTACTTCTTCGAAATGTTGAAACGGTGTCTCGATGAACTCCCCTTCGACTTCCACGTATCGGAAAGAATTTAAATGGCTAATCATGTACTCTTCCTCGCCATGGACAGTAATGATTTTACCCTTTACAGGATATTTCAGCATTTGGTGCAAGGAGGAGGTGACTGCCCCAGCATGGTGTATCCAAGGTCTACCCAGCAGGCAGGAGTATGATGGACGGATGTCCATTACATAGAAAGTGGACTTGAATACCTCGGTACCTACTTTGACAGGAATTTCAACTTCTCCATGGACCATTCTTTTCGACCCATCGAAGGCTCTGACGACGATATCACTCGGCTTCAATTCCAACCCTTCGCAATCTAGCCGGTCCAAGGCCTTCTTAGGCAAAACATTCAGCGACGAACCGGTATCAACCAAAACATGCGCAAGGGTGGTTCCGCGACACTCAATTGAGATATGCAACGCATCATTGTGATTTCGGCCTTTAGGGGTCAGGTCGGCATCAGAAAAGCCTAATCCATTGTCTGCAGTCAGGCTAGCCACGCAATGTTGAAATTGATCTGCGGAGGTTTCTTGGGGCACATGAGCTGCCTTTAGAAACTTAATCAAAGCTTGAGCGTGCGCTTCTGAGCAAAGCAACAGTGCCAACATGGAGATCTTGGAGGGAGTTTGCCCCAACTGTTCCACCACATCATAATCACTTTTCCTGATTATCCTCAAAATTTCGTCCATCTCTTTCTTGGAAGCTTCCGGAATCACCAAGGGTTGAGCCCTCGTCCTGACGGGCTTATCTTTTATTCCTTTTCCTTTATCGGCGATGGTAGGAGAGACAGCGCTAGGAACAAAAATTTCTTTGATCAAAGGAGTTCTGGCAGAGAGCCTTGCTGGTGCAGGGATGATTTCTTTTACTGATGAGGGTCCAAAGACTGCTTTTGGAGGAGCAATCTCTGGAGAAAATATCCTCCCACTCCTGGTGATTTTGCTGGTGCCCGCAATGTTACTAATGCTGGCTTCATCGTCATCTGAATCTTCTTCAATTATTTCAACTTGCTTGATACCATGGTAGTAGATGTCACCACCATAGTTCCAAGGTATCGACTTCTCGGAGACATAGGGAACCGGCTCCGGCCTTGTTATCTTCAAAGGTATGGACTTTGCAGCTGGTGTAATCTTAACTGGCTTTTTGACGGCCTCGGAAAGATTGGCGTGAATGGTTATGATTGATATATTTTCAACGTGAACTGGAACAACAGGAACTTTTTCGAACAAAATTTGTCGGCTATCTATGAGGCCTTGGATGCCTTCCTTTAGTAGCGGACAACCCAACGGCAGAGAGTGACAACAGTAACAGTCTCTATTACATCCCGGGAAGATCCCGGCCCTTAACAAATTTAGCTTAATGGTTAACAGTGGAGTAGTTAGATCACTAACGTCAGCAACATACCGATCCTCCTCAATGGCGTTGACGTTCCGACCGTGTTTCGGCATAGGTGCAGAGATCACATTGGGTTTTTCTGGAGCGTCAAACTCTACCTCCTTGGCGTCTATCAAGTCCTGGATCTTATGCTTGAGGGCCCAGCAATCGTTGGTGTCATGCCCAACACTGTCTGAATGATAGGCGCACTTAGCATTGGCATGGTAGTGTGGAGAGGATGTATTTACATTCTTTGGCGCTTCTTTGATAGAGGCAAGATTCAGTTTCAACAGATGGGGAAGCACCTGCGCTGGGGTCATATTAATACGAGTGAACTGTCGTTGTGGCCTTTCCACCCGTTGCTGATTCGGTCTGGATTGGTTGTAGCGAGGCTGCTCACTCGGAGTGTTTTGAATCATTACGGCCCCCACAGTCGGCCGACGCTCCGTCTTCCCTGCTCTCCTTTGAGAATATACCATAGCTGTCTCTTTCTTAAACGGCTTCTTCTCCATACTTGCGGCGACACCCTTCTGAATTTTTCCTGACTTGATGCCAGCCTCGATTCTTTCGCCTGTTAAGATCAAATCAGTAAATCCCGCGGAAGAGTTACCGATTAAATGATTGAAAAATGGCCCAGATAGGGTCCCAAGAAACATATCAACGAGCTCACGATCGGTTAAAGGAGGCTGCACCCTGCCAGCCAAATCCCTCCACTTCTGTGCGTATTCCTTGAATCCCTCACTTGTTCCTAGCGACATACCCTGAAGCTGGGTACGGGTAGGAGCAAGATCGGAATTATACTGGTATTGTTTATAGAAAGCGGTGGCCAAATCTTCCCAACTCCTGACACTGGTTCCTTCTAACTGATAAAACCATTCCAACTGGGCTCCCGACAGACTGTCTTGAAAGAAATGAATCCAGAGATTTTTATCAGCTGTATAGGGCTGAATCTTTCTCACATAGGACCTGAGGTGCATTTTGGGGCAGGACAGCCCGTCATACCTTACAAACGCTGGCACCTTGAACTTTGGAGGAATCACAATTCCGGCGACCAAGCCCATGTCTTCAAAATCCAAACCCGGTACTCTCTGCAATTCCATTGCAGCCAATCTGTCTTCTAAACCCTTGTACTTGTCATCAGCTGGAGGATACTGCTGGTCCGAATAATCCTCGTCCTCTTCAACCTCTTCTTCCTCTGCATCAGACTCGGAAGGCACTGCAACCCGATCTCTTTTACTAGTCCCCTCATCAGAAGTAGGAGGAAATTCAAGCACCCTCCGAGCTTATCTGTCAAATCTTCTCCCCAAAGTAGCCACTCCGACCCTCTTTTTCTTCTTCACTGGGTCCTTGCTCTCCAGATGAGCCTTGATATCCTCTTGACTCTTGACCAAAGTCATCAAGAGTTGCTGGAACTGTGCATTCTGGGCTTGTAGGTCTTTGACCGTTTGCTCGAGATCCATCCTACTGAAATAAACAGCAGATAGATAAGGAAACCTGGAGCGAGACCTGCTTATGCACATGATGAATGGTATGCTGATGTATGCAATGCATTCAAGGATTTGGGACATTCAAAATTGTTTCAGACAAAAAAAGAACGCACGTCATATTAAGAAGAAATCTGTTAATACATAAATGCCCCATGGGCCAAATGTTACAACATAAACCTCTCAAGGCAGAAAGACATTGCGCATCCTCTTCGGTGCAATGTAGGTGTTGAGGGCCTCTTGCTCGTGGAGTCGACGGGTAAGCTCCAGAACCTTCCTTTCACTGGCGTAGTAGCTAGCTTCAAAAGTGTCTCGTTCCTCCTTGAGCTGAATCCAACTCTTCTGCATTTCCTCCCACGATGTAGGCATGTCCGGATGCAGGATGGTGTAGGGGACCTCTCCTTCATTGACGGGCTCCTTAATCACTGGGAGTACATGGGGATAGGGCATCATCAGACTTTGGGCTCGGGCTCGCACCCACTTGAGGTAGGGCTCAAGAGGGATGGAGTTCTTGTGTCCCAGAGTCTTGCTATCAACCTTGTTGAGTTTTCCCCAAGCTCTGATGAACCTTTGGCGAAGTCCTTGCGTATCGTCGTCGAAGTCGAAAACTAGGCTAGGAATCAGCATGTCATGAGGGCCATCCCTCCGTGCGTACCCAAATTGCCTCAAAGCTAGGCAAGGGTTGTAGGTGATACCTCCCCTAATTCCAAGTAAGGGGACATTAGGAAATTCTCCGCAACGATCGACGATGATGATATTTTCTCTAGACCGAGAACACCAATGTATATCAGCATGAGTGAGAGTCATCAATCGCTGGGACCACCTTATACCTTGATCATTCTTCAAGACAGATTGTGGAAGGTGCGAAATAAACCACCTTGCGAGGATAGGAGTGCAGCACATGAGAACACCCCTCCTTCTCATTGTTCGTGTGTAAAATGAGTGAAGGATGTCTCCAAGCAATGTTGGTATTGGATTTCTGGACAAGAAGATTTTGACAGCGTTGACATCTACCAATTGGTCAGGATTTGGGAACAGGACCAACCCATAGATAAGGAGTGCCACAATTTCTTCAAATGCTTGTAGGTCCAATGAGTTCCAACATTCTTGCGCCTTCTCAAACAAGAACTTTGCTAAGAATCCTTTGACACCGCTTCTGGTTTCCCAATGCCCCTTGATTTCAGACGGTTGTAGATGTAATGCTCGAGCAACATCTTCAGGCTTTGGTTCCTTCTCCGTACCGTTGAAGGGTAGTTGATTAAGGATAGGGATTCTTAGGAGTTGAGAAAACTCCTCCAAAGTAGGCACCAACTGATAATCCGGGAAAGTGAAGCAATGGTGAAGGGGGTCAAAGAACTGAAATAACACTTTCATCATGTCTTCTTCGATGTTGGTGTTGACTAGGTTGAGCAGTCTACCATGCCTTTCACTGAATGATGAATTTTCCGGAATTCTCGAAGTGATCTCCTTGAGTTGAGGAGAGATTCTCACAAGGTTGACTTGAATGGTATTTCGGCGAGGTATTTCCATGACCTACAAAACAAGAACAATGATGAAGGTCCAAACCCTTGAAATGGTTAGTAAATGCGTATGATGCTTCATGATGTTTATGACGTATGTATAAAACATGTGTACAAGCAAATCACACCAAACCCTAGTTTCAGGCTTGCATGGGGTTTCATAGGTAAGTACCCTCTTGAGGGAAGTTGGCTTAAAAACCTGTCCTATAAATAGTAACCGGGTTCTAAGGAGCTCAATATCACTGGATCGTTTTCATTGTTCATTGTTTTGGTTTAGCCACTTAACTGGCGACCAAAATATTCCAAGAAAACAACCCTCAATGAGTGTAGTATCGAGTATCTACCAACTTCGGACTGCACCAAAGCCGGTCATCTCACTACCCCTAATAAAAGGCCAAGATGGTCAAGTAAGGTTCTAGGTCATTAGTGCTTAGTGACATCGCTCAGCGGCCCCGTACTCTCCTTGATTGAACTCAAGGGTTACCGGTACCCACAAATATGTCGCACTAATATAGCTATTGCTTAGACCGTGTCGGTATACCCCGCACAGTTTCCACAACGTATTGCTATCTATGAATGTTTCCCAAAATCCGGGTGGAGGATTATAAACCCAAACAATAGAGCCAAGGTATAAAGCAAGCAAATCAACCAATTAGTCATGCAAGAAGGTGATCTAGACCCTAAGGTAACCCCACTTAAAAGGATTTATAGTCCCCAGCAGAGTCGCCAGTTCTGTGATACGGTGGGAGAACTGACTAGTGTTTTGCGTTCGCATTCGCACTTGTGCGGTTGAGCAAGAGTCGCCACCGACTTTTTATTTTATCCTAAAGGAAAGGTTAAAAAAGCACAGCAAAAACCTTTTTGAGATATTTCGTGGGTTCGGGGGGTAGATTATGAAAAGGGAAGGTATTAGCACCCTTTTCATCCATGGTTATCCATGGGCTCTTAAGTACTTGCTTAGATCAATCTTGCCTTGGTTTTCAATTGTGTGAAATGGTGCTTTGTGGATTGTTTTGAAAATGTTTTGAAAAGATGCCTCGCGCTAGGCTAACCTTGTAACAATTCTTTACTCGAATGTTTTACAAAAAGGTGTTTTATCTTTTAAAAAGATGTTTCAAGGGTTTGAAAAGTTTGATTTTTGAAAAGTGTTTATGAAGTGGGTTTTGAAATTAGGCAAGTGTTTTCTTTGCAAATTGACAAGTACTTAAGAGTTTATCTACCCTAAAGCTTTCTCAAAGATTTTTGTCGTATTTTAACCCCTTTGACAATTTTGTTCTACCATTGAAATTGGTAGGCAATCTTGTATTTAGGAAGTTTATTCGGGACGGGCGTGGGTCATCGCATAGACCATGAGTGCAATGGTGCCAAGTGTCTTTGGCAATTATTTCGAAGGGACTATGATCATTCCATTTAGGCAACACTTTGAGGGACTTGTGATCATTTGCTTTTATTTTGCCAAAGATACTCGACGTGCAAGCATGGCCCATTTTGGAAGGCATCGTGTGGGATTACCCTAGAGGGTGCAAGTGTGATTGTGTTATTGATTACATGCATTTGTTTTGTATTAGGTTATCTAGCGTTTGATTTTATGTACATACAAACCCTAGGTCTAAACATGGTATAATTGGAAAACTGTAAATTGCGGAATATAAATCTACGCTATTACAAAATAATATCAGGGAGTGGGGATATAAATGTACAAGGGGATGAGATTCATAGTATTTACAACCAAATCGAATATCACGATCAAAATGTAAATATCGAATGCACAAAATATAAGATACAATGTGTATAGGGCAATATATTGTGTAAGTGTAAATGTGAGATGTACATGTATATGGATTGTGTAATTATGTACAAGTGCAAAACGGAATTGAAGCGTATTAGGGTTTTAACCTAGATAAACGTTTTTAAATGAATCTTTGATTTATATGTTAATTAAAAAAAGTTTCAATTTAATTATTTATAAAAAGAGTATTTGGTTATTTTGTATACAAATATGTACTAGTTTAAAGAAAATGTTTTTTAGATTTAATTTATATGATATGTATAAAACTAATTTTTAATATGTATGTACAAAATATCTATCTAAACAATATTTGCAATTTTAATTAAGTATGAAAAAATGTATAATATGTACAAATCAATGTCTAAAAATGTATGTACGAATGTATAAAGTATTTTCAATTTAGTTGTGTATGAGAAGGTTTATTATTTTTATGTACAAATTTAATATTTTGAAAATGTATGTACAAGATATATCTAAAAAGAGTCTTTTATATTATGTGGTAAAAGGTGTATTTACTTAAATTAATGTTTTTTCAAAGAAAAATAAAAAAATTGTTTATAAAATAAAAAGGGTTATTGTTTTATAAAAGAAAAGAGGTATATTTTAGGAAAAAAGAAAGAAAATGGTTAGTGTTTAAAAAAACATGATGAAGCATTAATTTGGGCTTGGAATAATGGGGAACAGATTAAGCCCACGTTTGGATTCTTTGAACGAAATTAGGGTTAGGCATTTGGCAGTTCAGAACAAGGGCTAGGGTTAACAGCGGCGCCGTGTTGGGTTCGTCTTCTTCGACTATCTCGCTTCCCTGAGTGTTCATCTCCGGCCACCAGCATCATCGTTCAACCCTTTCTTCTCTCCAAGGCATGGTCTCAACGCTCTCTTGATGCAAGGTTCGATTACAATGTTTTATGTTGCTTATCTCTTGTCTCTTTACAGATTGCATGCTTTCGATTCGTATTTTTAACTCTTGAATATGTGCTATTGTGAGGTGGTGGAGAAAGAGGGAGAAGAATGGCTACCTTCGTTTGGGAGATGGAGGAGAGGCGGAGGACGTGATGCTTCGGAGGCCGGGACAGTGAGGGACGCTGTAATGAGTCTTTGAGCTTGCTTTCCCGGTACCTTCGTTCTTTTGCTATATTTAGGGCTTTGATGATGATGCGTTCTGAGAAGTTCTTTTTGATTCACCTCTTTATCTTCTTCTTCTTACTGTGATGCCTTTGTGTCCTGTATATTATTGGAACTGTTGCTTGAGTATTTGCTTGAGATGCTGTATGCTTGTGAACTGGTCTTGAATGCTCTTTGAACAGTTGTTGCCTTGAATCTTATTGCCTGAGTATTGTATGCTTCTTTCTCTCTCGTGTTCCCTTTGCTTCTGTTGAGGGGTTATATTGACAGTATGTTGGGTTTGGCCAATGATGAAGAGATTCTGAGGCCGTGGTGATGCAGTTTCTGGTTATGGCATTGTTTTTGACTGATGCTTGATAACTCAGTTTTGTTTTGGTTATGGTATTGTTTTCAAAGATGAAAAGAAATTGACAGGGGGTGGGATTATGCTGGTTCAGGTTCTGAGTTTTGTTGTGTTTGATGGTTTTAGTTTGATGACAGGCAGGTTAAGGCATTAGCAGGTGCGTGCTTGGTTGGCTCAGTATGTTATGTTGTTTTTACTTCTGTCCTGCCTGAACTGTGTTGTGTTTTCTGGTTTCTTGGATGGTTTTTGGGTGTGATGGTTTGGGTTGTGTATTGGCTTTAGACAACTAAGCTTGCTGGTTCTCCGTTGACAAGAGGTTTGATTATGTTTTGATAACTTCTATCTTGTTAGGCAGGTATGAGCTTCTCCTTTTTCTTGGTTCAGTTCTGAGTTATATGATATTGGTGCTTGGCTCAATCAGTCTCTTTTCTTGCATTATTTCGTCCTTTTGCCATTGGTCTTTGGCGCCTAACCATATTTCAAAATTTGGTTTTCTTCTGATTCATGCTGGCTGGGTAGTTTGACACAATTTTTTGGCATCTTTTCCATTTTTAGTAACTGTCCATGCTGTGTAGTTTTAAGCCATGCTGAATTGTGTCTTCTTTTTTGTATATATTTTCTGCTGTCCTACTGCCTATGCCTAACCTGAACTCTGCCTATGCTCTTTTATCTCTCTTTTTCTCATTCATAGTACAACTCAGAATTATTATATGATTTGTATTGTCCTATGGTTCTGAAGGGGCCCTCTCTCATGCTGGGAAATGATGAAAAAAGATTGAATTGCTTGCATATATTTCTCTGCATCCTTTTGACAGCTTTGCACTTCTTTGATATCTTGGCATTTTGACTTTGCAGCAGGTGTGCTTTTGGGTAATCCTTAGGCATTTTGACAGCAACTTCCTTTTTGCTTTGGATAGAAAGTTGGAAATGAATTTTTCAGTTTGATTTGAATTGGACATTGAGATTCTTATGCAGCCTTGAATTTTTAAGAATTATGCATTTCCATTCCATGAACCAAAAAATCTTCCCTCTTTGTGAACCGGGAGAAATCCCGTGATTTGCAGAGAGGGCAACTGATCCCAGTCAGTGGCCCCTAATGATGAACAAATTAACTGTCTCTTTTAATTAATTGTCTTCTGACTTCCTTTTTCTTTTTGCAGATAAAAATATGGAGCATCGACATGAAATGGAGAATGAAGAATTTAGAAATAGGATAGAATTTTTTATTTTTTTAGTTTTAATTCTTGTACATTATTATCATTTAAATACTTTGTAATAAATATTCAAATAATAATAATTGTAACAATTATTAAATATGAAATAAAAATTCATTTGATATTTAAATTTCTTTCAATCCTTTTCTTTAATTGTTCAATTGTTATTTATAATTCCTTGAAATAAAAATAAAATGAAGATTTAACTTCAAATATTTTAATTCTTAGCATCATAAATAATCAACTAAACCTTCAATGATCGAAATAAATGAATTCGCCGTATCCATTATTCGAACATAAAAACTTAATCAGATGCAATTCCCCTTTTTTCTTCACTGATTCTTTTATCAAGCACTGCAACTCCCCATCGCACATACCCCTTTTGACTGGTGAATTTCAACCGACTGCCTCATCAAGATAACGCGAATTTTAACCCGAATCTCGGAACAAACTGCAAAGTGCGGTGGAATTTAAATTCTTCTGAGAATACGCCTATAAAACCTTAATTTCTGATTAAATGCTAGATAACGCTTGCCTAACCAGAATTGAACCAAAAACCATCCCAACCCTAAGCCAACTGTATGAGACAAATCAGAGCTCTGAACATCGGTAAAAAAAGCCTAATTTTGCTTGAATGTCAAGAAAAGTCCGTTTGTCCGATTCTTGCGCCAGTTTGAAAAGTCAGGAAATGTTCTGAAGCTGAGATTGTTTGTAGCAAAATGCGAGGGCAAATTTTGGGGTACAACAATAACCACTTCCAGTATTATGAGGAACCACAAGATTTCCCACAATCCAACCTTGAAATGTTAATGGAGAATTTTGTTGCGACGCAAACTCGCGTTAATGAAGAGCTTAAAAACCAAAATCCACATACTGTTGAATCCCTTAGGCAGATAATCATTGTAGTTGAGTCCCTCACGACTCAGAGCGACACATTGGAGACCCAAATCTCCCAAACTGCACACACCACTCTTAGACCAACCCTTGAGGAACATGTGAATGCCATAAAAACTAGATGTGAAAAACATGTTGAAAATCCTAGGGAGAATAAAACAAAGGTTGAGGAAAGTACTGGTAATAAAAAGGTAGATATTGAGGAAAATCCACCAACACCACCTGAAAGGGAAGTTATCAAAGAGGTAGAGAAGGAAGCAATTTCCATGCCGCAAAAAAAAGCACAGAGTCGTCATTGAACTCTATTTATCCCGAAGGAAGGGAAGATATCGAGAGAACCCCAAAGAAATGGATAAGATGGTCTTGCGACCAAGAGAAAGGGTATTATTGTACCCCAAAATTTTCCCTCCTATTTTTGAATATAGTTAGTTCAAGACACCTCCTCATGCTCATAAAGGTCTCAAGTACTCAAGGGCTAACCAGTCAAACCTCCTCTTAAGCAATGGGTCCACAACTAGGATTTTATGTTTTTTAGAGAAGTTTGGGTTTCCAAGGTCTCATATTATTTTCTTGGTTCTTCATATGTCTTCAAGGATGTTCATATCAAGTTTCAAGTCTTGTATCACATGTTTGCTCAGTCAATGACAGATGACTGAAAATCAACTATATTGGATAAAAAGTCAACTATGGTCAACATACAGTCAAACTTTAAGATTTTTGGTCAACATTAACATTTTGGAGTGATATAATCATTTTATCAAGGTTTTATCATGATTCCTCAAGGAAAGCCCTCAAATCATCAAAAGTAAAAATATGTCAAATTAGGGTTTCCCTAGGAGAAGTCAATTGAACTTTGACCAAGCATAACTTTCACATACTTCATCAACTTTTCCCCAAACAATGCTTGTCTTGAAGGAAATCCAATTCTCTATAACTTTGTATCTATATGCTCAAGCCAAAAAAGTGCTTCATTTGAGAGATATGAGCCCATACATTATAGGTCATTTCAAAAGTCAACAAAAAGACACTTTTTGTGAAGGCAACTTACATCAAGATAAAGTCTCCAAATGCAAAAATGTTCAAAAGAGAAAGTGTAGAAGACATCTTGAGATTTCCAAAAAGTAAAAGATAACCTTCAAGAGATGAAAATTGAAAGAGTTATGACCAGTGCAAAATGGGAAATTTTGAGAAAATGCAGGAAGTGCAAAGTGAGTAAACTTGAAATTTTGAACTAATGGACCTAACTATTAATGTTCAAACATGTTCACAATGTGTTAAAGGACCTATAAATCCATTCAAATATTTTTATGATTTTTATTTCTTTTATTTGAATTTTTATTCATTTAAAATGCAAATTAAATTAAATAAAATATGAAATACTGGTATAAGGTGCATGGGCTTTTTGTTTCAATCATATGGAGGCCCAAGAATCATTTGACAACCATGCAAAACCGTGTGAACTTGAAATGGCAAGGAATATCTCAAAATGGAAGTTTGTAAATATGTTTGATTCTTGTCTCATTTGGCCATGATTGCATTGTTTCTTCCCACATTTGCGTACCCTAATCTTTCCTTTATATAAGCACAACAAGACCAGATGCAATGGACACAGATCCTTACCTCACAAACTGCAGAAATTTTCCAATTTTTTTTCAAACCCTTGAGTTTCAAAACCTGTGTTACAGCCCCTTTCATTCCAAACATCTGATCCCATTCACTTCCTGGAGCATTGAAGGGTAAGTTTGGATCAATTACCATGATCCTGAACACCTGAGACATGCATACAAACCCTGACCATTTTTGGGATTTTGTCATTTTTGTATTTTTGATTTCATGCATTTTTGAAAGTTACTAACCATCCAAAACAGTTTGTATGAATGTTCAAGACAGGTTACAACCATTACATGGATTTTTTAACGCTCGGACCTTGATTTGCCATGCCTTAACCAAATTATGGCTTTTGTTTCGAAACTCATGATACAAACACTTTTGGCCAAAACTAAGTCCATAATCAAATTCATGAGGGTCGAATTAGGGGTAACAGGATATTTTTGATCATTAATGCATTAATTTCACAGGTTCTGTACATTACAAGCAGCCGAAGAAGATGATCGGATCTAGGGCTCCGGCGCCTCTCCGGCCAATAGAATCATTTTGTATATTTATTATTATGGTTTGGTTTATATGACTAGATGTAAAGACCGCCCCAGTGGTAGAAGCATGTGTTGCTAAGGTGTTAGTGTACAAGGGCATGGGTTCGATCCCTGCCCCTAGTATTTTATTTTCATGTTTTCTCTTGTTTGAAGATACAATACAAACCAACTTAGTGTACTCACCACACGCCTCAATTCATCACCATCAGATCTTCATGCTGCCAGATCCAGCGCCTCAGATTTGCAGGTGCATCATGAAACCCTTGAAGTTATCCTCACCAGATCTAGCATAGGCGCCCTGGGCCTTGTCTCTTTGGGCTTAGTTGATATCTTTCAACACCCCCCAAATTCCTTCATATCAGGCCCGTCACTTTTTTTTTTTACTTTAATTTCCTTTTTTTGTTTATTTAACATAACTAATATTTTAAATTAATTAAAATTAAATTAACTTAACCTTTTTAAATTAAGTTAACCTTTTTTTAAATTAAATTATTAGAAATAATTAACTTAGATTCTTTAGGGCTTTTTATCATTAAATATTTTTTCAAATAATCAATTTCTTTTTTAAAACTAAAAACAATTACTTAGGTTAAGTTATCAAATTTTCTTTATCAAATTGATCACAAAAAGAAAACATTTTCTCCATTTCTCTTTACTTTTACAATCTCTGCGCGCTCTTTTATTTTCGCATTAGTTGTTTTATAAATTATGTAATTATTGATGGTTTATAATAGCTTAAACTAGGGTTACTATTTCTTTCCCCATTTTTTATGGTTTGTACCCCCTTACCTGAAGCCCTGTAATAGTTTAGATTTCTTTTCTGCATTTTAACGCTTTTATTATAATTGATAAATGTATGCTAATAGGGTTTGTATGACAAGATCTAAAACAAATGATAGAAAACCTAATCAAGACAAATTAACTGAAAACAAATCACCTTTCACACACGCACCTCTAAGGTGACTCCACTTGTTGCCTTCGGAAAACAGTCGTGTCCCTCAAACATAGGTGTTGTACCCCAAAATTTTCCCTCCCATATTTCTCAATACATTTCAAGTGAGGTCCTCAAATTGCTCAAGGAAGTCCAAGGGTTGACCAGACAAACTCTCTCCTAAAATAGTCTACCTCAAATTAGGGTTTCATTTTGCATCAAGGTACTTGAGTCCAAAGGATCCCAAATTCTCACCATTGTCCTAATATGTTCTCATGATCATCCATGTCAAGTTTCAAACCTTGCAGAGGAAGTTTGCTCAGTCAATTCCTAAAAGGCCTGAAAATCGATTGTGATAGGGCAAAAGCCAATTGTGTTCTACATACAGTCAAACTTCAAGATTTTTGGTCAGCATTATCATTTTGAAGTATTATTCATCATTTGATCAAGGGTTGATCATGATTCCTCAAGAAATGCTCACAATTCATCAAAACCCAAAAGTTGCTAAATTAGGGTTTTGTAGGAAAAGTCAACTTAACTTTGACCAAGCATAACTTTCTCATATTTTATCAAAAATGACCTATCCAAAGCTCATTTTTAAGAGGATTCAATTCCCTACAACTCATATTCAGCTCCCAAGTTAAAAATATGCACTCACAAGAAGATATGAATTTGGACATTATAGGTCATTTTGGAAAGTCAACAAAAACACCTTTTTTTTCAAAGCTTCATAAATGAACATGGAAGACTCAATTTGGATAAGACCAAAAGGGTTACTTAGAGGACATCTTAAGCTTTCTAAAAAGTCCAAGGACACCTCTCTAGGGTCAAAATTGAGGGAGTTATGCATTGGTAAAGTTGACCCTTTTTGCAAAATTGCCAAAAGTCAAATGTGGCCATAATTGCAATTTTTGCCAAATGGGCCTAACTTTTTATGCTTGCATTGAGTTTGTAACATGACCCACGACCCATGATCCTTCCCATTTGTCATTCTTTTATTTTTGTCATTTATTTTTATTTTATTTCAATTAAATCAAATAAAATCAAATTAAAATCAGGAAAATATCAAAAACTAATCAAAGCTTGAGATTTTGTGCATGTTTAGGTCTATTATACAGCTAGAGATGGAATCAAATCATGCAAGCTTAAAATGGACACATAAAGATTGGATTTTCTCAATTTGGAAAGATTTGCATAAAGGATCAAATCTTAAATCAATGATCATAATTGGAGAAGATTTGAAACCAAATTGCAACCTTAATTCATTCTTGGGTACTTAAGGAACGTGTTCAGATCAAAAAGAAGGAGATTGGAGGCGTGTAAACAAGGAGGCAAGTTTCAAAAAAACTGGAAAAAGTGGCACACTGATTTCTAAGTTGCAGACTAATTTAAAGCGTTCTAAGCATCCCAAACGTTTGCTGGACATCCCAAGAACGTATTTCAATCATTAGCAAGCTCCCTTAAGCCTTGAAACACGCTGTAAGTTCCATACGGTTTCTCACTTTTCTTGAAATCGAATATCACAATTATGGCATCTTTAGCACGAAAAATTTACATATTCTTAATCCTTGTGATGTTTGCAAACTGATGGTTATGTTTAATTTCGTTTTTTCTTAATATACATCAAGATGCCATAGTTAGGGTTCTTGGTTCGTTTTTGGGGTTTTTGTGTATAGGTACAATTGGCCATGGATAAGGGTACCATGATGCTCGTGAGGATTCCACGAGTTGATTGGTACCATTGTTTTACATTTACCACGCTTGTATAGGATTTTGGAGAAGCCTAGGGTTATACCTACACCCCTTGACCGTAGGTAAAAGTTACAGAACTTTTAGCAACGGTGGGGGGAAGAAGAAGGGTAGTGTGGCACTCCCTAATTTGTCCATTCAAAATTTCGCGCGTTTGATAATTATTATTTTGTTTTTCTATATAACGTTTGTTTGTTGTTCCATATACAAAAAGCCAAGCTAGCTCAGATGGTCATCATGCATTGGGATAACGCCTAAGGGCCTGGGTTTGATCCCCAGGTCCCCATATTTGCCTTATGTTTATTTTCTTTGCATAATCAGGCATGCTAGCATCCAAGGCATCCACCATACGCCCTCAATATCCAACCAATTTGATCATCAAAGGCCAGATCTAAAGCTTCCCAATGAAGGTCCATCATACATCCAGTCAAGCCAGCAACACAGGATCTGGAAAGTCAACAGGGCCAGGCGCTTTTGGGCCTAGAAATGCAAGTCTTACCCCCCTGTTTGCTAGCATACCACCAGGCCCATTCTATTTCTTTTCTAATTTCCTTTATTTAATTTCTTTTATTTAATTATTTTCTAACCATAAAATTAATTTCTTTTTTACCAAAAAATCATAAAATCAATTTCACCAATTTAGAATTTAGGTTTTATTTTATTTTATCAAATTAAATTTTATATTAGTTTTAATTTAGGTTTAATTCTAACTTTTTTGTTGTAAATAATTAAAATCAAATTAGAAAAATTAGGATTGCTTTGATTTAATTTTTATTTCCTTTTTTTTTCAATAAACAAAATACAAAAATAAGTTAATTTAATTATTTTTTCTCAAATTTAAATTAATTAGTAATTAGGGTTTTTATTTTATTTAATTAAAACTTTATTTTCCTCAAAATAATCAAAATCCACAAAAACAACAATGTTTCTTTCAATTAGGCTTAGCCGGGTCAAAACCCTAATTTCGCTCGTTATTGATTCATCGCGCGCATTTATTATTTTTTAAAATATTAATGTAACTGCTCACAGTATGTAATCGTTTTAATTAGGATTTCCTTTTTATTTATCGTTTTACGGGTTTTTTGGCTATGTAATTAATCCCCCTCCCCGAAGCCTTGTAATAACGTAATTTATTTCTCGCATTTTAATTCCCGTAAATATTAACTGTTAGATGTATGTTAATAGGATTGTATGGCAAGACTGCATGATAACTTAAAATGGTTAGCAAACCCTAATGTGCAAAGATAATAACTGAAATCAAATCACTCGCACATGCGCACTCTTAGGGTATACTCTCACTTCGGTTGCCTTCGGTAAATAGTCATTAAGTATAGGGTGTTTTAGTGGTCTCCCTCTTATATAACCAAAGATCAAAAGCCCCGTTCGGAAATGTTGCCTCGGAAAGGTTGCCTCGGAAATGTTGCCTCGAATATTATCTTAAGACATTAGGGTTATTACTAAGACGTCCTAGCATTGCTTTAGTGATCGTACGTCCCTTTCGAATTGACCATTACAAACTCCAATGACGGTGCTTCCTATTTCTCAATAGTAGGATAGCATTGCCTAAAGGAAACAAGAACAAAAATAATCTTTTTTCGAGTAGGTAGATATTGTTAGGTACTTGCTCAAAAAAACTTTTTCACACTTACACTCTTTTCAAACAAAGTTTTCAAAAACACTTCGTAACACTCTTGAAGATAGAAGTAAGGGTTAAAATGAAGTAAAAAACAAAAACTTTTCAAAACAAACACACACAAGCAATTTTCAAAAGATGAGCTAGTACCTAAGAGCTCGTGTAAAACCACGGATAGAAAGGGTGCTAATACCTTCCCTTTCTATAATCTACCCCTCGCACTCAAAATATCGAAAAAGGAATTTTTCTGTGCTTTTTTTCCTTTCCAGTTGGATAAAATAAAAGTCGGTGGCGACTCTTGCTAACCGCGACATTTTGCGAATACAAACGCAAAAAGCAAACCAACATTTTCCAAAACAGTCGGTTCTACCACCATATCGCCAAAACTGGCGACTCTACTGGGGATATATAAGTGGGGTATACCTTAGGATTAGGTCATCATAAATTTCTTCTCTTGTTTGTTTTGGTTGCTTTACTTTTGATGGTTTTGTATTGGGAGTTACTATAGATCCTAACCTGGATCTGAGGGACACCTTTTAGGTAAGTAGCAATAAACTATGAGGGAACTGTACGGCATAGACCGATACGGTTGAAGCAGTAGCTACGTTGATGTGGCACATTGGTTGGTAACAGTATCCCTTATGGAGAAACAAGGAGAATACGGGGATGCTGTGTGTGTCCTTAAGCATCAAATGACCTTAGAACCCTTAATAGACCAAATTGGCCATTAGGAAGTAGTGAGATAGCCGACCTCGGTGTAAAGCTGAGAACTAGTTGATACTCGATGCTACACTCATTGAGACCATACTCTCGAGATAGTTCCGGTCGCAAGAAAAGATTGTGTGAGCTAAAACCATGACCGATGAAGGTTGGTCAGTGATATTAAGAACCTCTAGAACCCGGTTACTTTTGCTAGGACAGGTTGAAACCAACTAAACTTCAAGAGGGTAGTACCTAGACCCCATGCAAGCCTTAAACTTAAGGGCTTTTGTGTGACTTGTTTGCATTTACCATGTCTGTTATCTGCTATACCTATGTTGTTTTTATCATGACATCATGCATCATAACATAGCATGCACACTTCATTATACTAACCATTTCAAAGAGCGAGGGGATTTATCTTTGTTCTGTTTTGCAGATTATGGCTTCCATGCGCAGAAACACCATCTGAGTTAGCTTTGTGCAAATACCTGCTCAACTCAAAGAGTTAGCCTCGAGAGTTTCTGAGACTTCTTCCTTCATTAAGAGACATGGTCAGCTTCTTAGCTTGGTTACCTCAAAGTTTGATGAGCAGATGATGAGTGTGCTTTTCCAGGTCTTCGATCCTGTGCATCATTGCTTCACTTTCCCAGATTATCAGCTAGTTCCCACTTTGGAAGAGTTTTCTCACTTATTAGGCATATCCATCCTTGAGAAGATTCCCTTCACAGGTTTGGAAGATACTCCTAGACCAGAAGACATTGCTTCAACTCTGCATCTAAAAAGGGATGATGTAGTATCCAATTGGGAAACACGAAGCGAGGTTGAAGGTTTCTTATCCAATTTTCTGATAGATCAAGCTCAACTATTCTGGGATAGTTTGGAATTTCAGGATTTTGAAGACATCTTGGCTCTCCTCATCTATGGTTTGGTTCTCTTCCCGAATCCATATTCCTTTATAGATGTGAATGCGGTTAATATCTTCCTGTCTCGCAATCTTGTGCCTACTCTACTGGGTTATATCTTGTGTGCCCTCTACACTCGTACTGTGCAAAGAAGAGGGACTCTTATGTATTGTATTCCGCTGCTGGCGAGGTGGTTTATTTCGCACCTCCCCAAGTCTATGTTGAAGAATGAAGAGGGTTTAGGATGGTCTTACAGGATAATGTCCCTTGCCCATACAGACATTCTTTGGAGTTCCAAGGCTATGGAAAGCACTGCTGTCATTGATCGTTGTGGGGGATACCCTAATGTCCATTTGCTTGGAATCAGAGGGGGTATAACCTACAGTCCTTGTTTAGCTTTGCGACAATTCGGTCGTGCTCGGAGAGATGGTCCTCATGAGCTACTTCTTGCGGACATTGCATTTGACTACAAGGAGGACCTGGACGAGCATCACCAAAGGTTTATACGAGCTTGGGGCATGGTGAACAGATCTGACCCCTAAGAGCTAGGACCAAGGACTTCACTCCATATGCAGCCTTACCTACAATGGGTCCGAGCTTATGCTCAAAAGCTTGGGATGCCTTATGAAGTTGTGTTGCCAGTAATTGAGGAGCCCACCAATGAAGAGGGCATTCCTTATACAGTCCTTTATCCCTACATGCCCACTGATCTTAGGGCATTGAAGAGATCCTGGATTCAGCTGAAAGAGGAGAGGGATACCTACCAGGAAAAGTACCATGAGCAAGAAAGGAAGATCTTGAAGCTCACCGGGCAACTCGAGAATGAAAGAACGATCAATGACTACGTCAGCACCAAGGGGAAGCGTCCATGGGATTTTTGATTTTGCTTTGTTTTCTAGTTTAAATTTGTTTTCCATTTACTTCTTTGTAACGCCTCAAAGGCATTGTTGAACCTTTTTTACAAGTTAATCTAATAAAGTTTGTTTATTTTCTTTGGTTTGCAAATTTAAATCTCCCAAAGTCTTTGAAATCATTACATATGCCTCCCATTATCATGCACACCATTACAGGTACCATTACAGGTTTCTCATCTTCTTCGCTGTTTATTTCACCAGAAATGTCTTCTGATCAAGCTATCAAAGACCTTCAGGCACAAAATGCCCAATTCCAAGAGATGTTCTTGAGCTTGGCTAAAGGGAAAGAAGATTTAAAAGCTCTCATCCTGAAAGGGAAAGAGAAGAAGAAGAAGAAGAAGAAGAAGAAGAAGAAGAAGAAGGTCGTTCTTCTGAGCATGGGAAAAATATTCGGGGATAGGTTGAAACAGCAAGCTGATCTGTCCTTTTCATCCAAGGAAGGGGAGAACCAAGAAGAAGAAAAGGGTCCCAGTCCTGCAGTTTCTGATAATGATACGGATTATGATGAGGAGCAATATCCTTCTGCTGAGGATAGGTACAAGCAGTTAGAAGACCGTCTGAGTGATATGGAGATTCAGAAGATCCCTGGTTTGGATTTCGGAGAGCTGGGATTGGTATCGGGAGTGGTGATCCCGCATAAGTTCAAAGATCTGATTTTATCCAAGTACGATGGAGTATCTTGTCCAAAACTCCACCTCCGCTCGTATGATAGGAAAATCCAACCCCACACTGCTGATAGAAATTTGTGGGTGAACTTCTTTCAAGATAGTCTATCAGGGACTCAACTTGAATGGTTTTATCAGTTGGAATGAGCTAATATCCTAAACTGGGAAGACTTGGCTGCTGCTTTTTACAGGCAGTATCAGTATAACACCGACCTTGCTCCCACTCGTACTCAGCTTCAGGGTATGTCTATGGGTGCAAGTGAAGGTTTTAAGGACTATGCTCAAAAGTGGAGAGATTTGGTTGGAAGAGTCCAACCCCTTTGTTCTATAGGGAGTTGGTTGACATGTTTTTAGGGACGCTATCTGGTCCATTTTTCAACCATCTGATCGGTAGTTCATCATCTGGGTTTACTGAGTTGATTATGATTGGGGAGAGAGTAGAACCTGGTATCCGAAGTGGTAAAATATAGAAAGATACTTCATCAAGTGCAGTAAATAAGCCTTTCACCGGTAGGAAAGAAGCTAGTACAGTCTACGGACCGAGGGGCCAAAGCAGATCTGAACACCATCAAGCAGTGAATGCGATAGTGATATCAAGACCCATAGTTGCTCCACAATGCAACAATCAAAAGAGGGTGGAAAGACTACAGAGACAGTACACTCGGCCTAATATGACCTTGTCTCAAATTCTACCATAGTTATTAAAGAGTAACCTGGTAACTCTGAGGGAAGCCCCGAAGAATCCCAACACCATATCTCCGCTATATAACCCGAATGCCCACTGCGCCTATCACTCCGATGGCCCAGGTCATGATACAAATAACTGTTGGGCCTTGAAGAATAAGGTGCAAAACTTGATCGAATCCAGAGAGATTGAGTTTGACGCTCTGGAGAAGCCCAACGTCATAACTGCTCCCATGCCCAAACATGGTCACGGAGTGAATGTTGTGGACGATGATTTATTTGTGACCTCCATGGAAGAAATTTCTACTCCTTTGATGAAAATAAAGAAGAATCTATTGTTGGCCAGTTTTTTTTCCGGGTTGTGGCGAAGGTTGCCACATGTGTTCAATTCTGTCTGGTGGTTGCCACTTATTGAAATCAGGTGTTCAGCACCTGATGGATGTAAAAGAGATCCTGTTAGAAAAGACTATAATTCCATTGGTTCCGATTGAAGAAGTTCCCATCATAACCATTTCCGCCAATCCTTCTAAGGATTCCTCGAGAAATCCTGTTAGGATTACACCCGTTCCAAGAATTGCTCCGTTAATAATTATTGTCCCTGGTTCTATCCCATACACTTCGGATAAGGCTGTCCCTTGGCACTATGGGGCCGATGTGTATTACCATGGAGTTAAGCAAGACTTATAGAGTGAAGAAGTTGATGCTGATGTCAGCAATATTATCGGGGTTAGGAAGGTCACCAAAAGTGGAAGACTCTTTTCTCCCGAGATTTCCCCTCTGACTGTTCACAAACCTGTTGTTATTCCATCTGCTAGTACATCAGCTACTATCCCAGTTCCTATTCCAGTTATCACCCCTGTCGCCAAGCCATGTGGGACTCGGGGCAAAGAAATCACAGGTGAGCCTGCCCGGACGGAGGCACCTAAGAAGATCATTATGGAAACCTCTAAGCAGGAGATAGAGGAAATTCTGAAGATTATCAAGAAGAATGACTACAACGTAGTCGAGCAACTGGGGCAGACCCCGTCAAAAATCTCCATGTTGTCCTTGTTATTGTGTTCTGAAGCCCATCCAAAGGATTTAATTTCTTTCCTCAAAACTGCACATATGCCGCATGAAACTTCTACCGATTAATTCAAAGACTGCGTAGCTAGTTTGACTTCCGACAACGGGCTGGGTTTCTCAGATGCAGATCTGACTGCTAAAGGAAGAAATCACAATGATGCTCTGCACGTCTCGATCGAGTGAAGGGGCACTATTATGGCCCATGTATTGGTGGATACCGGGTCCTCATTGAATGTTTTGCCAAAGAAAGCACTAGACCATCTGGACTGTGAAGGTTTGATTTTAAAGCCGAGCAATATTGTGGTCAGGGCTTTCGACGGGTCAAAAAGGATGATGCACGGGGAGGTGAACGTCCTTGTTAAAGTTGGCTCTCAGACTTTTGCAACTGCTTTCTATGTGATGGATATCTTCCCATCATATTCTTGCTTGCTGGGTCGCCCTTGGATTCATAAGGCTGGGGCAGTAACTTCTACGCTCCACCAAATGTTGAAATATCCGGTGAAGGGGAAGATTATTACGGTGCAAGGAGAAGAGGAGTATATGGTGAGTCATCTCAATTCCTTTCGATGTGTGGAGATGGATGGGGAGTTCATCGAAACCCCGTGTCAGAACTTTGAAGAGGTCCCCCAGATTTTGGCGTCAACTGAAGTTGCTACTGACAAACCTCCGATGAAGATGGCTTCCCTCAAGGATGCTAGGGCTGTAATTGAAAAAGGTGGGTGTGCAAATTGGGGTCATCTCCCTTATTTCGCGCACAAAACTGACAAGTTTGGCTTGGGATTTACTACAGGGGTTCAAAGGGCTGTTAGGCGCGCGCAAATTGGGAGACCTCCTCTGCACATCAGTAATCAGGGAGTGAACGTAATTGAGGACAGTGAAGAGGATTCAGATATTGACAGCTGGATCTACCCTACAACCAATGGTGGATTGAACAATTGGATGGCGAAGGACTTCATACCTATTTCTTTTATTCCACAGTAATTGACTTTTGTTTTGAGATGTGTAATAAACAGTTTGAAACTTTACGGCCCGGTGCCTTGCCCGCGGCACCTTGGCTTTGCTTGTGAGGGCTTATTATTTGTAATTTTCATATATCATCAATAAAGCATTGGACGTTTTCTTGCATTACAAATTTTGGGCTCCTTGTTTTTATTTTCTATCTCGCACTTTATCAAAAACAGCTATTGTCTTACACACACTCACGTATCATAATGCAGATCCATATCCACTCTGGATCCCATTGATAACAACTATGCTACTTCCAATTATGACTTCGAAAATCCGATCAACCAAGTCGAGGACGAAGGTGAGGATGATTGCGAGGTACCTGGGGAACTTGCTAGACTGTTACTACAAGAAGAGAGGGCCATACAGCTTCATGAAGAGCCAGTTGAATCAGTGAATTTGGGTACAGAGGAAGACAGGAAAGAGGTCAAGATAGGTGCGAATCTGGAGCCTAGTGTCAAGCAACGGTTGATACAAATGCCACGTGACTATGTTGAGATCTTCGCTTGGTCTTATGAAGATATGCCTGGTTTGAACACTGATATTGTGGTACACCGCCTACCGACCAAAGAAGATTGTTCTCCGGTAAAGCAGAAGGTTCGCCGTATGCACCCTGAGATGTCTGAGAAAATCAAAGTTGAGGTCATAAAACAGTTTGATGTCAGATTTCTAGTTGTCACTTCTTACCCGCAGTGGGTCGCCAACGTTGTTCTGGTACCTAAGAAAGATGGTAAGTGTGATACGGTGGGAGAGAACTGACTATTTTTTTTGGAATACTGGTTCGCGTTTTATGTTTTGTTTTTGCAAAATGTCGCGGTAAGCAAGAGTCGCCACCGAATTTTATTTTATCCAACAAGGAAAGGAAAAAAGCACAAAAAAATTCCTTTTTTGAGATGTTTCTCGGGTCCGGGGGGTAGATTATAGAAAGGGAAGGTGTTAGCACCCTTTCTATCTGTGGTTATCCACGGGCTCTTAGGTACTTGCTCATAATGTTTTCAAAATTTGCTTTTCTTTGTGTTTGTGGGATCGAAAAGAGTTTTTATTTTGAAAAGGAGTGTAAGTGTGAAAATTTGTTTTGTTTTGAAAGAGCAAGTACTTAAGAACCATCTACCTACTCGAAAAAAAGAATCGTTCTATGCTATCTTCCTTTAGACAATGCTATCCTACTATTGATGAGTGGGTAGCACCGTCGTTGGAGTTTAAGGGTCAATTCGATTTTAGGGACGTGCGGTCACTAAAGCAATGTTAGGATGCCTTAGCGGTAACCCTAATGTCTTAGATCATTTTATCCGAGGCAACCGTTTCGAGGCAACTATGATCTTTGGACAAGAGGGCGACCTCTAAATCTTCCTATACTCAATGACCGCGTTACGAAGGCAACCAAGTGAGGTGTACCCTAAGAGTGCGCATGTGCGAGTGTGTTGTTTTCAGTTATATTGTCTTTGTACATGTCAATGGTTATCTATGTTGATTTTAGGTTAACATTCAATCTTGTCATGCATACCCTATTATCAAACATCTAACAATTTATAAGTTGCGGAAATTAAATTGCGGAAATTAAACTAACTATTACAAGGCGTCGGGTATTTACATCGCCAAAGACAAACCCTTTAGAATAAGTGCGGAAAATAAATAAAGCGATAAAAATAGTCCTATTAAGCTATTACATTCCGGAAACAGATACAATATTGAATAAAATGGGTCGCGTGCGGGAAATTAAATCGGGCGCAAGTTTTAGGGTTTTGACCCTTTTTGAAAGAAAGTGTTTTTTTGTTATTTTGAATTTATGGAAGAAATTGGATTAATTATAAAATTAATAAACTAATTAATTAATAAAAATGTTTTTTGGGTTTTTTGGTATTTAAAGAAATAAAAATAAATTTGATTAATGTTAATAAAACCTAATTGTCTAAGTTAATTTTAATTATTGCAAAATATATTAAAAGTTATTCCTAATTAAGACTAAATTAATTAATTGATTTGTTAAATAAAAGAAAATATTAAAATTTAATTTAATAAACAAAATATATTTTGGTTTTTAATTTTATGAAGGAAAAAATATGATTGGTTAGTTAATAATTAAAAAAATAATAACAATAAATAATTAAAAGAAATAAATAATAAAAGAAAAGAGAAAGGGTTAGGAGGTTTGGGCCTGCTTATGGGGTCTGATTAGCAGTTTTGTGGCCCAATAAGCGTTAGCCTTGGCTGACTTTTCTGCATTCCATGTGGCACCTTGACTTGGTAGCATGGTGGACGTCCCATCTGGACCATCAGATCTGGCCTGGGGCCATCTGTCCAGTGATTGAATGAGGGAGTATTGCAGGCTGCGCGCTTGGCATGGCATTGGATCACCTGAAGAAAAATAATAACAATGCATATGGGGGACCTGGGATTCGAACCCAGGTCCTGTTGGTGACTGCCAGCTCCTCTTTCCACTAGGCCAACGCGTTTCTATTGTTAGTATATTCAATAATAATGATAATATGAGAAACAACATTAATATGCCAGAACAAAATAAAAACGTGCCAAGTATTTGAAACAACCAACCAGGGGGAGACACGTTTGTCGTCCCTAACCTCCAGCCCCTTGTAAATTTACCTGCGGATTTATATCCGCAGCTAAATTCGTATATCAATCCTAAAACCAATTCTAGGCCATGAAAATTCCTCCCAAGACCATGGTTATGCTCGTCTTCCTCCTCTAGTCATGTCCATGGCCATTAATGGAGTTGATTTTGCCTGAAAAAGAAACGCCCAAAAAAACAACCACGAAACCCTAGATTCGGCTATGGAGCTACAGATCAGATAAATGCAATTGGATAATATAGGAAGCTTGGAAATTTGATGAGGATCACGAATATGCAAATGGTTTGTGAAAAAATGCAAGAATAAGGATCCACGAATTCAAACGAAAAGCGGTTTTTTGAGACACTTACAAAGCTTTTGGGCGTGTATGAGAGCTTGCTAGGGGGTGGTTCTGACTCAGTGAACATCCAGCAATTGATTGGCGTTGAGTTTCGCTTCTGAAAATGCCTCCAAGGGTGATTTCAGTTTCACACTTTTTTCACCTTTTTTCAAGTTTGGTTCTTGATGTTCTTGCAGTCTCTAGGTATGGATTTCGTGCCTTTTCTTTGTATATGTATGATGGAGTGTATTAGGTCAACTTTTATAGACTGAATCCTTGCACATTAATGCCTTGAGATTGGATTTGATTCACCATTGATAACTTGCCTAATTTTCCAAAAACTCAATCTTTTTGCATATGGAATGCTTGATACGAATTTGATACACTTGATGATGATGATTAAGTCCTGAAAATAGAAAAAGATCTCATGTAATCAAGTTTTGTGATTTTATTTGATTTAAATTGATTTAAAATGAAATAATTCAATAAAAAATCAAATAAAATAATAAAATTGATAAATGGGCACAAGGCTGAAGCTAGGACACATGTGTAGTGTGACAAGATCAAATCAAGTGGAAAAGAATGGACCCATTTGACAAAATTTGAAGTTTTGGGGATAGTTGACTTTTGGCAATTTTGCAAAAAAAGTCCAACTTCAACAATGCATAACTTCTTCAATTTTGAATTTTTGGAGGTGTACTTGGACTTTTTAGAAATATTGAGATGTCCTCTAACCAACCCTTTTGGTCTCATCTCATTTTGATGTTGAATGCTCAAGTTATAAGCTTTGGCAAAAAAGGTGTTTTTGTTGACTTTAAAAAATGACCTATAATGTCCAAATTCATAACTTCCTGTGAGAGAATTTTCTGATCTTGGGGCGTGAAGATGGAATGTAGGAAATTTCATCTTATTCAAAAGGAGCTTTGGACGGGTCATTTCTCATAAAGTATGAGAAAGTTATGCTTGGTCAAAGTTGAGTTGACTTTTCCTACAAAACCCTAATTTAGCAACTTTTGAGTCTTGATGAATTTTGAGCAATCCTTGATGAATCATGATCAACCCTTGATCAAATTATGAAATATCCTTCAAAATGAGAATGTTGACAAAAAATATTGAAGTTTGACTGTATTTGGGTCACAGTTGACTTTTGCCCTAGCACAATCAATTTTTGGACCCTTTGAGCAATTGACTGAGCAAACTTCCTCTGCAAGGCTTGAAATTTGACATGGATGATCTTGAGAACATATTAAGACATTGGGGATCACTTAAGGTCATTTGGACTCAAGGATCTTGATGCAACACAAAACCCTAATTTGGGGTTGACTGCCTTAAGAGATGATTTGTCTGACCCACTTTTGAGCAGACTTGAGCAACTTGGTGATTTTTCTTGCAATGTTTTGAGAAATATGAGAAGGAAAATTTTGGGGTACAACAGCTGCCCCAGTTCAATCTTCTTAAACCTGAGGATGTAGATTGGCTTTCGTACCTTTCGTGATCTGAAGGTGGAAGATGATTGAACACTAGAGTGCCTAGAAATTTGCACCCGCATGAAGTGGTATCAGCCTTGTGATATCAGGAATGGGCTTACAGATGCCATTTGGAGATTGTTGATAGGTGGTCCGGACTTCGACTAGAATAGGAATCAGGGAGATCTTAGCATCGATCTAACTGAACCAGAGAAGGTCTTGGATTAACTTTGGCTGGATAAGGATCAGAAAAATCTTCGAATTGATTTAGCTGAACCAGACAAAAGTCTTGGAATATCTTCAACTGGAATACGAATTAGGGAGATCTTAGCGTCGATCTGACTGAACCAGAGAAGGTCTTGGATTAACTTTGGCTGGATAAGAATCAGAAAAATCTTAGGATCGATTTAACTGAACCAGACAAAAGTCTTGGAATATCTTCAACTGGAATACGAATCAGGGAGATCTTAGCGCCGATCTGACTGAACCAGAGAAGGTCTTGGAATAACTTTGGCTGGATAAGAATTAGAAAAATCTTAGGATCGATTTAACTGAACCAGACGAAAGTCTTGGAATATCTTCAACTGGAATACGAATCAGGGAGATCTTAGCGTCGATCTGACTGAACCAGAGAAGGTCTTGGATTAACTTTGACTGGATAAGAATCAGAAAAATCTTAGGATCGATTTAACTGAACCAGACAAAAGTCTTGGAATATCTTCAACTGGAATACAAATCAGGGAGATCTTAGCGTCGATCTGACTGAACCAGAGAAGGTCTTGGATTAACTTTGACTGGATAAGAATCAGAAAAATCTTAGGGTCGATTTAACTGAACCAGACGAAAGTCTTGGAATATATTCAACTGGAATATGAATCAGGGAGATCTTATCGTCGATCCGAATGAACCAGAGAAGGTCTTGGATTAACTTTGACTGGATAAGAATCAGAAAAATCTTAGGATCAATTTAACTGAACCAGACAAAAGTCTTGGAATATCTTCAACTGGAATACGAATCAGGGAGATCTTAGCATCGATCTGACTAAACCAGAGAAGGTCTTGGACTAACTTTGGCTGGATAAGAATCAGAAAAATCTTAGGATCGATTTAACTGAACCAGACGAAAGTCTCAGAATATCTTCAACTCGAATACGAATCAGGGAGATCTTAGCGTTGATCTGACTGAACCAGAGAAGGTCTTGGATTGACTTTGACTGGATAAGAATCAGAAAAATCTTAGGATCGATTTAACTGAACCAAACAAAAGTCTTGGAATATCTCCAACTGGAATACAAATCAGGGAGATCTTAGCATCGATCTGACTAAACCAGAGAAGGTCTTGAATTAACTTTGACTGGATAAGAATCAGAAAAATCTTAGAATTGATTTAACTGAACCAGACGAAAGTCTTGGAATATCTTCAACTGGAATAAGAATCAGGGAGATCTTAGCGTCGATCTGACTGAACTAGAGAAGGTCTTGGATTAACTTTTACTGGATAAGAATCAGAAAAATCTCAAAATCGATTTAACTTAACCAGACGAAAGTCTTGGAATATCTTCAACTGGAATAAGAATCAGGGAGATCTTAGCGTCGATCTGACTGAACCAGAGAAGGTCTTGGATTAGCTTTGACTGGATAAGAATCAGAAAAATCTTAGGATCGATTTAACTGAAGCATACGAAAGTCTTGTAAGAACATCTTTCTGAGGAATCCACTGAAACAACCCTCAATAGATGTAGTTTATGAGGGGACTACCAGGTCATATAAGTAGTCAACGGTGTTTATTGATTCGTCTTTCCTTGGAAAGGTAAAGAGTTAGTCATATGCAATGTCATGATGTATGAAATGCATGATATATATCAAGCAATGACGCTCTCAAAATAAATGAGATTGTGTGGTATGATGTGTATATGCCCGTATCATGATGTATGGAAATGTTATGTTTCTAGATGGGGAAAATAAATCTCGGTTAGCTGCTGAAGAATAGAGCTGGATTCTTCGTTTCCGCTGGGGATGGCGAACGAAGCGAATAAACCTGCAGGAGAGGATGACTCCGTTGGGGGAATAAACTGATGAGGAGATTACTCTATGGGGAAGAGATGTTCTGCTGAAGATTCCACTGATAAATTCCGTCTGGATGAATTACCATTGCTGGTGAAACTGAATCCCGCTGGGGATTGAATTCCTGTTTGTGAAAGGAAAGAACTCAGTTGCGGATGATCTTTCAGTTGCGACTTCACTGGGGATAACCCTTTTATACTCTAATGGGGATAATCCTTTGAGCTTTGCTGGGGATAATCTTCGTTTGAACTCGGCTGGGGATATTTATTTTTATAATCCGCCGGGGACGATCTTCCAGAGTCTACTGGGGATGATTCTTCAACTTCATTGGGGAAGCTTTTTCATACTGCGCTGGGAAAATTTTAACTCCACTGGGGATATCTTGTATTCTGCCGGGGAATATTCTTATACTCCGTTGGGGAATATTAAGACTGCCAGGGATACTAAGCCTTTTTAGTGTTGATGGTAGATAAACTCTAATTGGGGGAGAATATTACCGATTCATTCATTCACAGTTGCGAGTCTCAGCTGGGGAGAGTTAATATTACTGTCTTTTTCTTTTACTCTGCGGGGAGTGAATGTTACTGGGACGCGTGCTAAGGATATGACGATTGCTTGCATCGAGACTTTTTTGCCCCTGTTTCTGCGGGAGAAGGTGCCTGCGGAGGCCCTGTGGATCGAGTATTATCCCCACCTATGAGGTGCTTGGTATCTTTCGGTCAAAATGACAAGTCTTCTTCTGGTAGGCAAGTGACGAGATGACGAGACATAGTCGTACGCTTTGATCCCTAATTTTTGCCTGGACCGCCCTTTCGGGTTTTCAGTCCACCGGGATGCCCTTTTTTGCTCAAGCCGCCTTTTCAGGTTTTTGACTTGCCGGGTGTACAAATTATTCATTCTTTATCCTTAATTTTTGCCCGAACCCTTTTGGTTCGTCGGGATGCCCTTATTTTTGCCTAGGCCAGTCAACCTAGCGGGTCTTTGATTATGCGTAGTACTTTTTTGACTATGTCCACGCTCTCAGAGATGTAGGGAGGTGTCACTGTCGGTAGTGTTGTGTTGCCATACTACCAGAAGATCTTCGTTTGATCATGCAAGATTCGTTGCTGGAATTCATGTCAAATCCCCCAATTGATTCAGATGGAGATTTGCCCCTGGCTATTTGGCATTTTGAGAGATTCTTTGAATCTTGACTTAACTTCCCCAGCTGATGGACAATGCTCATGCCGTGCCCCTTGGTTGGAGGTGTTTTTTCCACTTGAGGTGACCCTTTTTATTGAAAAGGTTTTTTGTTCACTAGATATTCGTCGTGTGAATTTCTTTGTTGTTTGAACAAATAGTCATATGCAAACAATGTTATTTTAAGAATGCAAATCTTATGTCTGTCTTGAAGTTTTTGAAAGTGAATTTTTTCAGTAAGATAGGAAAATGCATTGGGGAGCACTTGAAGTCATTTGGACTCAAGGATCTTGATGCAACACAAAAACCTAATTTGGGGTTGACTGCCTTAGAAGATGATTTGACTGACCCACTTTTGAGCAGACTTGAGCAACTTGGAGATTTTTCTTGCAATGTTTTGAGAAATATGAGAGGGAAAATTTTGGGGTACAACAGTAAGGTACGGATGTGTGTGGACTATAGACATCTGAACAGGGCAAGCCCCAAGGATGACTTCCCACTTCCTCACATCGATGTCCTGGTCGACAACACCGCGCAGCATAAAATCTTCTCCTTTATGGATGGATTTTCTGGCTACAACCAGATCAAGATGGCTCTCGAGGACATGGAGAATACAACTTTCATTACGCAGTGGGGGACCTTCTGTTACAAGGTAATTCTTTTCGGGTTGAAGAATGCTGGGGCAACTTATCAGCACGCCATGGTCGCTTTGTTCCACAACTTGATTCACCATGATATTGAGGTTTATGTTGATGACATGATCTCCCGATCCCAGACTAAGGAAGAACACCTTGACCATCTCCAGAAACTGTTCGACAGGTTGAAGATGTATAAGCTGAGGTTGAATCCGAACAAGTGCACCTTCGGGGTAAGGTCTGGTAAGCTGTTGGGTTTCATCGTCAGTGATAAGGGTATTCAAGTGGACCCTGCCAAGGTGAAAGCCATATAAGAGATACCGGCTCCCTGCATAGAAAAGGAAGTCAGAGGCTTTTTGGGATGTCTGGACTACATCGCCCTATTCATTTTACATCTGATTGCTACTTATGAGCCAATCTTCAAGCTTCTGAAGAAAGATCAAGTAGTAAAATGGAATGATGAATGTCAGACCGCCTTTGAAAGGATCAAGGAATACCTCCAAGAGCCACCTATTATAATGCCTCCAGTTGAAGGAAGACCTTTGATCTTATACTTGATAGTACTGGATAGTTCAATGGGGTGTGTGCTGGGGCAGCATGACGAGTCTGGCCGAAAAGAGCACGCTATTTACTACCTTAGCAAAAAGTTTACCGTCTGTGAGACCCGATACTCACTTCTTGAGAAAACTTGTTGCGCTTTGGCATGGGATGCTCGCTGGCTGAGATAGTATATGCTGACTCACACCACCTTATTGATATCAAAAATGGATCCAATCAAGTATATCTTCGAAAAGCCCGCCTTGTCCGGAAGAATAGAAAAATGGCAGATGATCTTAACCGAGTATGACATCCAATACACAACCCAGAAAGCAATCAAGGGGAGTGTATTGGTGGATCATTTGGCGCATCAGGCCGTGGATGACTACCAGTGCATGAATTTCAAGTTCCCGGATGAGAACATCATGCTGGTGACCAACTGTGAAGAACTTGGACCGAATGAAGGACCCGAGGAAGGATTCCGATGGTCTATGTATTTTGACAGAGCCTCAAACGCATTGGGTAATGGAATTGGCATTGTGATCATATATCCTGAGGGCTGTCATACTCCATTCACCGCCCGATTATGTTTTAACTGCACCAACAATATGGCGGAGTATGAAGCATGCATCATGGGTCTTCGAGCTGCTATTGACCTGAGGATTAAGTTCTTGAGCATATTCAGAGATTCTTCTCTAGTGATCAGTCAAATCAAAGGCGAGTGGGATACGAAGCACCCAAATCTTATTCCTTACAAGGAGTATGTACTGAAATTGCTCCCACATTTTGAGGAGATAACCTTTGAACACTTCCCGAGAGAAGAGAACCAGCTGGCGGACGCGCTAGCTACCATGTCTTCTATGTTCAAGGTCAGGTGGGACAATGAAGCTCCCCAGATTACCATTGAGAGGTTAGATGAACCCGTACATTGTTGTGATGTTGAGACTGAAGAGGTAGCAAATAAACCCTGGTTTCACGAGGTAAAGAGGTATCTTAAGGCTTAAGAATACCCCGAGGGTGCATCTGTTAATGATAAGAAGTTCTTGAGAAGGTTCGCTGCGAAGTTCTTCATCAATAATGGTGTCCTTTATAAGCGTAACCATGATTCAACCTTATTGCGATGTGTGGACAAGAGCGAGGCAGAAAGGATTATGGCAGAGCTACATGAGGGTACCTTCGGAACCCATTCCAGTGGACATACCATGGCAAAGAAAATCCTACGGGCAGGATATTATTGGTCCACTATAGAAGCCAATTGTTATCAGCATTATCGAACCTGTCATAAATGCCAAGTCTATGCTGATAAGGTGCATATACCTCCAGTTCCTCTGAATGTTTTGATAGCTCCTTGGCCTTTTGAAATGTGGGGCATCGACATGATTTGCGAGATCAGACCTACTAGGTCCAACGGGCATCGTTTCATTTTGGTAGCCATTGATTATTTCATGAAGTGGGTTGAGGCAACTTCCTTTGCTACGGTAACCAAGAATGTCATGGCACGGTTTATCCGACACAACTTGATCTGCCGATATGGTGTACCAGAGAGGATCATCACGGACAATGGTACAAATCTCAACAATACAATGATCACCGAGCTCTACAAATAGTTTAAGATACAGCATCACAACTCTTCTCCTTACCGGCCGAAGATGAATGGGATGTGGAAGCGGCTAATAAGAACATCAAGAAAATTGTGTAGAAATGACGGTGACATACAAAGACTGACATGAGATGTTACAATTCCCTCTTCATGGGTACCGTACCTCAGCATGGACATCGACAGGGGCAACACCCTATTCTCTGGTATATGGCATGGAGGCAGTCTTACCCATTGAGGTTCAGATACCCTCTCTCTGGATTATGAAGGATGCACGTTTGAGCGAGGATGATTGGATCCAGACCCGGCTAGATCAGCTGAACCTAATCAATGAGAAGAGACTTACTGCTATTTGTCATGGTCAGACGTATCAAAAGCGAATGATCAAGGATCTTAACAAGAAAGTCAGACGACAAGAATATCAAGTTGGGGATCTGGTGATCAAACGCATCATACTACCGCAAGGTGATCCCAGGGGTAAATGGACCCATACATACGAAGGGCCATTTGTGGTTAAGAACATTTTCTCGGGAGGAGCTATGATTCTAACCACCATGGATGGTGACGACCTTCCTCACCCCGACAATGCAGACATAGTGAAAAAATACTATGCATAATCAAAGACCCCGCTAGGTCGACTGGCCTAGGAAAAAATAAGGTCTTCCCGGCAAACCAAAAGGGTTCGGGCAAAAGTAAGGGATGAAAATGAAAAAACTGTACACCCGGCAAGTCGAAAACATGAAAAGGCGGCTTGGGCAAAAAAGGGTATCCTGGTGGACTGAAAACCCGAAAGGGTGGTCCAGGAAAAAATTAGGGATTGAAGCCTAACACTATGTCTCATTGGATCATCTTGCGATCAGACTTCGGTATCGAATATCAAGCTCGAACGGCGCCAATAAATCGGATCTACCTTCGACCAAGTAGCAAAGTGATGAGACGCTCGAAGATATAAAGATAATGGTAGAGTTGGAACCCAATGGGATTGTTCACATAACTGTTTTTCTTTCTTTTTCACAAATTGTATAATTTCTGTCTTTCGACGGTGTTCTCTCACTAGGACGTCAGCCTCTTGTACAAAACGCCTATTACAGGCTAACTTCAAAAATAAATACAATTCATTTTCACAATAAATTTCAAAATTGTTTTTCTTTTTCTGTTTTGTTTTGCAAGAACGTCCGATGATTCATTTTTTATATATGCATTTAAAAATAATTGTTGCTCATAAAAATTTACATGCAAAACAAAAGACAATTACTCGTAGTTCCAGGAACAGGGGAAAACAAGAAATGTCCAAACCTTACAGTTGCTCTACCCACCAGGTACAGGGACAAAGCCAGCTTGAGAATATAACTAAAGGTACATACATTCCCCGCAGAACAGGAAGTACCCAAAGACAATGATGTTAATTCTCCCCAAGCAGAGTTTATCTATCACCAACGATAGAAGTTCACCATCAGTGGAGTTTATTTCTTCCCCATGCAGAAATTCAATCCCTGACAGTGTTCATCATCACCAGCAACGGTAATTCACCCCCAGCGGAGTTATTTCTCCAAATCAGTAGATCTTCTAGTAAAGTATCTCTCTTCCCCAGAGTCATTCTCTCACCAATTTATTCTCCAGCAGAGTCTCTCCCAGCGAAATATTCTCAAACAGAATGGACGCAAGTCTCCGGCTAATCATCTTCGATCACTATCCCTAGCGAGAATGAAGAACTCAACTCCTTGTATTCTCTAGCAGCAGTCCGGGATTTGTTTTCCCCAGCTAGAGAACATTGTATATCCATACATCATGGCATACGCATATGCATCATACAACACAATCTCATTTATTTTGAGAGCATCATTACTCGATACATATCATACATCATGACATTACATACGACTAACTCTTTACCTTTCAGGGAAAGATACAATCAAATTCTCACAAGTTTTCTCTGGTTCAGTCAAATCGATGCTAAGATTTCTATTCCAGTTCAAGCTATGAAGCCTGGATCGGACCGGATAATATCTTGATTTCTCCATCATACTGTGAAGCCCGGAGAACGACCGGATAACAGTACCAAAATACTACGAAGCCTGGAATCGACCAGATAGTGGTATATCCCAAATTCAAAGCTATGAAGCCCGGAAATCGACCGGAAAATAGTTGAATCCCTAGCAAGTTACTGTGAAGCCTGGAAATCGACCAGATAGTAGTACAAGACACCATGAAGTCTGGAATCGACCAGATAATGGTATATCATAAACACAAGCCATGAAGCCTAGAGATCAACCAGAAAATAGCTTAACCCTTAAAAGTTATTGTGAAGCCTGGAAATCGACCAGATAGCAATGCAAGATACCATGAAGCCTAGACTCGACCAGATAACGGTATAAGACACCGTGAATCCTGGATCACGACCAGATAGCGGCAAAGGATACTGAAGCCTGGGAAACGACCAGATAATAGTATAAGGTACTGCGAAGCTCGGAATTCGACCGAATAGCAATTTACCTGGCAATTACTATGAAGCCCGGAATCGACCGAATATTAGTATGCCTTAAATTCAAGTTGAAGCCCAGATGCGACCGGATAACAACTTAATTCCTTCTGAAGCCTGGAGCACGACCAGATAAGAAGCGAGAAATTGCGAAGCCTGGAGAATGACCAGATAGCAAGTTTAATCTCACCCCCCAGTAAGTCACTGTGAAGCCTGGAGCACGACCAGATAGCAGTCAGTCTTATTTTTCTCAGCAAATCACTGTGAAGCTTGGAGCACGACCAGATAGCAGTTCATTGTCACCTCCTCGACTAAGAGATGATTCCTCAGTAGAGTAACGGACAACTGAAGTTCCTAAAACTCTATCTCTCTCAAGACAGAGACCAGCATTCCCGAGCGTAGTCCTCCTCAATAACAGGTATACGGGTTCTCGCAAAGGAATCTCTTATGCGATCGACACTTCTACTGATGGCATCTTTAAGCCCATCTCCTGACATCAACCTCCAAATGGCGTCTATAAGCCCATTCCCGATATTGCAAGACGAGTACCACTTCATGCGAGTGCAAATTTCTGGGCACTCTAGTGTTCAATCATCTTCCACCTTCGGATCACAAAAGGCAGACAAGCCAATCTACATCCTCAGGTCTAAGAAGATTGAACAGGGGCAGCTGTTGTACCCCAAAATTTTCCCTCCCATATTCCTCAATACATTTCAAGTGAGGTCCTCAAATTGCTCAAGGAAGTCCAAGGGTTGACCAAACAAACTCTCTCCTAAGGTAGTCTACCTCAAATTAGGGTTTCATTTTGCATCAAGGTACTTGAGTCCAAAGGATCCAAAATTCTCACAATTGTCCTAATATGTTCTCAAGATCATCCATGTCAAGTTTCAAACCTTGCAGAGGAAGTTTGCTCAGTCAATTGCTCAAAGGCCTGAAAATCGACTGTGCTAGGGCAAAAGTCAACTGTGTTCTACATACAGTCAAACTTCAAGATTTTTGGTCAACATTCTCATTTTGAAGTATCATTCATCATTTGGTCAAGGTTTAATCATGATTCCTCAAGAATGGCTCACAATTCATCAAAACCCAAAAGTTGCTAAATTAGGGTTTTACAGGAGAAGTCAACTCAACTTTGACCAAGCATAACTTTCTCATACTTTATAAAAAATGACCCATCCAAATATCATTTTGAAGAGGATGCAATTACCTATAATTCATCTTCAGCTCCCAAGTTCAAAATATGCACTCACAAGAAGATATGAATTTGGACATTATAGGTCATTTTGGAAAGTCAACAAAAACACCTTTGTTGTCAAAACTTCCTACATGAACATGGAAGACTCAATTGAGATGAGACCAAAAGGGTTTCTTAGAGGACATCTTAATCTTTCTAAAAAGTCCAAGAACACCTATCTAGGGTCAAAATTGATGGAGTTATGCATTGATAAAATTCACCCTTTGGGCAAAATTGCCAAAAGTCAAATGTGGCCAAAATTGCAATTTTTGTCAAATGGGCCCAACTTTTATGCTTGCACTGAGTTTGTAATATGAACCACGATTCATGATCCTTCCCATTTGTCATTATTTTATTTTTTTCATTTATTTTGATTTTATTTTAATTAAATCAAATAAAATCAAAATAAAATCATGAAAATATCAAAGACTAATCAAAGCTTGAGATTTTGTGCATGTTTAGGTCTATTATACAGCTAGAGATGGAATCAAATCGTGCAAGCTTCAAATGGACACAAAAAGATTGGACTTTCTCAATAAACAAAATACAAAGATAAGTTAATTTAATTATTTTTTCTCAAATTTAAATTTATTAGTAATTAAGGTTTTTATTTTATTTAATAAAAAAATTTATTTTCCTCAAAATAATCAAAAACAACAATGTTTCTTTCAATTAGGCTTAGCCAGGGTCAAAACCCTAATTTTGCTCGTTCTCGATTCATCGCGCGCATTTATTATTTCTTACAATATTAATGTAACTGCTCACAGTATGTAATAGTTTTAATTAGGATTTCCTTTTTATTTATCGTTTTACGGGTTTTTTGGCTATGTAATTAATCCCCCTCCCTGAAGCCTTTTAATAGCGTAGTTTATTTCTCGCATTTTAATTCCCACAAATATTAACTGTTAGATGTATGTTAATAGGATTATATGGCAAGACTGCATGATAATTTAAAATGGTTAGCAAACCCTAATGTGCAAAGATAATAACTGAAATCAAATCACTCGCACATGCGCACTCTTAGGGTATACTCTCACTTCGGTTGCCTTCGGTAAATGGTCATTAAGTATAGGGTGTTTTAGTGGTCGCCCTCCTGTCTAAACAAAGATCAAAAGTCCTGTTCGGAAATGTTGCCTCAGAAAGGTTGCCTCAGAAATGTTGCCTCGAATATGATCTTAAAACATTAGGGTTATTACTAAGACGTCCTAGCATTGCTTTAGTGATCGTACGTCCCTTTCGAATTGACCATTACAAACTCCAATGACGGTGCTTCCTATTTCTCAATAGTAGGATAGCATTGTCTAAAGGAAACAAGAACATAAATAATCTTTTTTCGAGTAGGTAGATATTGTTAGGTACTTGCTCAAAAAAACTTTTTCACACTTACACTCTTTTCAAACAAAGTTTTCAAAAACACTTCGTAACACTCTTGAAGATAGAAGCAAGGGTTAAAACGAAGTAAAAAACAAAAACTTTTCAAAACAAACACACACAAGCAATTTTTAAAAGATGAGCTAGTACCTAAGAGCCCGTGGAAAACCACGGATAGAAAGGGTGCTAATACCTTCCCTTTCTATAATCTACCCCCGTACTCAAAATCTCGAAAAAGGAATTTTTCTGTGATTTTTTTCCTTTCTAGTTGGATAAAATAAAAGTCGGTGGCGACTCTTGCTTACCGCGACATTTTGCGAATACAAACGCAAAACATAAACCAGCATTTTCAAAAACAGTCGGTTCTTCCACCGTCTCACAGTAGGGATACCATTAACAAGGGCCCTCAATTAAAAATCATCATAAAGATCATAGTCCCTCGATGATCCTTCGATGCTGCCTTTAGTAGATGATCTTGTCCCTCTATGTTGCCTATGAATACATGATGATAGTCCCTTCAAATTGCTAAAGGTATCCCTATATGTTGCCTTTGTGACTGTATGATGACTCGTGTCTGTCCCTCATACATCCAATGTTAGGGCCTCCTACTAACCAATGTTAGGATAGCTCTATCGAAAGGAAGAGGAAAAGAACAAAAGACTTTTGAGTAGGTAGATAGTTCTTAATCGCTTGCTCGCGAGAATTTCAAAACATTTTTCACACAACGAAACTTTTGTTAACAAATATTTTCAAAATAAACATTTTGTATACATTCTCAACGATATGAGAATCATTACAAAATTGCCGCACTTAGGCATTTTCAAAATATTTTCAAACACACAAAGCATTTTCAAAAAGTGAGCTAGTGATTAAGAGTCTGTAGATAACTACGGATGAAAAGGGTGCTAACACCTTCCCTTTTCATAACCTACCCCCCGAACTCAGAAAAGTTCTCAATGGTCTTTCTTGTTATTTTCACCCTTTCCTTTATTAGATAAAATAAAAGTCGGTGGCGACTCTTGCTATCCGCAACATTTGCAACAAAAAAACTAAAAGTCAGTTCTCCCACCGTATTAAAAAACTGGCGACTCTACTGGGGAGAACTAAAAGTGGGGTTACCTTAAGAGTTAGATCACATTTAAAAATGCTTTACTTGCTTGATTTGTATGCTTTACATTTCAGGGTTTTGCTAGGGTTTACTTTTCATAAAGACTCTATACCCGGATCTAGGGGCATTTTAGGTAAGTAGCAATAGATTGTGAAAAATATATGGCATATATCAATATGGTTGAAGTGATGGCTACATTAGTGTGACATATTGGTTGGTGTCGGTGTCCCTTGAGTTAGTCAAGGAGAATGTTGGGTTGCTGCGTGGTGTCATAAGCACTAACTGATTGTAGAACCTTAGTTGACACAACTTAGCCATTAGAAAGTAGTGAGATGGTCAGCTTTGGTGCAGACTGAAGTTGGTCGATACTCGATACTACACTTATTGAGATCAGACTCTCGGGATATTTCGGTTGCAAATCAGATGTTGTGCTGAAATAATGCTTGAGAGAAAGATTGGTGATATTGAGACTTCTAGAACCCGGTTACTTCTTTTAGGATAGGTTGAGCCAACTAAAAATTCAAGAGGGTACTTACCTATGAACCTCATGCAAGCCTTTAAACCTAAGGCCTTTTGTGTGATTTGCTTGTGCTTGCTATCTTGTTTAAAAATAACATCACAAAATCATAACATCATAACATCATAACATTTTTACTTACCATTTCAAGGACCAAGAGATTTATCTTTGTTCTATTTTGCAGGCTATGGCCTCCGCTTTCAGAAACACTATCCGGATTAAATTTGTAAGGGTACCTTCTCGGCTCAAGGAGTTAGCCTCAAGGGTTCCCGAAAGTTCTCAATTCATCAAAAGGCATGGTCGACTACTCAGTATGGTTACCCTAGGTTTTGAAGAAGACATTGTGAGTGTTCTATTCCAGTTCTTTGACCCTGCACATCACTGTTTCACCTTTCCATATTATCAGTTCGTACCCATGATAGAAGAGTTCTCTAAACTACTGGGAGTACTTGTTCTTGATAAGACACCCTTCACCGGTTTAAAGGAAGCTCCAAAAACAGAAGATATTGCAGCAGCCTTACATCTGAAGTGGTTCGACATTGTATCTAATTGGGAAACAAAAAGTGGAGTCAAGGGCTTTCTTGCTAAATTTCTGATAGAGAAGGCTCAACTGTTTCTGGATGCTTTAATTTTTCGGGATTTCGAGGAGATCTTGGCTCTGTTAATCTATGGATATGTACTATTCCCTAATCCAGACCAACTCATAGATGTGAACACCGTCAAAATATTTCTTGCTCGTAATCCTGTGCCTACTTTGCTTGGAGATATTTTGCATTCTCTTTACACTCGTACTATGAAGAGGCGAGGAACTATCATGTGTTGTATACCTCTGCTATCCAGGTGATTTGTTTTTCAGCTTACCCGCTCGATAATAAAGAATGAACAAGGTTTGAGGTGGTCTCAAAGAATAATGTCACTCTCTTATACAAACATCTATTGGTATTCCAAACTCATGAGGATATCATTATCATTGACCGCTGTGGGGAATTCTATAATATGCCACTCCTATGAATTAGGGGAGGTATTACTTACAACTCTTTTCTAGTTCTACGTCAATTTGATCATGCTCGAAGAGGGGGTCCTCACGACATGCTTATCTAGGGTATTATATTTGATTATGAGAATAATCCTCAAGGTCATCATCAAAGGTATATACATGCTTGGGGCATGGTGAGAATGATTGATAGAAAGGCTTTAGGACATAATAATTCCATCCCTCTAGAGCCATATGTCAAATGGGTACGAGCTCGTGCTCAAAACCTTATGATGCCATATCCTTCTATCCTACCAGTAATCATGGAGCCTGTTGTCGAAGGAGACGTTTCTCACACCATCCTTCATCCAGACATGCCTACTGACCTTGAAGAATTGCAGAAGTCCTGGATTTAACTCAAGGAAGAACTGGGCACCTTTGAGACTCAATTATATGCAAGTGAGAAAAAGGTGTTGGAGCTCACGAAGCAACTTCATGAAGAGAAGAGTCTTAACGCATATATCAACATGAAAAAGAGGCGTTTATGAGAAACTTAAAGCTTTAGGAGTTTTTTATTTATCCCTTTGTAATCTTTTGTATTCACATGAACTTATTAATAAAAATCTTTGTTTCAGTTTCCTTTTGGTTAACAAATTTAAATCTCATAAGGTCCTTGAAAACATTTCATATACATATCATGCATGACAGGTGTTTCAAGACAGGTTTCTTATCTTTTTATTGTTTATTTCAGTAGAAAGGATGGCTCTTGAACAAACAGTTAAGGATCTCCAGGCCCAGAGCGCCCAGTTCCAGCAAATCTTCCTGAGTCTATCCAAGGGGCAGGAAGAGATGAAGGCCCTCATCACTAAAGAGAGGAAGGAGAAAATCAAGAAACCAACTGGCATCTTCAACATGGGTAGGAGGCTCAAAGGTTCAGTCAAGCGAGCTTTGGATTTTGAAGAATAAAATGATGAACAAGAGGGAGATGATAAAAGTATGAAGGCTGACAATCAGACTTCTGATGAAGTACAAGCAACTGGAAGATCGTCTCAATGCTACGGAGATCCAGAGAGTTCCTGGGTTGGATTTTGAAGAGCTGGATCTTATCTCCGGGGTTGTTATCCCTCACAAGTTCAAGGCCCCCGTCTTTGCCAAATACGATGGTGTGTCTTGCCCTAAACTTCATCTGTAGTGTTATGTCCGAAAAGTCTAGCCCCATACTGCTGATAGAAAATTATGGGTGCATTTATTCCAAGAAAGCTTGTCGGGGATGCAATTAGAATAGTTCTATCAGCTGGAAGGAACCAACATTAACACTTGGGAAGACTTGGCTGGTGCTTTTTACAAGCAGTATTAATATAATGCTGACCTTGCACCGACTCGAGTGCAGTTACAAAACATGTCTATGGGCTCAAACGAGGGTTTCAAAGAATATGCATAGAAGTTGAGAGGCTTAGCTGGAAGGGTGAAACCTCCCTTGTCTGATCGGGAGCTAACTGATATGTTCATGGGCACTCTAACTGGTCCATTCTTTAATCTGCTAATTGGGAGCTCTTCATCTGGTTTTACTGAGCTAATCCTGATCGGGGAATGAGTTGAAAGCGGTATCAAGAGTGGGAAGATTCTAGTGGCAATGTCTTCTAGTGTTGTAAAGAAGACGTTCAATAATAAGAAAGAAATCAATATTGTCTATGGCCAGAAGGGTCGTGGTAAGAATGATCACCATCAGTCTGTGGGAGCAGTGTTAATTTCTAATCATGCACCTGTTCAACAATAACAACAGGGGAATTAGCGTAGGCCAGACGCTCCAAGGAGGCAGTTCACCAAGATTTGTATGCCTTTGTCTCATGCATTACAACATCTTTTGATGACAGAATTTATAACACTACAAGATCCTCCTCAAAATCCCAACACCTCCTCTCCTAAGTACATCCCGAATACGAAATATGCCTATCATTCTAATAGTCCTAGGCACGATACCAATAATTGTTGGTCCATAAAGAACAAAATCCAGGATATGATCGACGTGAAAGAAATTGAATTTGATCCTCCCGAGACCCCTAATGTGATCACTGCACCTATGCCCAGTCATAGTAAAGGTGTTAATGTTATCGACGATGTTTCTTATGTATCCACCATAAGTGACTTGACAACTCCCTTGATAATCATTAAAAATAATCTGTTGCAGGCTGGTTTATTTTCGGGTTATCTTGAAAGTCGTTAACATTGTGCGTCCCAATCTGATGGTTGTATGTGGCTGAAGAAGGGTGTTCAACATTTGATTTATAGTAGTGAAATTCTTTCTGAGAAGACTCCGTCCGTGAAGAGTTTACATGAAAGTATGTCTCAAGAGCTGAGACTTGAAGATGTTTCTATAATCACAATTTCCAATACTCCTGTAAGGATCACCTCTAAAGGTCCTATAAAAATTCCTGTCATTCCTAGGGTGGCTCCCCTGATCATCACTACACCGAGGCCAGTCTTCTATTCCTCTGACAAGGATGTTCCCTGGAATTATGGAGCTGAAGTTTATTACCATGGTGTTAAGAAAGAACCGTGGATTTCCAAAGATGAAGATACTGAAGTTAACAACTTCAATGTCGAAAATATTGTCGGGACTAGTAAAGTTACCAGAACAGGAAGGGTCTTCTCTCCAGAGATATCTCCTCCAAATACAATCACAACACATGTTCGTATCCCTGCTGCTGGGTCAATTGCAGACACCAAGGGAAAAGAGAAGATGATTGAGCCTGCCCGAACGGAGGCACCATCAAAAGATGTCCAAATAAGAGATGGAGGAAATACTGAAAATTATCCACAAAAGTGACTATAATATTATTGAACAGTTGGGGAAGACACCCTCCAAGATATCCATGTTATCCTTGTTATTATTCTCTGAAGCCCATGCTCAGGCTTTGGTAAAATTTTTTAAGACTGCTCATGTACCTCAAGAGACCTCTGCCGATCAATTTGAGAATTGTGTAGCAAGCCTAACAGCTGATAATGGGTTAGGCTTTTCTGATGCTGACTTAACTTCAGCAGGAAAGAATCATAACAAGGCCATGCACGTCTCTATTGAGTGTAGGGGCACTACCTTGGCGCATGTGTTGGTGGATATATGTTCCTCACTGAATGTATTACCAAAATGTGCTCTAGATAGACTGGACTGTGAAGGGGTTGTGTTGAAACCCATCGATATTGTGGTAAGAGCCTTTGATGGGTCAAGGAGAATGGTACACGGAGAGGTTGATCTCCCAATCAAGGTGGGATCTCATGTCTTTGACTCCACCTTCTATGTAATGGATATTCCTCTGGCCTATTCCTGTTTTCTTAGACGTCCCTGGATTCATGGGGAAGGAGTTGTTACCTCTACATTGCATCAAAAATTGAACTATCCGGTGAAAGAGAAAATTGTTATAGTTTGTGGAAAAGAAGAGTATATGGTGAGCCATTTGATTTCTTTCAAATATGTTGATATGGATGGAGAATTCATTGAAAATCCCTGCCATACTTTTGAAGCAATTCCTCTAACAATTACTGTTGTGGAAGCTACTCCTAGGGTTACAAAGGACCCCCCCCCCCCCCAATAATGGCTTCTCTGAAAGATGTTAGGGTTGTGGTAGAAGAAGGTGGTTGCACTATTTAGGGCCAGCTTCCTGACATTCCTTACAAGTCCAACAAATTTGGTTTGGGTTTCACCTCAGAGGCTCAGAAGGCGGTTTGTCGTGCTCGTGCTGGGAGACCACCTTTCCGCATCAACAACAATGAAGTCAATGCTATAGAATACACTGATGGTGATTGTGATTTGGACAACTGGATATTTCGTACTACTAGCAGTGTACTCAACAACTGGAAGGCTAAAGACTTTATACTAATCTTCTTTATTCAGGAGTAACTGTTATTTCCTGTTTTATTACTTTCAAGTTTTTGGGATATGTAATTTTAAAACAATAACTTTAAGCCTTATGCCTTTCCCGGGGCACAATGGTCCACTTGTTAGGGTTGTTATCTTTCATCCACATATGCTCATCTAATAAAACATTGGACGTTTTTGCATTAAAATTTTGCATTCTCTATCTCTTCATTACTTTATTGCTTTCAAATATAGCTATGTGTTTCTTACACACACCCACACACTACATTACAGGTCCACATCCATTATGGATCTCATCGATATTGATTATGTTATTACCACTCATGACTTTGAAAATATGATCTACCAAGCCGAGGACGAAGGTGAGAAAGATTGTGAAATACCTAGAGAACTTTCCAGACTCTTAATACAATAAGGAAAGGCTATCCAACCACATGAAGAGCCAGTCGAAGTTGTAAACTTGGGTACCGAGACAGTCCGGAAAGAAGTCACGACATGCGCCAATTTAGAGAGCAGTGTCAAGAACAGGTTAATTTAGATGTTACATGACTATGTTGAGATCTTTTATTGGTCATACGAAGACGTGCCATGGCTCAATATTGATATTGTGTTCCATCGTCTGCCAATGGAAGAGGGTTGTTCTCCGATTAAGCAGAAGGTTCGTTGCATGTGTCCCGAGATGTTAGAGAAGATCAAAGTCGAGATTATGAAGCAATTCAATGCAGACTTCTTAGGAGTGACATCATATCCTTAATGGGTTGCTAATATTGTTTTGGTACCAAGGAAATATGGAAAAGTGCGTATGTGTGTAGACTACAGAGATATGAACAGAGCGAGCCCCAAAGATGATTTCCCACTTCCGCATTTTGATGTTCTAGTCGACAACACTGCTCAACACAAGGTGTTCTCTTTTATGGACGGTTTCTCAGGGTATAATTAGATTAAGAGGGCACCCGAAGATATGGTGAAAACTACCTTCATCACACAGTAAGGCACTTTCTACTACAAGGTTATGCCTTTTGGGTTAAAGAACACCGGCGCAACTTCTCAGCATGCCATGGTAACTTTATTCCATTACATGATTCATCACGGGATAGAGGTATACTTCAACGACATGATAGTAAGATCGCAAACTGAAGAAGAGCATCGTAATCATCTACATAAATTGTTTGAAAGACTGAGGAAGTACAAGCTAAGGTTAAACCCGAACAAGTGTACCTTTGGGGTGAGATCCGGTAAACTCCTGGGTTTCGTTGTCAGTGGTAAAGGTATTGAAGTTGATCCCGACAAGGTCAAAGCCATCCAAGAAATGTAGGCTCCTCATACTGAGAAGGAAGTCAGAGGTTTCCTAGGACGACTGAATTACATTTCCCGATTCATTTCTCATTTGAATGCTACTTGTGAGCCAATCTTCAAGATGCTAAAGAAGAATCAAGTAGTAAAGTGGAACGATGTCTGCCAAATAACCTTTTATAAAATTAAGGAGTACCTACAAGAACCCCCGATTCTGATGCCACCAGTTGAAGGAAGGCATATAATCATGTACCTAACAGTGTTGGAGAAGTCAATAGGGTGTGTACTGGGGCAGCATAACGAGTCTGGTCGAAAAGAGCATGCAATATACTACCTTAGAAAAAAGTTTACCGACTGTGATACAAGATATTCACTTCTTGAGAAAACTTGTTGTGTTTTGGCATGGGCTGCTCGCCGACTAAGACAGTATATGTTGACTCATACTACTCTAGTGATTTCTAAAATGGATCCCATGAAGTATATATTTGAGAAGCCAACCCTCTCCGACAGAATAGCTCGATGGCCAATGGTCTTGACAGAATATGACATTCAATACACCACTCAAAAGGTAATCAAAGGAAGTGTACTGGCAGACCATTTGGCACATCAAGCCGTAGACGACTATCAGTTTATGAATTTTTAATTCTCGAACGAGAACATCATGCTAGTTATAGATTGTGAAGAACTTGGATAGTATGAAGGACCTGATCCAGGATCCCGATGGACTATGTGAAGAAGTGAAAAACACAAGAAGGGGGGTTGAATTGTAAAAACTGGAAATCAATTGCAATCAACACGATATTTTTATCCTGGTTCGTTTGATCTCAAACTACTCCAGTCCACCCGTCAAGGTGATTTCGCCTCTCTCCAACGAGGTCTTAATCCATTATATTCAACTGAATATTACAATCTGCTTTAACAACTGCTAAATCCTTCTTGATGCAAACCACAAACCGGTTTCTCAAGGAAATACTTTCTTACAAAGAATTGAAATCTAGGTGTGTGAATGTTTTCTACAAAACTGTTTATCACAACTGTGGTACTACACAAATTAAGCTTAAGAGAACTAGATTGCTAAAATAATTGAGTAAGGAATTTTGGAGCTTTTAGCAAACTGAGAGTGAGGAAGATGATGAATAGCTTTTAGGCGTGTAGATTGTTGTAGAGCATTAGCCAATTCAATCTTCATTGACTTGTTTATATAGCATTGGAAATAGTGTACGTTGGAGCAATAATTCTGTTTCAATGCCAATAACATTCTTTCCTTAATAAGCAGATCTTGTCTGGAATGATGCCGTTGGTAATAACTCATCTTGAATGCACAGTACCGTTGTTACTTAAGCGTGTTCTTGCTTTGGCTCATTCTGACGCTGCTTAGGTGCTGATGAACTATTGTTGTCTTTATCAGAGTTCAGAGTGTTGAGCGCAGATCTGTTCATCAAGCTTCAGCATAAGCGCAAGTTTATCTTCTGATTCTGGTATCTTATATAACATCTTCTGATGCTGATGTTGATATCCAATTTTCTTGATGCTGATGATGATGTTCTCCTGCTGATACCCATCAGAGTTTCTATAAAACAGAATGTAATTCTTAGATAGCATACGTGCCTTACATGAATCATACAATTAATGTCTCTTAGCATTTTGTTATCATCAAAACTTAAACTTAGGGTAGTAGATTCAAACTTTGTTCTAACAATCTCCCCCTTTTTGATGATGACAAAAACTAGATATTTATTAATTGAAAATAAGCGTGAAAAGTATCAGAGATAACTAAATAATAAGTTGTATCAAAATTAATTAGGAAGTTATCAAAGATAAGGGATAAAGAGATATCAGAGTTTAGATCGGAGATACTCCCCCTGAATTTATTACTTCCCTTTTTAATTCCAAGAGTTCTTCAGAATCAGATCTTTATTGACTTTTTTTGAACATCAGAATATCAGAGCTTCAGATCAGAATATCAGAGCTTCGAGCTTCAGTGTATCAGAGGTGATTAACTTCTTGTACCTGTAGACTTATGAAAAAACAGAAAACATTCAAGTATATCAGAGTGTTAGAATGTTTGAGACTTTTTTTTTGTCTCAGTAATCCGTTATTGAAAAATATCATTCTTGTTCTCCCCCTTTTTGTCAGCAATCAAAAAGTGTAAGTGATGTGCTAAAACGATCAGAGCAGAAAAACTTGTTATATTAAATTCAGAGCCAGACAAACAGTACAGATGATATGCAAAGAAAACATTGAAAATATCATGAATGAAAAACTAAGGTTAGGGTGGGAAGCGTGTGAACAGAGTCTCCAGCATTGCCTTAATCTGATCAGCAGTTTCATTCTGCTTGTGCACCATGCTGACTACTGTATCTATCTTGCTGTCTTGCACATCCATCCTTTCCTTCATCTTCTGATCATTTTCATCCATTCTTTGCTGTAGACGAATATCATTCAGCCTCAGCTCTTCCAGAGTCTGCCTGTCCAAGGCAGGTTGAGAAACGTCAGAAGCAGGAAGCTTCTGAGAGCTTTCTGCAACATCTTCAGCTTGACTGACTTCAGCTTGAGTTGTCTGATCTTCTTCTGGCTGCACTTTTGAACCTGGGCGCTTCTCAGACCTTGGCTCACTATCCAGAAGGAGCACTTCTTCCTTCAACAGCTGACTTCCAACTTCCTTCAGCATCTTGTTGAAGTTCTGCTGTGCCTGCTCATAATTGATATCTTGCAATTTGAGGGCTTCAGCACGTACCCATATTCTGAATCGTGTCCAGAGTTGGTCTGAGGCAGCAGGATCAATCATTCCAGGACAAACTTGCTTTAGAGAAGCAATCCACTGCTGCAAGCCTGTTTCAAAATTCACAATGCCAGAGCCAACATCTAGCTGTTTTGGTTTTGGAATGGCTATTTTGTTTTTGAGATCAACAAGACGGTCAAGGATTGTTAAATCGATGAAGGTCCTGCTATGGTTTTCTATAGTTTGTTTGGGAGATGGAGTGGGAGAATCAGAGATAATAATTGGACTGTTTGGAGTGTTTGGAGGGGTAGTTTCTGGCGAGGATGGCAGCTGGGGTATGTTTATGGTTGTACCATATGGCAGCTGAATTGCCAAGGGTTGTGGCTCAGAGGATTGAGGAGAATGAGGTTCAGGTGATGGAGTTTCAGAATGATGAAACTCAGGTTGTGGAGGTGATGGTTGAGGTGATGGTGGATGAATTTCTGGTTGAGGAGAGGGAGGAGGAATTGCTGGTTATGGAGAAGGAGGAGGAATTTCTGGTTGTTCAGGAATTTGTGGTTCTTCTGGTATGGGTGAAAGAGTATGTTCTGGTTGAGGAGAGTGGGCAATTTCTGGTTGAGTGTTTGGATTATTTGAGAGGTGAGCGAAACACGTTCATCAATTTCAGACAGAACTTTGTCAAGTTCTGATTCTGTTGATGATGTGGGTTTTGGATTTTTGGTGTGGGGTCTCCTGAGAGTCAATGACTCAGAAGGGTCATCTTCTGGTTCAGTTTCATCAATAGTTGGTATGGGGATTGGAAGTTCATGTGAAGCTGGGGTTGGGATTGATGTTGGAATAGCAGAAGAATTTAAAACAGAAGCAGCAGATAAATTACCTCTTTTCTTAGGGGTCTGCTGGGATGGTCCTTCTGAAGTGGCCTTTCTTTTCTTCGTCTTCTTCATAGTAACTTCTGGTTGTTGCTGGTGTAGATCTTTAATATTCAGTTTGGGATCTGTACCATCAGCCTTGCAAGCGTCCAAGTATCTGAGAACCACAACTGGTTTTGATTCAATCTCAGAGAATAGTGGAAAGTCGTTCAGTGGAAAGTCGTTCAGTGGGACTCTTCTGCTGGTGATGTCAGCAAGAGGAGTAACGCTGGGCTCCTTCCTGATATTCTCTATCAGTTTCATTTTCTTCAGATTCTCGGCGTTCAGAGGCTTGCCAACAGTAGGTTCAATAGAACTTAATTCCTGAGCTTGTGAGGTGTTCTATCAGCCTATTCTCAGTCAGAATATCTGATATTAACCTGCCAAAGGGTATCTAATCCATCTTTGTCCTTTCTTCTTCCCTTGTCTCCTTGACGCTGGTCCTGAGGTGATTAAACAGAAGATGAGCCAAATTGATCTTTACCTTCTGATTAATAAAATAGATCAGAAACTGCTGATCTATATTTATATAATCAGGAGAGCTTGTTTGCTTCCTGTGATTAAAGCACCCCAGAATGATCTTCGCCCATATTCTGTCCTGATCCTTTAAGTCTCTGATTTTGCTGCTGGGAACCCCATGGGTGAAAATCTGCCTTGCAATGACAGCAACGTCAGAGCATCTTTCAGCCAAGTCGATACAGCGGATACCACCACCACTGTATCCAATCAATCTTGCTATGTGATCCTCAGTGATGACAATCTTCTTTCCCATTATGTAGGAGGTGACTTGATGCGTTGATCAGTACGCATGAATCCAGAACTCCTTGACCAAGACTGGGAACGTTGGTCCAACCAACCTATCAAAATATCTCTCCCATCCATGTGCCCTAACTTCTTATGTTAAGTCAAATCCATTTACTTTCAGACTGGAGAAGTCAACAATCAGTTCAGACAGCACTTCCAAATTCTTCACTGGTGTAAGGAGTGTTCTGAAAGGAACTTGGTATTGTTCAGAAGAAGCCTCCTTCTGAGAACCTGCAGAGACATTGCTGGAGGTTGCCATGTTCACACTTAGGGTTTTTTCTGAGAAAATTGGAAAATGGGTTTCTTTTGAGAGAGATGAACACACAAGGAAAATGCAGAAAACATTTGTAAGATTGTAAGAAACGGTAAAGGATTAATGTGAGATGTTAATGTGCTTAAATAGATTTCAAAATAATTTTTGAAAGTGTAAACGGTTTCAAGAAAGAGAAATAATTCATGATTACGTTTTAAAACATGATTACTTTCATTTAATGCTTGCTGATTTTGGGGGATTTGAGAAAGATACTTGAAACGGTTACCAGACATGTGTCTCAATGCACCCAATCAGCGTTTTGCCTTCTCATAAGCGTGCACGCGTTCTGCTTCAGAGATTTGCTGATGATTGGATGACACTTGTTTGATTTAGTGAGCAACACGTCTATCCTTTAGCTGAAACACTCAGATCTTTAAGAATAGCATCTGATACAATCTGCATGTCTATCTTTCTGAAAAGAGATTGATCAGAAGTTCACAGTAAAATAAATACATTCTGAAGGATAATATATAGAATTAAAGCATTTTCACTCTGGGCAGATTTTCATGCTGAGATGTTTCAGAATGAAATTGAACCCATCTTCAGAAAGGGGTTTAGTGAAGATATCAGCCCATTGATGGTCTGTATCAATAAATTTTAAGTTCAAAATTCCTTTCTGAATGTAGTCCCTAATGAAGTGATGTTTTATTTCTATATGCTTAGCCCTAGAATGTAAAATGGGATTCTTACTTAAGCAAATAGCAGAAGTATTGTCACAGAGTATAGGGATGTTACTCTCAAAAATCTGGAAGTCTTCAAGCTGACTTTTCATCCAGAGAATTTGTGTGCTACATCCTGCTGCTGCTATGTACTCAGCTTCTGCTGTTGATAGCGCAATTGTGGATTGCCTTTTGCTGGACCAAGAGATCAGATTTTCTCCCAGAAACTGGCATCTTCCAGAAGTACTTTTACGCTCTACTCTGTCTCCAGCAAAGTCAGCATCGCAGTAGCCTACTAAGTTGTAATCACTAGATTTTCTATAAAATAAACCCAGATTAGTAGTAGCTTTCAGATACTTGAAAATTCGCTTAACAGTTGTTAAGTGAGATTCTCTAGGATCTGATTGGAATCTAGCACAAATACATACGCTGAATAAGATATCAGGTCTTGAAGCTGTCAGATAAAGGAGAGAACCAATCATACCTCTGTAGACCTTCTGTTCTACCTTTTTGCTTACCTCTTCTCTTTCCAGAATGCACGTGGGATGCATTGGAATCTTTGATGGCTTACATTCTGAGAGGTAAAATTTCTTCAGAAGATCTTTGACATATTTTCTCTGATGAATGTAAGTTCCCTCTGGAGTTTGATTGATCTGAATTCCTAGAAAGAATTTCAGTTCCCCCATGAGGCTCATCTCAAATTCTTCCTGCATACACTTAGAAAATTTTCTTTCAAGAGAAGGATTAGTAGATCCAAAGATAATATCATCAACATAAATTTGACAGACTAAGATGTCATTCTTAACTGACTTGCAGGATAAGGTAGTGTCCACCTTCCCTCTGGTGAATTCATTTTCTAACAGAAAGTTACTTAGTCTTTCATACCAAGCTCTGGGAGCTTGTTTCAGACCATATAGTGACTTCTTTAGTTTGAAAACATGTTCTGGATGTTTTGTATTTTCAAAACCAGGGGGTTGGTGCACATAAACCTCTTCTTCTATATAACCATTTAAGAATGCACTCTTGACATCCATCTGATACAGAGTGATGCCTCTATTAACAGCAAATGAAATTAAAAGTCTGATAGATTCTAACTTGGCGACTGGAGCAAAGGTTTCTGTATAGTCTATCCCCTCTTGCTGACTATAACCTTGTGCTACCAGTCGTGCTTTGTTTCTGATGACTTCACCTTGTTCATTTAGCTTGTTTCTGAACACCCATCTTGTTCCAATGACGTTGAATCCTTTTGGTCTGGGAACAAGATCCCATACGTCATTTCTTGTGAATTGATTCAGCTCTTCTTGCATTGCTAGAATCCAGTCGTTGTCCAGAAGTGCTTCATCAATAAAAGAAGGTTCAATCAGAGACAAAAGTCCCATGAGGGATTCTTCAGAGTTTCTGAAGCTTGCTCTTGTTCTGATTGGATCTTCCTTTCTTCCTAAGATAGTTTCTTCTGGGTGATCCAAGCTACTTCTGGGTGGTCTCTTCTGAGGTTGATCAGCAGCTGTTGTAGGATTGCTAGCAGTGCTCCTTTCAGATGTTGAAGGAGTGTCTGTGTTGAGAGCTTCTGATGACTTGTCTTCAGAACCTGTAAATTCAATTTCCATACCTGCAAAAACTTCATTCTGCTTTGACTTTTCAGAGTCAAGCTTATCATCAAAACGAACACTGATTTATTCTTCCACAATCTGTGTTTCTGTATTGTATACTTTGTACCCTCTTGAGCGTTCAGAGTATCCTAACATAATACACTTCTGTGCTTTAGAGTCAAACTTGTTCAAATAATTTTTTGTATTTAACATAAAACACGTACATCCAAATGGATGAAAATATGAAATGTTGGGCTTTCTGTTCTTCCACAATTCATGTGGAGTCTTTTCCAGAATAGGTCTTATTGAGATTCTATTCTGAATGTAGCACGCTGTGTTTATTGCCTCTGCCCAGAAGATCTTAGCAACGTTTGTCTCATTGATCATGGTTCTGGCCATTTCTTGCAATGTTCTATTCTTTCGTTCTACAATTCCATTTTGTTGGGGAGTTCTAGGACAAGAGAAATCATGCAGAATGCCTCTGTCATTAAAGAATGACTCAAAATCTTTGTTTTCAAATTCTCCACCATGATCACTTCTGACTTTAACGATTCTAAGATCCTTTTCATTCTGAACTTGGTTACAGAAGGTAACAAACACAGAGTGTGACTCGTCCTCGTGTCTTCAGAACTTTACCCATGTCCATCTGCTATAGTCATCTACGATTACTAACCCATACTTCTTGCCACTGACTGAAGCAGTTTTAACTGGTCCAAATAAGTCAATGTGCAGAAGTTCTAATGGCTTAGAGGTAGAAACAACATTTTTAGATTTGAAAGAAGGTTTTGCAAACTTGCCTTTCTGACATGCTTCACACAGAGCATCTGAATTGAACTTCAAATTAGGAAGTCCTCTGACCAGATTGAGTTTGTTAATCTGAGATATTCTTCTCATACTAACATGCCCCAATCTTCTGTGCCAGATCCACTGCTCGTTGTTAACAGACAGAAGGCACTTTACATTCTGACTTTTCAGTTCAGAAAGTTTGATTTTATAGATGTTGTTTTTCCTCTTTCCATTAAACAGGATAGTCCCATCTTTCTGACTAACAGCTTTACATGATTTTTGATTAAAGATTATATCATAATCGTTATCACTTAATTGACTTATGGATAACAGATTATGCATTAATCCATCTACTAGCAGAACATTATTTATAGAGGGAAGATTTCCATTACCTACAGTTCCAGAGCCAATTATCTTTCCCCTCTGATTGCCTCCAAAGCTAACGTGGCCTCCAGGCTTAAGTTCCAGGCTTTGGAACATATGCCTTCTTCCCGTCATGTGTCGCGAGCAGCCAGAGTCCAGGTACCATGACTGGTGTTTCTGATTTGCTGCTAAAGATATCTGCAACATGTATTATTTTATCCTTAGGTACCCAGATTTTCTTGGGTCCTGATTTGTTAGATTTACCAAAACTCTGGTTGAATTTTGGTTTCACAGAATACTTACTGCTAGTGTATTTAATATCATGTGTGTGACCATACACAAAATGTGAGTTCAGAGGAGTGTGTTTAATGGTTAAATCCATGACATTCTTTGGTGTAGGAACCTTACCTTGGTATCCTATTCCCTTCCTGCCGTTTCTGCTAACTCCATAGATCATTGAAGCCATTTTGCTTCTATATATGCTTTTAGCAAGGAACTTCTGGAAACTGTGATCATACTCCTTGATGATCTCATCAGCGCTGCTGGGAGTTTCAGAAATTGGTTCCTTCTGAGAGTTTTGTAAAACATTTTCTAATTTTGAAATTTTATTTCTCAGCTCTGAATTTTCTAATTTAAGACTCTCAGTCTTATCAGAGTCAGATTCAAGATTCCTTTTCAGGTTTCTGAATTTAACTCTAATCTGCTGGTACCTTTCCAGAATTTCATTAAGGCTTTCAGCAAGTTCAGCCTTAGTAAAATTAATTGCAAAGTCAGGAAATACCTCTTCAGTATCTGATTCTGAGTCTGATTCAGAAGCTTCACTATCTTCTGAAATGTTGGCCATGAGAGCTATGTTTGCTCTCTCATCATCTGATTCTGAGTCAGCTTCAGACGAGTCAGAGTCATCCCATGTAGCCATGAGACTTTTCTTCTTTTCTCTTCCAAACTTCTTTTTGGGCTTTTCCCTCTGAAGTTTTGGGCAGTCACTTTTATAGTGTCCTTGCTCATTGCACTCATAGCAGATGATGTCCTTGGTATTTGGCTTTCTGCTTCCTGAGGAGCCTTCAGATCTTCTGTATCCAGAGGAAGAATCTGTCCTTCTGTATCTGGAAGAAGACTCGTTCTGATCAGATCTTCTGGGATTCCTGAACTTCCTTTGCCTCTGCTTCCACAGTTGGTTCACTCTTCTAGAGAGGAGAGAAAGTTCGTCTTCTTCTGATGAGGATCCATCAGATGTTTCTTCAACTGCCTGCAAAACTTTAGACTCAAATTTTTTGTTAGATTTTAATGCTAAAGGCTTACTTTGCTTCTGAGGTTCATCAGCTTCTAGCTCTATCTCATGACTTCTGAGGGAGCTGATAAGTTCCTCCAGAGAAATTTTGTTGAGATCTTTTGCTAGCTTCAGAGCTGTAACCATTGGCCTCCACTGCTTTGGTAAGCTTCTGATGATCTTCTTGACGTGATCATCAGTAGAGTATCCTTTGTCCAGAACCTTGAGACCAGCCACCAGAATTTGGAATCTTGAGAACATTGTTTCAATGGATTCACTTTCTTCCATTTTGAATGCCTCATACTTCTGAATGAGTGCAAGAGCTTTAGTTTCTTTGACCTGAATGTTGCCTTCATGCGTCATTCTGAGTGAGTCAAACATGTTCTTTGTTGTGTCTCTGTTAGAGATCTTTTCATATTCAGCATAGGAGATGGCGCTGAGAAGGATGGTTTTGGCCTTGTGGTGATTTTTGAAGTCACGCTTTTGTTGGTCAGACATTGCTTTCGTGTCAATCTTCTGACCGCTTGCATTCACTGGGTGCGTGTATCCATCTGTCACCATGTCCCACAGATCAGCATCATGTGCCAGAAAGAAGCTTTCAATTCTGTCTTTCCAGTAATCAAAATTTTCTCCATCAAAGACTGGAGGTTTACCGCTGAATCTGTCTCTGTCTTCATTGTTGTCATTGCTGATGTGTTGATAAGTTCCTGCCATTGTGTTTTTCTGACGCTGGATCTTGTACTGACACGGTTAAGTGTTTTAGCTCAGAACCAGGCGCTCTGATGCCAATTGAAGAAGTGAAAAACACAAGAAGGGGGGTTGAATTGTAAAAACTGGAAATCAATTGCAATCAACACGATATTTTTATCCTGGTTCGTTTGATCTCAAACTACTCCAGTCCACCCGTCAAGGTGATTTCGCCTCTCTCCAACGAGGTATTAATCCACTATATTCAACTGAAAATTACAATCTGCTTTAACAACTGCTAAAGCCTTCTTTTTGCAAACCACAAACCGGTTTCTCAAGGAAATACTTTCTTACAAAGAATTGAAATCTAGGTGTGTGAATGTTTTCTACAAAACTGTTTATCACAACTGTGATACTACACAAATTAAGCTTAAGAGAACTAGATTGCTAAAATAATTGAGTAAGGAATTTTGGAGCTTTTAGCAAACTGAGAGTGAGGAAGATGATGAATAGCTTTTAGGCGTGTAGATTGTTGTAGAGCATTAGCCAATTCAATCTTCATTGACTTGTTTATATAACATTGGAAATAGTGTATGTTGGAGCAATAATTATGTTTCAATGCCAATAACATTCTTTCCTTAATAAGCAGATCTTGTCTGGAATGATGTCGTTGGTAATAACTCATCTTGAATGCACAGTACCGTTGTCACTTAAGCGTGTTCTGGCTTTGGCTCATTCTGACGCTGCTTAGGTGCTGATGAACTGTTGTTGTCTTTATCAGAGTTCAGAGTGTTGAGCGCAGATCTGTTCATCAAGCTTCAGCATAAGTGCAAGTTGATCTTCTGATTCTGGTATCTGATATAACATCTTCTGATGCTGATGTTGATATCCAATTTTCTTGATGCTGATGATGATGTTCTCCTGCTGATACCCATCAGAGTTTCTGTAAAACAGAATGTAATTCTTAGATAGAATATGTGTTTTACATGAATCATACAATTAATGTCTCTTAGCATTTTGTTATCATAAAAACTTAAACTTAGGGTAGTAGATTCAAACTTTGTTCTAACACTATGGTTTTCGACGGAGCTTCTAATGCACTTGGTAGCGGAATTGGTGCTCTAATTATCTTTCCTCAGGGTTTCAATACACCTTTCACTTCCAGATTATACTTTGATTGTACAAACAACATGGCTGAATATGAAGCATGCATCATGGGTATCAAAGTTACTATTGACCTAATAATTAAGTTCTTGGATGTATATGGGGACTCAACCCTGGTGGTCAGTCAGATCAAGGGAGAATAGGATACAAAGCACTCGAATCTCATTCCTTATAAAGAGCATGTGTTAACTTTGATCCCATATTTCGAGGAAATCACCTTTGAGCACATCCTGCGAGAAGAGAATTAGTTGGCAGAAGCGTTGGCTATGATGTCATCTATGTTCAAGGTCATATGGGACAACGGGGCTCCCATAATTACCATTGAAAGAATGGACGAACTAGCACACTGCTATGCAGTTGACCCTGACAGAGTAGAAGAAAAACCTTGGTTTCATGAAGTGAAGAGGTATCTTGAGGCTCAAGAGTACCCTAAAGGGGCATCGATCAATGATAAGAAATTCCTATAGAGGTTCTCGACTAAATTCTTCTTGAGCAACGGAATTTTATACAAGCACAATCATGATTCGACTTTGCTTTGTTGTATGGACAAGAAAGAAGCATAGAAGACTATGGAAGATATGCACGGTGGTATCTTTGGAACTCATTCCAGTGGACATACTATGGCCAAGATTCTGAGAGCGGGTTACTATTGGTTGACTATGGAAACTAACTGTCACCACCATTCAAGAACCTGTCACAAGTGCCAGATCTATGCTGATAAAGTACATGTGCCTCCAGTACCTCTAAATGTCTTGACTGCTCCTTGGCAGTTTGTGATGTCGATCATTGATATGATTGAAGATATTAAGCCTACTACTTCTAATTGACATCATTTCATCCTCGTCGCCATTGATTACTTCAAAAAGTGGGTTAAAGTAGCCTCATTCTCCTCTGTTACAAAGAAGTTCGTGGCCCGGTTCATTAGGCATAACCTTATCTTTCGGTATGGCATCCCCGAGAGAATTATCACGGACAATGGAATCAATCTCAACAACATTATGATCACTGAACTCTACACGTAGTTCAAGATCAAGCATCACAACTCTTCTCTATATCGACCAAAGATGAATGGCGCAATAGAAGCCGCTAATAAGAACATAAAGAAGATTATGCAAAAGATGGTTGTGACCTACAAAGACTGGCATGAGATGGTACCATTTTTCTCTTCATGGCTATCGCACTTCAGCTCGATCATCAACTGGGGTAACCCCATTCTCTCTGGTTTACGGTATGGAAGTCGTCCTACCTGTCAAAGTTCAGATTCCCTCTCTGAGAATTATGAAAGATGAATACTTAGACGAAGACGAGTGGATTTAGACTATGTTGGATTAATTGAGTTTAATTGATGAGAAAAGGCTTGTGGCTGCCTGTCACGGTCAGATGTATAGAAGCGTGTGATCAAGGCATTCAACAAGAAAATCAAGCATTGGGTATATCAGGCTGGTGACTTGGTAATAAAGCGCATCATTATACCGTAAGGTGATCCCATGAGAAAATGGACTCTCACTTATGAAGGGCCATTTGTAATCAAGAAAATATTTTCAGGCAATGCCATGATACTAACCACCATGGCCGGTGAAGATTTACCGCACCCTGTAAACGCGGACATAGTCAAAAAATACTACGTATGAAAACGTGACCCGCTAGGTTGACTGGCCTAGGAAAAAATAAGGGCATCTCGGTGAACTAAAAGGGTTCGGGCAAAAATTAGGGATATATATGAAAAAAAATGTACACCCGACAAGTCGAAAACCTAAAAAGGCGGCTTAGGCAAAATAGGGTATCCTGGTGGTCTGAAATCCCGAAATGGAGGTCCAGGAAAAAGTCAGGGATTAAAGCGTACGACTATGTCTCGTTGGATCACTTACAGCGAGCTTTATTACCAATATCAAGTTCAAACGGTACAAATCAGTTCAGTCAACTTCTTCCGACAGCAAGGGATGAGATGCTTGAAGACACATGAGCGATAGCAGAATTGAAACCCGACAATATTATTTCCACATAGCTATATGTTTTGTTTTCACTTTGTACTATTTTCATTTCATAACGATTTCCTCTTAATAGGATTTCTGTCTCTTTGTACAAAATCGCCTATTTATGGGTAAACTATCAATAGAAATACAAATTTCAAAATTCAAACTTATGATTCACCTTTTTTTGTTTGTTTAAAAAAACGTCCAATGAATAAATTGAATGAACATATGCATAGGAATACGATTACTGTTAATAAGTATATGCATAAAATAGGAATAAGCATTCGCTCAAGACTCTAGGAGTCGGGATAATGTTCAAGTCGTGCACGTATTCTCACAGAAAACTCCTCATAAGATTATCTCTAGAGTAGTCTTAACAGGCTCATCGTCAACGAAGATATATTTCACCAGCAGATCCCTCTAGCGAATAAGGGAATATTCTCTTTTCCTTGACAATGTCTCCGACCTACAGAGTCCCAATCTCAATCAGAGACTATGGCATTAGTACATTTTACGAAAATTCACTTCCCTAGCTGAGTTTATTTCTCCAACATTGTAAAATCCCCTGCAGAATTCCCATTCTCCAGCAAGGCATATATTCTCTAGTAGAGCTCATGTCCCCAGCAAGGGTATTTCCTCAATAGAAAATTCCTCCGTCAAAGTTTAGGGTTTATTTCCCCAACAAAGTTTATTTCCCTAAGCAGGGTTTATTTCCCCAAGCGGAGTTCATCATCCCCATCTTGAGTCTATTCCTCTAACTACTACACATCACTGACAAAATTTCTCTCTCCAGTAAGAGGCAGTCCATACCAATATCCCCAGAGAGTTGCTACTGAATCTGGAACCAGACCGGTCATCGTTCAATCTTATCCTCTCTAGACGAGTCGACATCCATATCAGAAACTCGGTTGGATAGAACTTCAGGAGGTTATCCATCTCTTTTATCCCTAATCGGGGTATATAAGAATTAAAGTCCCCAATAGTGAAATGAACGACCGATGTTCTTGAACCCTTCTCCCCAAACAGAAATCAATATTCCCCAACGGTGTTTCCTCAAACAGAAAACATGAATCCCTATCAAGATTAAAGATACACATATTCTTCATCCCTAGCAACAGCCATGGATTTATTTTCCCAATAAAAGATGATACACGAAGTTACTAATGCACTTCAATCACATTTCACATTCATACATCATAAATAAACATCATAGCATATACATACGAAATTCATACAACAATCTCATTTATTTTGAAAATATCATTACGCAATGCATTTCATACATCATGACATTGCATACACTTAACTCTTTATCTTTTCAGGTAAAAATCTACAAGAAGATTCCTTAAAGGCTATATCTAACAAATAGCTACTTAAGCACTTTCCCCAGAAGGTCATTCTAAAAGAGCATCTTTCCTAGTCGTAGTCGGGCATAGACATCTTCTAGTTCGGATGAAATCAGGCGTAGATTTCTTTCTGATGCTCATGGTAAATTCAGGCATAGACTCTTTCCGGTACCTTTCCTAGTTGAAGTTGGGCGTAGACATCTTCTAGTTTGGATGAAATCAGGCGTAGATTTCTTTCTGAGGCCATTTTTGGAAAAAGTCAGACGTGGACTCTTTCCAGTACCTTTTCTAGTTGAAGTCGGGCGTAGACATCTTCTAGTTCTGTTGGAATCAGACGTAGATTTCTTTCTGATGCTCTGTTGGAAAAAGTCAGGCGTAGACTCTTTCCGGTACCTCTCCTAGTTTAAGTAGGGCGTAGACATCTTCTAGTTTGGATGAAATCAAGCGTAGATTTCTTTCTGATGCTCTTTGTGGAAGAGTCAGATGTAGACTCTTTATGGTACCTTTTCTAGTTGAAATTGGGCGTAGAGACCTTCTAGTTTAGATGAAATCAAACGTATATTTCTTTTTGATGCTCTATTGAAAAAAGTCAGGCGTAGACTCTTTCCGGTACCTCTTCTAGTTGAAGTCGGGCACATACATCTTCTAAGACAAAGTCTGGCGTAGACTTAGTCTAATTTTCTTATTAACAATTATCCTGGATGGAATCTATAAGCCCATCTCCGACGACTCCCCATCCCCTCTCCAAATGATATCTTTAATCACATTCCCAGAATAATCAACCAACAATGTTACTTGGTGCACGTGCAAGTGCAAATTTCGGGGCACTTAAATGTTCAATCATCTTCTACCTTCAAGTCGCGAATGACAGACATGCCAATCTAACTCTTCAGGTTAAAGAAGATTGATAAGGGGAAGTTGATGTATCCCAAAATTAGCCATCATATTTTTGAAGAAAGTTAATTCAAGACACCTCCTCATGCTCATAAAGGTCTCAAGTACTCAAGGCTACTCAAGGGTTGACGAGTTAAGCCTCCTCCTAAGCAATGGGTTCACAACTAGGATTTTGTGTTTTTCAAGGGAGTTTGTGTTTCATGGGTCTCAAATGATTTTCATGGTTCTTCATATGTCTTCAAGGATGCTCGTATCAAGTTTCAAGTCTTGCATCACAAGTTTGCTCAGTCAATGACTCAGATGACTGAAAACCAACTATATTGGGTAAAAAGTAGACTATGGTCAACATATAGTCAAACTTCAAGATTTTTGGTTAACATTAACATTTCAAAGAGATATTCATAATTTTATCAAAGGTTGATCATGATTCCTCAAGGAAAGCCCTCAAATCATCAAAAGTCAAAAGTTGCCAAATTAGGGTTTCCCTAGGAGAAGTCAACTGAACTTTGACCAAGCATAATTTTTACATACTTCATCAAATTTTCCTCAACCAAAGCCCATTTTGAAGGAAATTCAATTCTCTACAACTTTGTATCTGTATGCTCAAGCCAAAAAAGTGCTTCATTTGAGAGATATGAGCTCATACGTTATAGGGCATTTCAAAAGTCAACAAAAAGACACTTTTTATCAAGGAAAATTACATCAAGATAAAGTCTACAAATGCAAAAATGATCAACAGATAAATTGTAAAGGACATATTGATATTTCCAAAAAGTCAAAGATAACCTTCAAGAGAAGAAAATTGAGAGTTATGACCAGTGCAAGTTTGGAAAGTTTGAGAAAATGCATGAAGTGCAAAGTGAGGAATCTTGAAATTTTGAACTAGTGGACCTAACTTTTGATGTTCAAACATGTTTACAATATGTTAAAGGACCTCTAAATCTATTCACACATTTTTATGATTTTTATTTCTTTTATTTGAATTTTTATTCATTTAAAATGCAAATTAAATTAAATAAAATATGAAATAATGGTATAAGGCGCATAGGCTTTTTGTTTCAATCACATGAAGGCCCAAGAATAATTTGACATCCATCCAAAATCGTGTGAACATGACAATGGCAAGAAATATTTAAAAATGGAAGTTTGTAAATATGTTTGGTTCTTGTCTCATTTGGCCATGATTGCATTGTTTCTTCCTATATTTGCATACCCTAATATTTCCTCTATATAAGCACAACAAGACCAGATGCAATGGGCACAGAACTTTACCTCACAAACTGCAGAAATTTTCCAAATTTTTTTCAAACCCTCAAGTTTCAAAACCTGTGTTTTAGCCCCTTTCATTCTAAACTTTCAATCCCATTCACTTCCTGGAGCATTGAAGGGTAAGTTTGGATCAGTTACCATGATCCTAAACGCTTGAAACATGCATACAAACCCTGGCCATTTTTTGGATTTTGTCATTTTTGTATTTTTGATTTCATGCATTTTTGAAAGTTACTAACCATCCAAAAAAGTTTGTATGAATGTTCAAGACAGGTTGCAACCATTACATGGTTTTTTTGATGTCCAGACCTTGATTTGCCATGCCTGAACCGAATTAGGCTTTTTGGTTCGAAACTCATGATACAAACACTTTTGGCCAAAACTAAGTCCATAATCAAATTCAAGAGGGTCGAATTAGGGGTACTAGGATATTTTTGATCACTAATGTATTGATTATGTAGGTTCTGTACATTACAAGCAGCCAGAGAAGACGAATGGAGCTAGGGCTTCGGTGCCTCTCCGGCCAATAGAATCGTTTTGTATATATTGTGATGGTTTGATTTATATGACCGGGTGTAAAGACCGCCCTAGCGGTAGAAGCGTGTGTTACTAAGGTGTTAGTGTACCAGGGCATGGGTTCGGTCCCTGTCCCTGGTATTTTATTTTCATGTTTTCTCTTGTTTGCAGATCCAGTATAAACCAGCTCAGCGTACTCACCATGCGCCTCAATTCATCACCATCATATCTTCACGCTGCCAGATCCAGTGCCCCAGATTTACAAGTGCATCATGAGACCCTTGAAGCCATCCTCACCAGATCTAGCACAGGCGCCCTGGGCCTTGTCTCTTTGGGCTTAGTGGGTATCTTTCAACACCCTCAAAATTCCTTCATATCAGGCCCATCACTTTTTTTATGTTTACTTCAATTTCCTTTTTTTTGTTTATTTAACATAACTAATCTTTTAAATTAATTAAAATTAAATTAACTTGACCTTTTTTAAATTAAATTAACCTTTTTTTTTAAATTAAATTAATCTAAATAATTAACTTACTTTCTTTAGGGCTTTTTATAATTAAATATTTTTGTCAAATAATTAATTTATCTTTTAAAACTTAAAATAATTAGTTAGGTTAATTCATCAAATTTTCTTTATCAAAACGATCACAAAAAGAAAATATTTTCTCCATTTCTCTTTATTTTTACAATCTCTGTGCGCTCTTTTATTTTTGTATTAGTTGTTTTATAAATTATGTAATTGTTGATGGTTTGTAATAGCTTAAAATAAGGTTTATTATTTCTTCCCCCATTTTTTATGGTTTGTACCCCCTTCCCTGAAGCCTTGTAATAGTTTAGATTTCTTTTCCGTATTTTACCGCTTTTCTTATAATTGTTAAATGTATGCTAATATGGTTTGTATGACAAGATCTAAAACAAATACTAGAAAACCTAATCAAGATAAATTAACTGAAAACAAATCACCTTCCACACACGCACCTCTAGGGCGACTCCACTTGTTACCTTCGGAAAACAATTGTGTCCCTCGAACTAAGGGATACCATTAGTAAGGGCCCTCGGTTAAAAATCATCATAAAGATCATAGTCCCATGATGACCCTTCGATGCTACCTTTAGTAAATGATCTTGTCCCTCGATGTTGCCTACGAATACATGATGATAGTCCATTTGAATTACCAAAGGTATCCTTATATGTTGCCTTTATGATTGTACGATGACATGTGCTTGTCCCTCATACATCTAACATTAGGGCTTCCTACTAACCAATGGTAGGATAGCACTATCTAAAGAAAGAGGAAAAGAACAAAAGACTTTTGAGTAGGTAGACAGTTCTTAATCGCTTGCTCGTGAACATTTTAAAACATTTTTCACACAACGACACTTTTTTTCAACAAATATTTTCAAAATAAACATTTTTTATACATTCTCAATAATACGAGAATCATTACAAAATTTCCTCACTTAGGCATTTACAAAATATTTTCAAACACACAAAGCATTTTCAAAAAGTGAGCTAGAGATTAAGAGCCCATAGATAACTACGGATAAAAAGGTTGCTAACACCTTCCCTTTTCATAACCTACCCCCCGAACTCAGAAAATTTCTCAAAGGTCTTTCCCGTTCTTTTCACCCTTTCCTTTGTTGTATAAAAGCAAAGTCGGTGGTGACTCTTGCTATCCACAATATTTACGATAAAAAGAAAAACTAAAACTCAGTTCTTCCACTGTATTACAGGTACGAAAGTCGGTTACGTGAGGGGAAGTTATTAGTACCCCACGTGTTTGTGCTACTCCACAGGATCCATTTAAGTTTTCTCTAATCTAAGGGTGTGTAAAAATCTATGTCAAAAGCTTAATGCTAATAGGGAATTCATATGAAAGAAAATACGGGGAAAATAAGGAATATTTACAAAGTTTTGCTCGCGTAGACCCCGCGACCTAATGCCTACATATCCCTTTCGAGGAATCAAAGCGTCGTAGTTCGGCTCACATGTTTTGGTTTGTTGTATGTTTTTTACCTTGAAAAAGAGTTTTAAAATAAAAGCCAAGAGGAAAAATGAAGTTTTAATTGATTGGTCTTTTTTACTTTGAAAAGGGTTTTTGTATTATTAGAGTGTTTTTATGAGTTGAAAGAAAAAAAATAAGTTTTAGTTTTAATGCGAATGCAAAAGAGAAAGAAAAAGGCCTAAGGGAAACTAGAAAAGTAATCCTAGAGTTGTCATGCATGGTTTCCAACCTAATATCTATTTTAATTTGCTTCCGAAGATTGAATTGAGAAATCCTACGGGAGCATGTAATCTTGCAATAAAAAGTAAACATGCAAAGCTTGAGAAGTATCCACTTACTCAAGTAGCACATGCCTAACCGGGATACCATGTTACCAAGGAAGGAAAGGGAGAGGGATCACGCCTAACCACGATATCATATCATCGAGGTAGGACAAGGGAGAAGAGGTACCTAACCATGATATCGTACCATCAAGGTAAGATAGAGGGAGGCTTAAATAAGATATCGAGTCATCGAGGCAAGCAAGAATTGGGGAATAAGTAGTTATTAACCATGATAGCACGTAATTATGGCAAGAAGAATAAGGGGTGTCGACTCTTAACCAGGATATCACGTTATCTAGGAAAGAGAAGAATGAGAGTGAATCGTCATAAGCGACTAAACACCTAACCAAGATATCGTATCATCGAGGTAGGAGATAGAAGGCAGTAATGAGATCACATTGAAGCATCAACGTGCATGGAATGCGAGCTAATGACAAAGTGTGAGAGATTGGTTATAGATCCTTGTATTCCACTTGACTGACTCGATAACAAGAATAGCATGATCTGTAGCATCGACATACGACGCGATCTACGAATGACCTGTGGACTAGAAATGGAGGGGTCGATTACGGACCCTATGCTCGCCTTATGCCTTCTTTGAGGACTTTACATAGGGGAATGGGAATGGGACGCATTCATTGAGGTCGTTGGAAGAAATATAAATACATATAATGGTAAACAAACAAGCACAAGTAGGAATTTCCTTTTAAAGGTCTTTTAAAACAGCACTGCCAACCTGAAGTAAGAACTCCCAGTCATGCATCTCTAGTCATACTTCTCATGGAAGAGAAAGCGGTAAACGATACAAGAGACAAAAGGAAATAGAAGAGAATACCAATTGAATGCAAGTTCGTCAATTATCATACGAAAACAAAGAAACCCGAAAACTTCATGCCAGCTTCACCAAGCAACAAAAACAGTCAGACACAATATCCAATGTCAGAATCAATGTCACAAACATGGAAATAAATCGCATGCGGAAAATCCATCGCATTGAATCAAAGCCCTGCACAATATTCGTCGCATGATAAATCCTTCGAAAACTTGCACAAGTCACAAACGAGTTAGAAAATAACAATGCAACATCAAGTATCGAATTACAACTAAAAAATAACGATGAAGTGCAAAGGAACAAGGAACGAATAAGCAATGGAAGACAAAAACTAAAAGCCAGGCAGCGACATGCTTATATAAGGAATTAACCGGTAAAATGTACCGGAAGCAAGAAAACTTATCACCAATGCTCATGCAATGCTCAATTATGTACAAACAAAAATCAAATGACAATTAAAGTGATATGTACATGTGAAATGAAATTCCGGACAACACTATGTACAAACATGAAATTAATTGGAAACTTGTATTGAAATAAAAAAAACTCAATATTAATGCTCATGAAATGATCAACTATGTACAAGTAAATATCAAATACAAATTGGAATGACATGTATACATAAACATAAATTCCGAACATCATGTTTATTGCACATGAGATGCTTAAAAATATCGATTTAAAATCCACCAGAAACAACACAAATGTCTAACAAACATCGAGTGATAACAAAACACATTTCGGTACAAATTAAACCACATTTTTAGTGCACTTTTATTTCCGGGACACATCAATCCATAAAATTGCTCTAAAACTTGAATTAAAATCAGTAAAACTCAATGTCAATAGTCAACAAATGACCAATTATGAATGAACATGTACCAAACGCAAAATGAAACGCAAATTATAAGCTACTTACATATTTTGGGCAGCAACTCATTAAACTCATGAAATAGCTTGGAAAATCAAATTTAAACCACTAAAAGTCCACACCGGTATCACATAACAAACAAATCAATACCGATTATGTGTTAAACAACAATTAAAGCATCAATTATAATGTATTCGAGTATTCTGAGCAACATTACTTATGAGTTGATGAACATAAAAAATTGAATTCCAAAATTCTTTCGGACATATCGAAAGCAATTACCGACTCATGAAATATTGCCTAAAATTCACAAATGAATTGTAATGATATGATTTATAATATAATTTTTCTCTCACGTGCATCAACATATATTCATATGCATAAACATATATATAATACAATAATATGGTTATGTCCCCTAAGCGTAATTGTTCCTTCGAGCCAATAAGAGAGCCTAAGCTAAACCTAAGAACAATTTATGCCTCTCCAAGTCAAATCTCCATGGTTGTTCTCCTTTAATTTTGTCTTATTTTCTTTCTCCATTAAATTACATAAAAGAATACTCATTTACATATGAGTGAATGAGATGAGAAAAAGTTATATATAGAGAGTATAGAGAAAGGCACGACACACATGAAGTATTTAAAATTCCAAAACAAAATAAAAGAAAACTAAGACTGTAACCTCTCACCATAAGGCAATAATAACAAACAAATTATTATTATTATTATTATTATTATTATTATTATTATTATTATTATTATTATTATTATTATTATTATTATTATTATTATTATTATTATTATTATTATTATTATTATGTTAATCAAATACAAAGTTGTTAAGGGAAGTGCCCCGGTGTAAAATTTTGATGAACAATTCACTTTGAATCGACATCGTATTTCTCATCAACACTTGATTTATTTTGCAAACTCTAAAAGCACAATTCTTGTACAGTCACAAACTCTAACCATATTACTCATGATAGTAGAACTATGCTCTGTCATAAATCATAATGCAAAACGTTCATGTCATTAAAACCATATTCATCAATTATTCAATTCGATTGATATAAATGTCATTACTTCATCATACAAACGTCGTATTCCAAAGCAGGATAAACATTAAATGTTCAAATAAATGACAATCATTATACTCATTTAATGGAATAAACAAAACTAATATAAATAATACACTAACATCACACAAGAATTGTTTATATCATAATATAAATTGATCAATCATATTTATATCACTTATAGAGGATCTAAGTATTGTTGCTTCACCATTCAAATGTTGAATTATGAAGTATAGTCAATAATGAACATTCAAATTATATAAACTATGATACCAATATTTAATTTATTATTCTTATTTAATTCATTCTATTTTGTAATTGAATTAATACATAAATTATTGAAAATAAACACCTATCTCATACATGGTTTCGTAAGTGACTTTGATACCATTGAAGGAAAGTATCAATATAAAACTCAATGGGAAAAAAATCTCCCTTAAGTTGATCCTTAAGAATAAACATGATCATTGATAGATTTGTTAACTCTCGTGACGATTAAATGTTGATGCATAATTAGAAAAATGATCACGAGCGATGAACAACAACGCCTTTACCTAGTCCACACGAACCGAGTATCTTGAATCTTAGTGCTACATGCTATGAAGGAAGACTTTGATATATATACTTTGATATATATATATATATATATATATATATATATATATATATATATATATATATATATATATATATATATATATATATATATATATATATATATATATATATATATATATATATATATATATATATATATATATATATATATAGAGAGAGAGAGAGAGAGAGAGATAAAATACGACTAGGATTTCACAAACCAAATTTCATCAAGTAGGAAAACATCAACACAATAGTTATATTTATTGAACCACTTGTGTGACATAAAATTTAAATAAGCCCACTTAAATGTATTGTACCATATGGTATATTATATTCTACTTAAGTGCACCTTACTTTAGGATGTTCCATTTTCCACTTAAGTGCATCGTATATTACAATAATGTGTATTCTAATTAAGTGCACCATTCCTTACAGTGTGCCACAATTCACTTAAGTTCATTGTATCTTTTGGTGTACCATATTTATTTAATTAATGATAGTTCTTCACAAAACCACATAATAATCCCTTATAGAGCATCCTTGTGTTATCTCTCATTGATCTTCCCTTATATGTGTGACTTTGTAGGTTCTCGTGATGTTGGCAATTATATCAAATCATATATTTAATATAATAAATAGTGAGTTATATCTAGAAATGCATCATTGATATCCAAGTCATGAAAATGTTTTGTGAAGAAAACATCCCAGCCATAGATGTTTGAGGAGATTGAGGTACAACCTAAATTGACAGAGGCATTTTTCCAAAAAGTCTTTACAAGATTTGGATAAACGGGTCCTCTCAGTAAGGAAAGATAGTGATTCCAGTTTTAAAACCGAATGTTGAGATTGAATTCTAAACTCACACTGAAAAGTATTGGATGTCTTTTAATGATAACTTCCAAGCGATCATCATTTTTATGAGAAGTTGTTGAAGTCATGATGAAAAAGAGAAAGAGAATGAAGTGGAAGGAAATTGTTATCAAATGTTAGAGATTACTTGTTAGGAGAGGTAGAGAGCAGCCATGGTGTATAAAAAGAAACGAGAAGATGTGACTTGACAAGAGAAATCATTTTCCTTATGTAAGATAATCAATTATGGGAGACTCAATAATAAGTGACTGAGAAAGGTTAGTGGGGAAGCAATAACTTTTAAGATTCGTTAAGAGAGAGAAATGAGTGATTATTGATATCTTTGAATCGGGTTGTGAGTATAAAGTAGATCAGTACACATAAATGTATGGGAAAGGGAAAAATAATAGTTTATTTTATTTATGAGAGAATGTCAAAATGTTCATAACTTTAAAAGGCTATTCTTTAATACGTGAATAAAGTAACTGACAAACATCAAAGGTCTAAGACCTAAACTATGTTCTGGAGACGCATGTGTGACTGTTTCATTTCATATTTTGATGAATTTATAATGCCTAAATAGTTGTCATTTCATGATAGTGCATAATTAACAAACAACAATTTATCATAAAATAAAAACTTCATTAATTAATACATTTCAACAGATACAAGTTTAAAAATGATGAACTAATCAGATGAAATAATCAAGCAATAAAAACAATCATGCTTTTGAAGAGACAAGTCATATTTTCTTAGCTAATAAAAATCTCGCACTTAGATTTTAACAAGAAATCTTCAGGAAAGTTTTATGGACCAAAGTCTGCTAACATTTCTTTGAACATATCCAATATTCCCTCTTGGAAAATAATTTCATACAAAACTCGTCCATAAGGAATGTATGACTTAATGTGATTCTTATATTCAGAGATAGATTTACAAAGACAGATGAAGATAGACTATGGTAAGCTTACACGGTTATCATTCAACAGAAGATAAATGAATGATTGATCATCATACCTTAGAAGGTATTGGTTTTCCCCTCTGGGAAGAAAGTTGGACAACCCAAAGTTAAACAGAGCTTTGGGAATGGGTAATAGATTTTCAGGATTGATAGGTTGATATCCTGATGACATGTCATAAAAATAATCAAATTTATCAGACATCACAAACCTAGACTTGACATAGTTACCCGTGACACCTACATTTTCATATCCAGTGGAAAGAGTGATTGAGAAGGGAGTAATGGTGATGGGAATTTCAAAGACATAGGAATAAAACCATTCTTATAATCAAGATAAGCATGCTTCCATAATTCTTTAACAAGATTCACGTAGACAGGTTTCTTCAGCATAGTGAAGTATCTTGTCTATTGCTGAGAGTAGAACACATCTGAGATGCTGGAAGCAATGTTACTTTTAAGATAAGAGAGTTCAATTTGTTTTTCGATGATGATCTAAAGAAGATCTTCATTTCTAAGAAAATCTGTTTGAGGCATGATGAACACATGAGAAGAACAATCTTGTTAGGAATTAGCTTATCAGAGGAAGAGATAAATATGATAAATCACTATATATATATATATATATATATATATATATATATATATATATATATATATATATATATATATATATATATATATATATATATATATATATATATATATATATATATATATATATATATATATTCAAGTGGATGAAGAGATTGTACTAATCTGCGAGAATGACATAGATTACTGACACATGACAAGAATTTCAAGAAAGAGGAATAGAGTGAATCACTCTTTATAAAGATAGAGTACTCGACATGTTCTAAATAAGGACTTTGAGTGAATTAGCATTTAGAGGTGAAAAAGTGGAACAAATATAACAAAACATTGAACATAGTTGCTTGAATGAGAAGCTATAATCACATACATCACACGTAAAATATTTGGCTTATCCTCAAGAGAACTTACGAGTTCACATCGTCTAGAGAATTGATTAAAAGATCTTTCTCTTGGAGGAGAGAATGTTCTAGATCATGAGATTTTCACTTAACCAGAAAATTCATAACTTGAATTTGTACTAGCATTTGGAATGCTTCTGTTTGAAAACATTTCTAACTTTTAGAGGTATTTTTTATCAGTATTTCTAAAAAATTATAGATAAAAGAAAACATACATTTGAGATTCTGAAATCTTTACCGTGATTCCTTAATCTGAGTGCTCTACATTCTGGTTTTGAATTTAGCTTGTCCTTGATAGAGCTTCTGATCAGTTTGTCATGTCTTCGAAGATTTTCCATTTGTCTTTAACTTTAGCTTTCTCTTAGAACCAACTTCTGAACAACTTCTTTCTTCTTATGCTTTCTTCATAGCGGTCTTTCAGAAGATTTGAATTATTTTCATATTGAGTGTTCTTAGTTTTCTTATTTGAGAATATTAACCTTCTTGTAAACTCTAATTTCTAATTTGAGAGCTATGGTGGCAGAACCGACTATTATACTGGTTTTGCATTTGTGTTCACAAATGTTGCGGTAAGCAAGAGTCTTCGCCGACTTTTATTTTATCCGACAAAGAAAAGGGTGAAAAGAACAGAAAAACACCTTTCGAGAATTTTCTGAGTAACGGGGTAGATTATGGAAAGGGAATATGTTAGCATCCTTTCCATCTGTAGTTTTCTACGGGCTCTTAGATGCTTAGCTCATTTGAAAAATACTTTGTGCTTTTGTGTGTTTTGAAAAGTATTTTTGAAATGCCTTAGTGCGGTGATTTGCTTTATGATAACTCTTGTATCAGTCCTCAAGAGTGTTGATAAAGCGTTTTTGAAAAGGTTTTGAAAGGATTTTGTGTATGTGTAAAAGTTTGTTTTGAGCATAGAATCTAGGAACTATCTACTCTACTCGAAAGTGTTGTTCTTTTCCTCCTTTCCTTTAGACAGTGATATCCTACTATTAGTGAGTAGGTAGCGATAGTCGTTTGGATGTATGAAGGACATTCGAATGGACGTTTTATAGTCACAAAGACAACTGGGAAAGAAACCTTAGTAACTACCCTAGGGTTTTAATATCATTATTTACTGAGGCAACTTCGAGAGGGTCATCGAGGGACTTATGATCTTTTTAAACTAGAGGGTAGCCACTAAAATCTATCACATTTCGAGAGTAGTGACTATTTTTCCGAAGGCAACCAAAGTGGGAGTACCCTAGAGCTGCGCATGTGCAAGTGTGTTTGTTTTCAGTTATTTTTGTCTTGTGTTAAGTTTGCCAGCGTTGGTTTTAATTCTTGTCATACAATTCTATTACCATACATTTAACAGTTAATATGTACAAGAATTTAAAATGCGGAATTTAAATCTACACTAATCTACGTTATTTGGGGGAGAAATAAAAACAGAAAACAAAGTATTAATTTTAACTATTACAAACCAGTGAGCAGTTACAATAATATGAAAAAATACGAACGTAAATAAATGTGCGTGAATTGAAAATAACGTCTAAATCCTAAAAAGGAAAATCTTTTTTTTTTGTTTTTATTTTGGGAAAATGATTTAATTAAAATCCTAAGTCTATTTAGTTTTAAATTAAAGAAAAGGTTAAAATAATTAATTAATTAGTTAATTTAGAGAATTAATTTAATTAATAAAAAATACTAACCTAATGTTTTTTGTGATTTTTATTTGTTTTTACTGATTAAACAAATTAAGAGAAGTAAATAGTAAAGATAAAATAAAAAATACAAATGGACCTAATAGCAAAAGAAATAGAGGGGGTATGGAGTGGGCTTCGTGGGCCCAAGTGAGAGAAGCCCAGATCTGCCCTTGTATTTAGTGGGGAGATCCCCAGGAGGGTCCATGGTGAAGCTGTGTGCTTAGGGCGTTGGATCTGGATCAGATGCGCATCTGATGGCATGGACTTGATGGTGTGTGGTGAGCCTGCGTAGGATCTTCCGATTGCACACATTCCATCTGAGTTGTTTGTCAATTGTTAGTACAAATAAAATCATAACATTCCATTACTAAACAAATCAGATATATATATATATATATATATATATATATATATATATATATATATATATATATATATATATATATATATATATATATATATATATATATATATATATATATAATTCGAACTCCCTACATGTATGCTACACAAGCCAAAAGGACACGGATGCCTGGATTGAGATTTGAAGGAATCTGTTTCACATGCCTTAATAAAAGTATCATGTTACTTAACAATCACAAACGTCATGCAACAATCAAAATTAAATTACACGTGAGATGAATTTAAGATCGAAGGTTTGTTACCAATGGGATACTTTGTTTTGGATGGAGATGGCTTGCAAAGTGTGCTTCGATTTTGGAAGCTTTGGTGTATTTCTTGCAGTCTTCGTGTGGTTCATATGGGGCAATGTGTGTGTACCTGGAGGTAAGGTTTTCATCTGGATGATGCGTGTATAAGCCAAAATGTTTTTGTGGGCGGTCAGCCTGCAACTTCGATTGGAAATAAATATTGTGTGTGATGCAGTGTGTGGCAATAATACTTTTGTTTGGCAATGTCTTTCTTATCTCTTTTTTTCCTCCCTTGGTAATGTGTCCTTAGGCTTGTATTTATGGGGGAGTAAAGGGGAATGGAAATGGCACGGGACAGCCTTTAACCAGGCTTTGAAGGCAAAATCAGAAAAATTAAAGGATTTCCATTTTTTATGGATTCCTACCCTTTTGGGTTTTGGGATGAACCTGGACATCCCTGACTCCTTCGAATGCCTCAACACCTGGTTCTTCGATTGTCCCTGAGTTGCTTCCTTTGAATGGCTCAAGGCCTCATCATTATGGCTTCTTCGATTGAACCACTATATAACTTAGTAGCTTGATCTGAAACTTTTTAACTAGCCCAATCGAAAACTCCTTTATGGCTAGTCGAAGATTCTTTTGTTACCTCCTTCGAATGTAATTATGCAGGAGGCTTGGGCTTGGAGCATGTAGGATTTTGGCCAGCAAACATCTTGGACCAAGACTGATCATAAAACAAACTGGTTTCCCATAATAATGTGTCCTTCGAATGGACTAATTGTAGGTCCTTCGAAGGCATCATTTGTGTGTCAAAATATGGATAACTGTCTGTTGAAGGGTTTAGAGGTGGAGTTAAAGCTAGCATGATGGAATCCAACTACTTAATGAATCGAATCACGTATGAAAGAAGCCACTGCTTTATGGGCGCTAGCATGAAGGGAAACCATTGCCTTGCGCATTGAAGGCAAGCATAGAGGAAGTCATTTCCTTGTGGTTCGAAGCACACATGAAAGAAGTTATTTCCTTGTGAATCAAAGGCAAGCATGAAGAAGCCTTTTCCTAGTGGATCGAAGGCAAGTCTGAGGAAGCCTTTTGCCTTGTTGATCAATGGCAAGTTGAAGGAGCTTTTTTCTCAGTCGAATCTCTGTGAATTAAACTTGATCGAAGGAGGCAAAGTGCTCAATCGTAACTTGTGAACCAATCTTGCATCGAAGGAAGCCAAATTCCCAATCGGAGATTGGTGAACCAAGCTTGCATCAAAGGAGGCCAAATACCCAATCGAAGACTGGTGAACTAAGCTTGCATCGAAGGAGGCCAAATGCCCAATCAAAGACTTTGAAATAAAAGCTCGCTTGAAGGATTTTAGATGCCTAATCGAAGCTTATGAATCAAGGAAAACTTGATCTTTTTTTATTTGATGCTTGAAAACCCAAAAATCCAATTGTACTTGTGTAAACTCGCCGTTTTGAAAATTCTTGTGAGAAAATGCCTCGATAAAAAGGAGGGAAAATTTTGGGGTACAACAGCTGCCCCTGTTCAATCTTCTTAAATCTGAAGATTTAGATTGGCTTGTTTGCCTTTCGTGATCTGAAGGTGGAAGATGATTGAACACTAGAGTGCCCAGAAATTTGCACTCGCATGATGTGATGGTTGACTCTGTAAGGAATGGGCTTGAAGATTCCATTTGGAAAAGATGACTGACAGTTGTTGGAAGTGGGCTTAAATATGCCATCCAAAGTAGATGTTGACTTCATAAGAGGTCTCTTTATGGGGGATTCTTGTTCTTGTTGTCTGAGGAGGAGTTTGTTGGGGAATGTTGATTTCTGTTATTCTCCTGATTATGGAAAACTCTTGTGGGGAATAGAGTCTAAGAACTTCAGTTGTCCAAGGCTCTACTGAGGAGTTATCTCTGGAAAAGTTTTCTATTTTCTGGTTGAAATCCAGGCTTCACAGTAATTTGTTAGGGAGAATGAAATTAACTGCTATCTGGAAATGTATTAGAAAAAACCTGCATATGGATTCTTCAGGCTAAGTCCGTGTTAGACTATATCTGAAAACTGCGAGAAGGAATCCGTGTAAGATTGCTTCAGAATGAGTCCATGTTAGATTGCGTCTGGAGATTAGGAGAAGAAACCCGTGTAAGATTTCTTCAGGATGGTCATGTAGATAGTCACCCTGTCTTGTTTCGGGAATTGATCCATAATTAGTTGTTTCACAGATAGTTGTCCTGTCTTGTTTCAGGTATTAATCTGGAACTTGCTTTTGTTGGTCGTTGAGATAGTTGTCCTGTCTGGTTTCAGATATTAATCTTTGACCTTATAAAGAAAGATGGTTTTCTCTTCTGGTTTCGGGTATTAATCTTTTATCTGCTCATGTAGATAGTTTTCATGTCTGGTTTTAGGTATTAATCTATAATCATTCATCCACAGATAGTTGTCCTGTCTTGTTTCAGGTATTAATCTAGAACTTGGCAATGTTGGTCACATAGATAGTTCCTCGTATGGTTTCAGGCATTAATCTACGAACATATGTTCACAGATAGTTGTCCTGTCTTGTTTCAGGTATTAATCTGGAACTTGTTTTTGTTGGCCGTTGAGATAGTTGTCTTGTCTGGTTTCAAGTATTAATCTCTGACCTTAGAAATAAAGATAGCTTTCTCATCTAGTTTTGGGTATTAATCTTTAATTTATTCATGTAGATAGTTCCTGTCTGGTTTCAGGTATTAATCTACAATCAGTCATCCATCGATAGTTGTCCTGTCTTGTTTCAGTTATTAATTTGGAACTTGTTGAAAATTGGCGATGACATTTGTTGTACCCAAAATTTTCCCTCTCATTTATCAAGATTTTTCTCACAAGACTTCTTGGACTCAAGACAAGATTAGGGTTTGCTCAGCTCAAGACATCTCCTTGCACTGATAACCTGAAATTAGGGTTTGAGTTTGCACAAGGATTCTTGGACCATCAATGCTTCATGTGACTTCCATACACCATCTTGGACCCCTAAGATTTCTCATGTTAAGTTTCAAGCCTTGAATCACATTTTTGCCCAGTCAATTGGACATTTGACCTAAAAATCAACTGTATTGGGGAAAAAGTCAACCATGGCCAATTTACAGTCAAACTTCATAATTTTTGATCCATAACAATATTTTAGGCTCATATGTACCATTTGATCAAGTTTGGATCACAACTCCTCAAGAAGTTTGATCAGATCATCAAAAGGGCAAAATGGTCAAAATTGGGGTTTTGACTGAGAAAGGGCAATTTCTGATTTTTAACCTAGCCCATGACCAATTGGGTTCAAGCATGATTTCAAGAACTCAATGGCATAATATTGACCTAATTTCATAGTTCAAAAGATCTCAAGTTCATTGGATTGACAGATGAATTTTCCAGTCAACTGATCAAAAGTCAATTGTACACTGAAAAGTCAAACTTTGACTTTTTGGTCAAAATCAAGTGCCAAAGGTCATAATTCATCAAGATATGTCAAAATGTGAAACTTGTTGGATAAGAAACCTAAATTTTCAAATTAGGGTTTTAATTTGTAAATTTTTCATAACTTAGAATTTTTCAAAGTATGGAAATTTTCTTATTTTCCCCCAACTTTCCACAACTTTTTCACTATGATGAAATTTGATTCAAAGAAAACTGTCAACATGAAAGTTGTAGTCCTCCATGAAATCTACAACTTTTATGCACAAAGTTTTCCCAAAAGATGTTTGGATCTCAAGTTATGAATTTGTGAATAGGGGTCCGTGAATTAAAAGACTTAGTGAAAATTTGCCCTAATTTAGGCAGGTTTTTGACCCAACTTCATGGGAATTTTTCACCTAGTTCCAAGAGGTATATCAAAATGAATTTCAAAGATGGATTGTAGAGCATGTTGCAAGCTTTCCAAAATGTCCAAGAACTCTCTAAGATAATTGGTGGTTAGGGAGAATCGAACATGAGAAAATGGCATTTTGTCACTTTTGTTCAAGCCATTTTTACATGAGATCAAGTTGCAAATCAGATCCTAGCATGCTTGTACCTTGCATTACAGGTCCTAAATCCCTTCTAAACTCCATAATTAAATGCAAACTCATAGGATAATGGCTTTGTTTTGACCTTTGGAGCATTGTACAAAGAATAATTCCATAAATGGCCAAAAGTTCACAATGCCATTTTGATAAAGCAAGCTTTTCCAACTTTATCAGCCTTGAGCCTTGGACTTGTTCTCTTGGTGCAGACAATTTCCACAGGAATTAAGCAAAGCATACCAACTATTATTATCACTTGAGGTAGCTAGTACAGGCCTTTTGCATAGTCACGTCAACTTTTCTTCAAATTCAAGGAAATTGGCAAAAGGGATCAGAACTTGCACATCTGTTAAAGAGAGGACTTGGCATCATTCAAAACTACTTCACAAACTTATCTCAAGCTAGAACACGAAGTCTTATGCTCTGAAACATTCCAAAACTCAAAAACATAAATTTCTGCCCAAACAGGGCAGCTTCTGCAAAACTCTTGCCAATTCAATATTTGCTCGTGCGTTTTGCCTTGTAACACTTCAGACACTTTCCATACATCACATCCAAACCATCCAATCCTTTGCACTGTAACTGTGTGCCCTATTTTAGACATCACCATTTTCAAACTTGAAGGTTGCAGGTTGACTCGTGTAGGAAGTTTCAAGCATCCTCAAGGCCAGCTAAGTATTGGAAAAGCTTGAGGGAACTTCAAGGAAGCTCACACGATCCTCAGGCCTTACTCAAAGTCCCCACATTGACATATCCAAATCCAGCTGAAGGAGGTATTTTTCAAAACTTTATCTCTCTATTTAGGCATCCTCAAGCCACGATTTGTGAAGCAAAATGTAGTCTCTAGCATGGTGAAGCTGTACATATGCATAGTTGTCATTTATATTAACTAAGTAGTGAGAATTTGAAGCTTGAAGTTCATGAAAAAATTAGGTCAAAAATTAAGGCTACAGAAATTCTCCCTGATCTTTGAGAGTTAGATTATAAATTTTATATCATTGGAATCGTGAGATTCCAAGCTACATGTTTTGTGTTATGTGTTTTTGCTTTTGTGCACGTATGTGAGAGTTGCAGGTTTGTACATAGAGCGCGCGCAAACTGAGGGACATGGATAAAGATGAGCTGGCTTGGGCTTTTTGTTGCTTCTAGCCTTTTTTGTTTCTACTTTTTGCACCCCTTGTTTTACTTTTGCACCCCCTGACTTATTTTTTATATTTTCATATTTTTCTTGCATATTTTTATTTTATTACTTGCATTTATTTTTCCTAATGATAAAAAATACCCAAAAATGATTTATTTATTTTCACACTTTATTTTATTTTTTATTTTTTATTTTCTCACATAAAAATAGTTTATTTTGACAAATGGATTCTATTTTCTTAAATAAAACTTGTAAATAATAAAAAAAAAACTATATATTTTTATTATAGACAAAAATAATTATTTTCACACATATTTAATTTTTAATATTGTATATAATATTACTTATATTTTCTTATACAAAAAATAGACCAAATAATAATAGAAAGCATAATTTTCTTTTAAATAAAAAATTAGGGTTTTCCCTTTCAAAAATAATAATGTTATTTTTTCTTATTTTTTAGGATTTAAATAATTTTATTTTCTCATACATAAAACGAAATATAAAACATTTTTGCATAAATACATTTTATTGCATATTTAAATATTTGCATATTTATTTATCTTGTACAATAATTCAATTGGGTTGTAATAGTATTTTAGGGTTTTATTTTGTGCAAATATCCCCATTCAAAAACTTGTATCTCCCCTCCCATAATAATTGTTGTAATAGCTTAGTTTTATTTTACACAATTTATCGCATTATACCATGTTTAGTAAAACTAGGGTTTTGCATGATAAGACAAAAAATAAACAAATAGAATGACCTAATACAAGACAAACAAATGCATGTAAAATGACCACACATTGCACACAAGCACCCCCTAGGGTTTCACCCATTTGGTTGCCTAAACAAAATGGCCATGGTATACATGCAAAGTATCTTGGCAAAACAAAACAATACAAAAAGATCATAGCCCCTCGATGACGCTATCAAAAGGTTGCGTAAACAAATGATCTTGGTCCCTAATCATGCTAAGATACTTGGCAACATTGCTATCATGGTCATACGATGACCCGCGCCCATCCCGTTTAACATCCAAAGATAGGGTTGCCTACCAAATCAATAGTAGGTCAACAACATCAAAGGAATGAAAAATGTACAAGAAAGACTTTTTGAGTAGGTAGATAGTTCCTAGTTACTTGGTCTCTTTCAAACAAATCCTTGCTATTTTCAAAAACAAATACACACACACATTTCAAAAACAACTTTCAAAACATTGAAAACATTTTCAAAAAGACAAACACCTTTGTATACATTCTTACGAACGAGAATCATTACAAAGGTTGCCTAAACAAAGGCCTCTTTTACAAATAATTTTCAAAATCACACCAAACACAAAGCACCATTTCAAACAATTTCAAAAGCAAAGCAAGTGATCTAAGTAAGTAACTAAGAGCCCATGGAAAACCATGGATGAAAAGGGTGCTAGCACCTTCCCTTTTCATAATCTACCCCCTGAACCTAAGAAAACATCTCAAAGGTCTTTCCTGTGCTTTTTTACCTTTCCTTTTGGATAAAATAAAAGTCGGTGGCGACTCTTGCTAAACCGAAACATTTTGCGACGAAACGCAAAACCTCAAGTCAGTTCTCCCACCGTATCACAGAACTTGCGACTCTGCTGGGGAGCTTTATAAAAGTGGGGTTACCTTAGGGTTTAGATCACCTTTATTTGCTTAAAAATTGCTTGACTTGTTTGCTTTACATATTTGTTCTATTGTTTGGGTTTGAATGCTCTACCCGGATTTGGGAAACATTCATAGGTAAATAGCAATACATTGTGGAAATTGTGCAGGGTATACCGACACGGTCTAAGCAATAGATATGTTAGTGTGACATATTTGTGGGTACCGGTAGCCTTTGAGTCAATCAAAGAGAATACGGGGCCGCTGAGTGATGTCATGAAGCACTAAAGAACTTTTAGAACCTTTACTTAACCGACTTGGCCTTTTAGGATGTAGTGAGATGATCGACTTTGGTGCAGTCCGAAGTTGGTAGATACTCAATAATCACTCATTGAGGGTTGGTTCCTTGGAATATTTCGGTCGCCAGTAAAGATGCTGAATTGAAACAATGAACAAGGAAATAATCCATTGATATTGAGCTCCTTAGAACCCGGTTACTATTTCTAGGACAGGTTGAGCCAACTAGACTTCAAGAGGGTACTTACCTATGAAACCCCATGCAAGCCTAAACTAGGAACTTGTGTGATTTGCTTGTACATATATACTTGTGCATAACATCATGGACTTCATGAAGCATCATATGCATCCACTAACCATTTCAAGGATTTTGGAAATTCATCTTTGTTCCTATTTTGTAGGTTATGGATTCACTTCGCAGGAAAACGATCCAAGTCAACCTTTTAAGAATTCCTCCACAACTCAAGGAGCTAGCTTCAAGGATTCCTGAGAATTCTCAATTCACCGAGAGGCATGGTCGCCTTCTCAACTTAGTCACTTCCAACACAAAGGAAGACATGATGAAAGTTCTTTTCCAGTTCTTTGACCCTTTACATCACTGCTTCACATTTCCTGACTACCAGCTTGTGCCCTCTTTGGAGGAATTTTCTCAACTCTTGAGGATTCCTATTCTCAATCAACTACCCTTCAATGGTACGGAAAGAGATCCAAAGCCAGAAGAGATTGCTCAAGCCTTGCACTTGCACTTATCTGATGTCACAACCCATTGGGAAACTAGAAGTGTAGTCAAAGGCTTCTTGGCAAAGTTCTTGTTTGAGAAGGCCCAAAGCTGCTGGAATTCCTTGGACTTACAAGCTTTTGAGGAGATTGTAGCTTTTCTCATCTATGGCATGGTCTTGTTCCCTAATCCTGATCAACTCATAGATGTGAGTGTTGTCAAAATCTTCATGTCACATAACCCGGTGCCTACATTGCTTGGAGATATCTTGCACTCTTTTCACACTCGTACCATGAGGAAAAGAGGTGTACTCATGTGTTGCACTCCTCTCCTTGAAAGATGTTTTATTTCTCATCTTCCCCAATCAGTTTTGAAGAATGAGCAAGGTTTAAGGGGGGTCACAACGGTTGATAACTCTTACACATTCAGATGTTCATTGGTGTTCTCGATCCAAAGAGAATGTTATTATCGTCGACCGTTGTGGGGAATTACCTAATGTCCCTCTACTTGGCATTAGGGGAGGCATCACCTACAACCTCTGCTTGGCTCTGAGACAGTTTGGTTATGCCCGAAGGGATGGCCCACATGACATGCTGATTCCAGATTTGGTTTTCGACTTCGACAACGATGATCAAGGACTCCGACAAAGGTTCATCCGAGCTTGGAGGATGCCAAACAAGGTAGACAGTAATACCTTGGGACACAAGAATTCCATCCCCCTTGAGCCTTACCTCAAGTGGGTACGAACCCGCGCCCAAAGTTTTATGATGCCTTACCCCTTTGTTCTCCCAGTGATTATAGAGCATGTTAAGGAAGGAGAGGTTCCATACACCCTCCTACATCCTGACATGCCAACATCACTCGAAGATTTGCAAAGGAGTTGAATACAGCTCAAGGGAGAACGCGATACTTTTGAAGCCCAATTCTACGCGAGCGAGAAGAAGGTTTTAGAACTTACTCGGTTACTTCACAAAGAGCAGACTCTCAACACCTACATTGCACCAAAGAGGTTGCACAACGTCTTTTTATCTTAGAATTTTGTACTATTTTTCCCTAGGGGCATTGATGTAAACAAATTCTATTTTATTAATATAACGTTTGTTCCTTTTTGTTTAACACAAATTTGAATTTTCGAATCCTTGAAAGCATTACATGAATACATATCATTCATCATATGCATAGACAGGTTTCCTGATCCCTCTGCTGTTTATTTCAGCAACATGGATCTTGAACAAACGATTAAAGACTTGTAAGCTCAGAATTCACAATTCCAACAGCTACTCTTGACCTTGGCCAAGGGGAAGGAGGAGCTCAAGATTGTGCTAGAGAAAGAGAAAGAGAAAAAGAAGAAGAAGTGAGCTGGTGTGGTTATCATGGGAAGAAGGTTTGAAGGACAAGCCAGAAGGGCCTTGGAATTTCCTTCAACCTCTAAGGAAGGGGAAAGAAAAGGTAAAGAGACTGCGGTGCATTCAAATTCTGAAGCAAAAGAAGAGGAAGATGAGGACTACTCATAACAACAATACCCTCCGGCCGATGACAAATACAAAAATATGGAAGAGCGTCTAGTTGCTATGGAGATACAGAGAGTACCGGGGCTCGACTTTGAAGAGTTAGGGTTGGTATCTGGAATTGTAATCCCTCCCAAGTTTAAAGTGCCACTATTTGCTAAGTATGATGGGTTGTCTTGTCCCAAGATGCACCTACGATCTTATGTCAGGAAAATTCAGCCACATTCTACTAACAAAGATTTGTGGGTCCACTTTTTTCAGGATAGTTTATCAGGGACACAACTTGATTGGTTCTACCAGTTGGAGAGGTATGATGTCCATAATTGGGAAGACTTGGAAGCCGTCTTTTATAAACAGTATCAATACAATGCCGAATTGGCACCAACCCGTACTCAACTCCAGAGTATGGCCATGGCGTCCAATGAGGGCTTCAAAGACTACGCCCAAAAGTGGAGGGATTTAGCCGAAAGGGTGCAACCACCTTTATCTGAAAGAGAGCTAGTGGACATGTTTTTGTGGACTCTATCAGGTCCTTTCTTTAATCACCTGATTGGAAGCTCCTCTGCAGTTTTCACTGAGTTGATTCTAACTGGCGAGAGGGTGGAAGCCGGTATTAGAAGCGGGAAAATTCAGAAGGACGCATCTACCTCTGTTGCTGTAAAAAAGCCCTTCACTGGAAAGAAGGAAGTGTCTGCTGTCTATGCACAGAGGAATCGGGGAAGAACTGAATGACGACCAATTATGGGGGGCGTCATGATTCAAAAGTCTACATCAGACCAGCCAAGAAACAACCAACCGAGAAATGATCAGCCGAGAAATAACCAGCAATGGGTGAAAAGGCCCGTAAGGCAATTCACCAAGATAAACATGACTCCTGCTCAAGTACTACCACATCTCTTGAAGTTGAATTTGTCCATGCTAAAAGAGGCCCCTAAAAATCCAAATACTGCATCTCCACACTACCATCCAAATGCCAGGTGTGCTTACCATTCAGAAAGTCCAGGGCACGACACCAACAACTGTTGGTCTCTAAAGAACAAGATTCAAGATCTGATCGATGCAAAGGAAGTTGAATTTGAAGCTCCCGAAAAACCGAATGTTATCTCTGCTCCAATGCCTAGGCATGGACACAATGCCAGTGTTATGGAAGAAGATCTGTTTGTTTCTACTATGGATGAACTGTTAACTCCTCTCCTAACCATCAAGTTGAATTTTTTGAAAGCTGGGGTGTTCCTAGGTTGTGACCAAGATTGTCGTATTTGCCTATCCTCCTCATTTGACTGCCCTCTGTTGAAGAAAAGTGTCCAACAACTGATTGATAACCAGGAAATTTTGTTTGAGAAAGCTCTTGCTTCACCCATTCCAATTACAGAAGTTTCAATAATAACCATATACACCAATCCTTCCAAGGTTCCTAAAAAACCCGTTAGGATTACATCCGCTCCTATGACTACTTCGTTGAAGATAACAATGCCTGGGCCAACCCCATACAAATCAGATAAAATGGTACCATGGAACTATGGTGGAGAAACCTACTACCATGGTGTCAAATAGATTGAACAGGCTGCCGATGAAGAAGGCTCCGAAGAGGACAATCCCGACATCAGTAACATTGCCGGAATAAGCAAAATTACCCGCAGTGGGAGAGTTTTCTCTCCAGAGATTTCCCCTCCAAAGGCAGTCTCTGGACCCGTGGCCGTTCCGAAGATTAAAGTTGTACCAGTGATTACACCTGCAAGTGTACCCGTCAACAATGACAATGCAATTTCTATCCCTACTTCTGCTGTTGAGAATAAAGGAAAGAATGTTCAAGAAGAGCATGTCCTGATGAAGTCTCAGTCACTAACTATTCCTGATACATCCAAGAAGGAGATGGAAGAAATCCTGAGGATCATTAAGAAAAGTGATTATGATGTGGTAGAACAACTGGGGCAGACCCCTTCCAGAATCTCTATGTTAGCCTTGTTGTTGTGCTCTAAGGCACATGCTAAAGCTTTGGTAAAGTTTCTGAAGACGGCTCATGTCCCGCAAGAGACGTCTGCGGATCAATTCCAAGAGTGTGTAGTCAGTCTAAAATCCGACAATGGCCTGGGTTTCTCCAATGTTGACCTGACATCCAAAGGGAGAAAACACAACGATGCATTACATGTCTCGGTGAAGTGTAGGGGGACCACCCTAGCACATGTTTTGGTTGATACTGGATCATCTCTAAATGTCTTGCAAAAGAAAGCCTTGGATAGATTAGATTGTGAAGGCCTAACCCTGAAACCCAGCAACATCATTGTGAGAGCGTTTGACAGCTCTAAAAGGATGGTCCATGGGGAGGTGGACATCCCGATCAAGGTGGGTACCCAGACATTCAATTCAACATTCTACGTGATGGATATCCGTCCTTCTTACTCTTTCCTCTTGGGACATCCCTGGATTCACAATGTCGGTGCGGTCACCTCAACTTTGCATAAGATGCTGAAGTACCCTGTCCAAGGGAAAATCATAATTGTCCATGGTGAAGAGGAATACATGATTAGTCATCTAAATTCTTTCTGCTATGTAGAATTGGATGGCGAATTCATTCAGACCCCTTTCCAACATTTTGAAGAAGTTTCTCAGGAAATAGCAGCGACCAAAGAGGTGTCCTCAACTCTAGTGATCACAAGACTTGTACCTCGGATGTCTTCTCTAAAAGATGCAAGGGCAGTGGTGGAAGAAGGCGGATCCACTATCTGGGGTCAGCTTCCATACTTTCCTTTCAAATCAGACAAGTTCGTCCTGGGATTTACTTCGAATGCTTAAAAAGCCATGTGCCGCGCCCGTGTCGGAGGGCCACCTGTGAAGATCAACCACCAAGGGGTTAATGCACTAGAGGACAGTGAAGAAGATGGCAGCCTGGAAGACTGGATTTTTCCTACTGTTGGCGGAGGACTGTGCAACTGGGAAGCAAAAGACTTTGTTCTAATTACTTTCATATCGCAGTAATTTATCTTTTCCATTCCTGTTGGATCTGTAATAATTCACAGACAATTTGTACTTTTTCAACCTTGTGTCTTACCCGAGACACAACGGTCCATTTATAAGGGTCTTTATTTTATTTTCATATGTCATTTTAATGAATCATGTACGCTTTTCATATTTAAAACTTTTGTGCTCATTGTCTTTCTTTTACATTTTGTTGTTTAAAGACGGCTATACCCTTACACACACCCACACTCATAAATGCAGGTACCCTTCCACTCCGGAACCCATGGGTAACGATACTGCTTTAGCCTTCAGTGACTCTGAAGATCTGATCTACCAAGCTGAATACGAAGGTGAGGAAGATTGTGAGTTGCCAGGGGAATTGACCAGACTTCTACAACAAGAGGAAAGAGAAATTTTGCCTCATGAGGAGCTGTTGAATACAATCAACTTGGGTATTGAGGAAGACAGAAAGGAAATCAGAGTGGGTGCCAATCTAGAGCCGAGTGTCAAGGAGCGCCTAATTCAGCTGTTGCATGAATATGTTGAGATCTTTTCCTGGTTATACGAAGACATGTCGGGACTCAATACAGATATTATGGTACACCGTCTACCCATAAGAGAAGACTGTCCACCAGTCAAACAAAAAGTCCGCCGCATAAGGCCTGGCATGTCTGAGAAGATCAAAGCAGAAGTCATGAAGCAGTTCAATGTTGGGTTTCTTGCTGTTACTTCCTATCCACAACGGGTTGCTAACATTGTTCCCGTACCTAAAAAGGATGGCAAAGTGAGAATGTGCGTGGATTATAGAGATTTAAATAGGGCCATCCCTAAAGATGACTTTCCACTTCCGCACATTGACATTCTGGTTGACAATACAGCTCAACACAAAGTATTTTCTTTCATGGACGGATTCTCAGGCTATAACCAGATCAAAATGGCACCTGGGGACATGGAGAAAACTACATTTGTTACACAGTGGGGTACGTTCTGCTACAAAGTGATGCCATTCAGACTGAAGAATGTCGGGGCAACCTATCAACGCGCCATGGTAGCTTTGTTTCATGATATGATACATCATGAGATAGAGGTCTACGTAGATGACATGATAGCCCGATCACAAACTTAAGCAGAACACCTTGATCACTTACAAAAGTTGTTTGTCAGGTTGAAGGAGTACAAACTAATATTGAATCCAAACAAGTGCACGTTCGGAGTCCGATCCGGTAAACTCTTGGGTTTCATTGTCAGCAACAAAGGCATCGAGGTTGATCCTGCCAAAGTCAAAGCTATACAAGAAATGCCTGCTCCTCGCACTGAGAAGGAGGTCATAGGTTTCTTGAGACGCCTAAACTACATTGATAGGTTCATTTCTCACCTAACATCTAATTGTGAACCAATCTTTAAGCTTCTCAAGAAAGATCAGGTGGTTAAATAGAATGATGACTGTCAAATTGCTTTCAATAAAATCAAGGAGTATTTACAAGAACCTCCTGTCTTGATGTCGCCCATCGAAGGAAGACCGCTAATCATGTATTTGACCGTCCTAGAGAATTCAATGGGGTGCGTACTGGGGTAGCATGATGAGTTTGGCCGAAAAGATCATGCCATTTATTACCTTAGCAAAAAGTTTACCGACTGTGAAACCAGATATTCACTGCTCGAGAAAACTTGATGCGCTTTGGTATGGGCTTCTCTCCGGTTAAGGCAGTATATGTTGACTCATACCACTTTGCTGATATCTAAGATGGATCCAATAAAATACATCTTCGAAAATACTGCTTTGTCTGGAAGGATAGCTGGATGGCAGAAGATCCTTACAGAGTATGACATACAGTACACGACCCAAAAAGCTATAAAGGGCAGTGTGCTAGCTGATCATCTGGCTCATCAAGCTGTAGAAGATTATCAATCCATGAAGTTCGACTTCCATGACAAAGACATCATGACATTGGACAACATTGAAGACTTCAGACCATATGACGGACCTGAACAAGGATCCCGATGGAACCTGTACTTTGATGGGGCCTCCAATGCACTTGGTAACGGTATCGGCGCGGTACTCATATCCCCAAAAGGTTGCCACACTCCTTTTACAGCCAGACTTTGCTTCAACTGAACGAACAACATGGCAGAGTACGAAGCGTGCATCTTTGGACTCAAGGATGCCATAGACTTGGGAATCAAATCTTTAATTATGTTTGGGGACTCAGCTTTGGTTATCAGTCAGATCAAAGGAGAGTGGGACACTAAGCATCCAAACCTCATCCCTTACAAAGAACATGTCTTGACATTGTTACCACATTTCGAGCAGATTACCTTCGAGCACTTCCTGCGAGAAGAAAATCAGCTAGCAGATGCTCTAGCTACAATGTCATCCATGTTTAAACTTAATTGGGATAACGAGGCTCCCCAGATCACCATTGAACGGATGGACGAACCTGCACACTGTCACAAGATTAATATCGAAGAAGTAGTGGACCGACCTTAGTTCCATGAAGTCAAAAGGTATCTCGAGGCTCAAGAATACCCTAAAGGAGCTACAGTCAATGACAAAAAGTTCTTAAGGAGATTCCCAGCTAAGTTCTTCCTAAGTAATGGCATCCTGTACAAACGCAATCATGATTCTATTCTGGTTCGTTGTATGGACAAGATTGAAGCTGAAAGAATTATGGTGAATTGCATGAAGGCACCTTCGGCACTCACTCTAGCAGGCATACAATGGCAAAGAAGATTCTACGGGCAGGCTATTACTGGTCTACCATGGAAGCTGATTGTTATCAACACTCCCGGACTTGTCACAAATGTCAAATCTATGCAGACAAGGTACACGTGCCCCCGGTTCCTCTGAACGTCTTAACAGCTCCTTGGCCATTCGCTATGTGGGGAATCGACATGATTGGAGAGATCAAGCCTACAGCCTCCAATGGACACCGCTTCATTCTAGTGGCCATTGATTATTTCACAAAGTGGGTCGAAGAAGCTTCCTTTGCATCCGTTACTAAGAATGTTGTTTCCCGCTTCATCAAGAAGAATCTCATCTACCGGTATGGTATCCCCGAAAGGATCATCACTGACAACGGTACAAACCTTAACAATACTATGATCACCGCCTTGTGCGAACAGTTCAAAATTCAACATCACAATTCATCTCCCTATCAGCCAAAGATGAATGGTGCTGTTGAAGCTGCGAACAAAAATATCAAAAAGATCATATAGAAAATGACAGTCACCTATAAGGACTGACATGAGATGCTATTGTTTTCTCTCCACGGGTACCGTACCACGGCTCGCACATCAAATGGGGCAACACCCTATTCTTTGGTTTATGGCATGGAAGTTGTTTTACCTATTGAGGTTCAGATCCCCTCTTTCAGAATCATGAAGGATGCAGGTTTTAGTGAAGACGATTGGATTCAAACCCGACTTGATCAGTTAAACCTAATTGACGAAAAGAGACTTACTGCTGTTTGTCATGGTCAGACGTATCAAAAGTGAATGATCAAGGCTTTCAACAAGAAAGTCAGACGCCAAGTGTACCAAGTTGGAGATCTAGTGATCAAGCGCATCATCTTGCCACAAAGTGATCCCAGGGGAAAATGGACTCCTACCTACGAAGGACCATTTGTAATCAAAAACATCTTCTCTGGTGGAGCAATGATCATGACCACCATGGACGGTGACGATCTGCCGCACCCTGCGAACTCAAACATAGTCAAAAGATACTACGCATAAAAGACCCGCTAGGTTGACACACCTAGGAAAAAAAGGGCATCCCGGTGAATCGAAAACCCGAAAGGGAGGTTCAGGCACAAATTAGGGATAAAAAATTAAAAAAATTGTATACCCGGCAAGTTTATAACCCAAAAGGGCGACTTGGACAAAAAAGGGTTTCCCGGTGGATCGAAAACCCGAAAGGGCGGTCCAGGAAAAAGTTAGGGAATTAAAGAGTATGACTATGTCTCGTCGGATCACTTTGAAGACAATCTCTTCACTGACAAACCTGGAGCTTTTGATCAATCCAATCATCTTCGGACGAAGCAACGAATGGACAAGATATTTGGAGATACGAAGGCTATAGCGGAATGGGAACCTCATGGGATTTTTTTTTACACATAGCTATCTTTCTTTGTATAAATTTTTCTCATTTTTTATGACACCATCTTCTTACTAGGATGTTTGTATCCTTTGTACAAAATACTTCTTCAAAGTAAATACAAAGATATCTCTTTAAAGTGCAGAAAACTATGTGCCTTTTTCTTTTTACACTTGTGTTTTATTTGCAAAAACGTCCAATGATTCATCAATGAACATATGCATTTGAACATAATTACTGTTTACAAATAAACAGGAATGAAAAAGAACAATTACTGACAGTTTGAAAGAATAGGAAAACGTCTTTAGGCTATTCCATGAGCAATCCCTACAATACGTCATCTAGATCCCCAACAGGGCTAAATTTCAAACCCTTAATCCCCATCAGAGTTGAAACTTCAAACTCCCAATCCCCAGCGGAGCCAAAACTTTGAACTACAGATCCTCAGCGGAGATGAAACCTTCTTCCCCAGTCCAGTCAATATTTCCAACTATCAATCCCCAGTGGAGACCATTAAGTTTCTCCACATTCCCCAGCAAGTTATCTTGAAGCCTGGAAACCAACCAAACAATAACTTAGGATAACTCCCCAGTAGAGTGGCATACAACCCAAACTCCTGGACCTACTCCCCAGCAATAAACCTTCTTCGCCATAGAGTTTCATTGCTCCCCAACAGAATGAAGATTCTCATTCTTAATTCCCCGCAGAAGTCATCAGGGTTTTCCCTATTTCCCAGCAGAACAAGGATTCCCGTTGTATAATCCCCAGTAGAAGTCATTGAAATTCTATGGATTCCTCAAGCAGTACATGGCATTACTCTCACAACGGAATTCAAGACATGAAGGATCCCTATATCCCCAACAGTCACCAAGGATTTCTCATCCTCAACAATCAAGGATTTCTCATCCTCAGCAATCAAGGATTTATTTTCCTCGATAGTAGTAAAGGAGTTATTATCCTCAGCCACCAAAGATTTCTTATCCCTAGCTGTCAAGGATTTATTCTCCTCAGCAATACAGCAAATCAGCTTACATGCACATACATTACATCCATATATCATAAACATTGATGAAGCACATTTATTGCTTCATACATTTCATGCAGCATAACTTTTTGTTTCAGCTAACATTTTACCCTTTTCAGGATAAGATTAATAGCTACCATTAACAATGTTCAAAGATTTCAGATACAGTACAGATACGCTCCAGACACGGAAGTCATTCTGCTACTTAATCAAATTACAGTCCAGATACACTCCAGACACGGAAGTCATTCTGCTACTCATTCAGTTTCTAGTTCATATACACTCCAGACACGAAAGTTATTCTGCTACTTATTCAGATTACAGTCCAGATACACTCCAGACACAGAAGTCATTCTGCTACTTATTCAGATTACAGTCCAGATACACTCCAGACACGGAAGTCATTTTGTTACTCATTCAGAGTTCGACTATCAATATACCAGTCCATATACGCTCCAGACACGGTTTCCATTCTGTCACTTATTCTGATCTTCCCTAACTTAGATACGCTCTAAACACGGATGCCATTCTGTCGCTTATTCAGACTTCATATTTAGATACAATACAGATACACTCCGCCACGGAAGTCATTCTGTTTTTCATTCAGATTCAAGTATAGTTATAGCTCGGATACGCTCCAGACACGGCTGTTATTCCCTTGCTCATACAGATTCAGTCTCTAGATACAGTTCAGATACGTTCCAAACACAAATATCATTCTGATACTTATTCTTCTGATTTACAACTTACAACTCAACAAACATTCTTGGACGGAATCTACAAGCCCATCTCCAACAGGATTCTATCACCTTTCCAAAATGGCATCTTTAAGCCCATTCCCTCAACTATAATTTGACGAGTGCAAATTTACGGGCACTCTAGTGTGCAATCATCTTTTACCTTCGAGTCGCAAACGGAAAAACTCGCCAATCTAACTCTTCAGGTTCAAGATTATTGAACAGGGTCAGTTGTTGTACCCCAAAATTTGCCCTCTCATTTATCAAGATTTTTCTCACAAGACTTCTTGGACTCAAGACAAGATTAGGGTTTGCTTAGCTCAAGACATCTCCTTGCACTGATAAACTGAAATTAGGGTTTGAGTTTGAACAAGGATTCTTGGACCATCAATGATTCATGTGACTTCCATACCATCTTGGACCCCTAAGATTGCTCATGTTAAGTTTTAAGCCTTAAATCACATTTTTGCCCAGTCAATTGGACAGTTGACCTAAAAATCAAATGTATTAGGGAAAAAGTCAAACATGGTCAATTTACAGTCAAACTTCATAATTTTTTATCCACAACAACATTTTAGGCTCATATGTACCATTTGATCAATTTTGGATCATAACTCCTCAAGAAGTTTGATCAGATCATCAAAAGGCAAAATGGTCCAAATTAGGGTTTTGACTGAGAAAGGGAAATTTCTGATTTTTAACCTAGCCAATGACCAATTGGGTTCAAGCATGATTTCAAGAAATAAATGGCATCATCTTGACCTAATTGCATAGTTCAAAAGATCTCAAGTTCATTAGATTGACAGATGAATTTTCCAATCAACTGATCAAAAGTCAATTGTACACTGAAACGTCAAACTTTAACTTTTTGGTCAAAATCAAGTGCCAAAGGTCATAATTCATCAAGATATGTCAAAATGTGAAACTTGTTGGCCAAGAAACCTAAATTTGAAAATCAGGGTTTTAATTTGAAAATTTTTCATAACTTAGAATTTTTCTAAGTATGGAAATTTTCTTATTTTTTCCCAACTTTCCACAACTTTTTCACCATGATGCAATTTGATTCAAAGAAAACTTCCAACATGAAAGTTGTAGTCCTCCATGAAATATACAACTTTTCTTCACAAAGTTTTCCAAAAAGATGCTTGGATCTCAAGTTATAAATTTGTGAATAGGGGTCTGTGAACTAAAAGACTTAGTGAAAATTTGCCCTAATTTAGGCAGGTTTTTGACCCAACTTCATGGCCATTTTTCACCTAGTTCCAAGAGGTATCTCAAAATGAATTTCAAAGATGGATTGTAGAGCATGTTGCAAGCTTTCCAAAATTTCAAGGAAATCTCAAAGATAATTTGTGGTTAGGGAGAATCGAAGATGAGAAAATGGCATTTTGTCACTTTTGTTCAAGCCATTTTTACATGAGATCAAGTTGCAAATCAGATCCTATCATGCTTATACCTTGCATTACAGGTCCTAAATACCTTCTACACTCCATAATTAAATGCAAACTCATAGGATAATGGCTTTATTTTGACCTTTTTAGCATTGTACAAAGAATAATTCCATAAATGGCCAAAAGTTCACAATGCCATTTTGATAAAGCAAGTTGTTCCAACTTTATCAGCCTTGAGACTTGGACTTGTTCTCTTGGTGCAGACAATTTCCACAGGAATTAAGCAAAGCATACCAACTATTATCAGCCCTTGAGGTAGCTAGTACAGGCCTTTTGCATAGTCACTTCAACTTTTCTTCAAATGCAACCAAATTGGCAAAAGGGATCAGAACTTGCACATATGTTAAAGAGAGGACTTGGCATCATTCAAAACTAATTCACAAACTTATCTCAAGCTAGAACACGAAGGCTTATACTCTGAAACATTCCAAAACTCAAAAACACAAATTTCTGCCCAAACAGGGAAGCTTCTGCAAAACTCTTGCCAATTCAATATATGCTCGTTCATTTTCACTTGTAACACTTCAAACACTTTCCATACATCACATCCAAACCATCCAAGCCTTTGCACTGCAAATGTGTGCCCTATTTCAGACATCACCTTTTTCAAACTTAAAGGTTGCAGGTTGACTCGTGCAGGAAGTTTCAAGCATCCTCAAGGCCAGCTAAGTATTGGAAAAGCTTGAGGGAACTTCAAAGAAGCTCACACGATCCTCAGGCCTCACTCAAAGTCCCCACATTGCCATATCCAAATCCAGCTGAAGGAGGTATTTTTCAAAACTTTATCTCTCTATTTAGGCATCCTTAAGCCACGATTTGTGAAGCAAAAATGTAGTCTCTAGCATGGTGAAGCTGTACATATGCATAATTGTCATTTATATTAACTGAGTAGTGAGAATTTGAAGCTTGAAGTTCATGAAAAAATTAGGTCAGAAATTAGGGATACAGAAATTCTCCCTGATCTTTGAGAGTTAGATTATGAATTTTATATCATTGGAATCGTGAGATTCCAAGCTACATGTTTTGTGTTTTGGGTTTTTGCTTTTGTGCACGTATGTGAGAGTTGCAGGTTTATACATAGAGCGCGCGCAAACTTAAAGACAGGGATGAAGATGAGTTGGCTTGGGCTTTTTGTTGTTGCTGGCCTTTTTTGTTTCTACTTTTTGCACCCCCTGTTTTACTTTTGCACCCCCTGACTTATTTTTTATATTTTCATATTTTTCTTGCATATTTTTATTTTATTACTTGCATTTATTTTTCCTAATGATAAAAAATACCCAAAAATAATTCATTTATTTTCACACTTTATTTTATTTTATTTTTTTTATTTTCTCACATAAAAATAGTTTATTTTGACAAATGGATCCTATTTTCTTAAATAAAACTTGTAAATAATAAAAAAATACTATATATTTTTATTATAGACAAAAATAATTATTTTCACACATATTTAATTTTTAATATTGTATATAATATTACTTATATTTTCTTATACAAAAATTAGACCAAATAACAATAGAAAGCATAATTTTCTTTTAAATAAAAAATTAGGGTTTTCCCTTTCAAAAATAATAATGTTATTTTTTCTTATTTTTTAGGATTTAAATAATTTTATTTTCTCATACATAAAACGAAATATAAAACATTTTTGCATAAATGCATTTTATTGCATATTTAAATATTTGCATATTTATTTATCTTGTACAATAATTCAATTGGGTTGTAATAGTATTTTAGGGTTTTATTTTGTGCAAATATCCCCATTCAAAAACTTGTATCCCCCCTCCCATAATAATTGTTGTAATAGCTTAGTTTTATTTTACGCAATTTATCGCATTATACCATGTTTAGTAAAACTAGGGTTTTGCATGATAAGACAAAAAAACAAACAAATAGAATGACCTAATACAAGACAAACAAATTCATGTAAAATGACCATACATTGCTCACAAGCACCCCCTAGGGTTTCACCCATTTGGTTGCCTAAACAAAATGGCCATGGTATGCATGCAAAGTATCTTGGCAAAATAAAACAAAACAAAAAGATCATAGTCCCTCGATGACGCTATCAAAAGGTTGCCTAAACAAATGATCTTGGTCCCTAATCATGCTAAGATACTTGGCAACATTACTATCATGGTCATACAATAACCCGTGCCTGTCCCGTTTAACATCCAAATACAGGGTAGCCTACCAAATTAATAGTAGGTCAACAACATCAAAGGAATGAAAAATGTACAAGAAAGACTTTTTGAGTAGGTAGATAGTTCCTAGTTACTTGGTCTCTTTCAAACAAATCCTTGCTATTTTCAAAAACAAACACACACACACACACATTTCAAAAACAACTTTCAAAACATTGAAAACATTTTCAAAAAGACAAACACCTTTGTATACATTCTTATGAACGAGAATCATTACAAAGGTTGCCTAAACAAAGGCCTCTTTTACAAATACTTTTCAAAATCACACCAAACACAAAGCACCATTTCAAACAATTTCAAAAGCAAAGCAAGTGATCTGAGCAAGTAACTAAGAGCCCATGGAAAACCATGGATGAAAAGGGTGCTAGCACCTTCCCTTTTCATAATCTACCCCCCTAACTCAAGAAAACATCTCAAAGGTCTTTCCTGTGCTTTTTTACCTTTCCTTTTGGATAAAATAAAAGTTGGTGGCGACTCTTGCTAAACCGAAACATTTTGCAACGAAACGCAAAACCTCAAGTCACTTCTCCCACCGTATCACAACATTCATCTGTCAATCTTTCCTAGAAAGGTAAAGAATTGCATGCATGATCATGATGCATGAAGTGGAAATGATGCTCTCAAAATAAATGAGATTTTGATATATGCACTTGTGCTGCATATGATATGACACTTTTAAAATGGTGTATGAATGCAATGTATGAACGTGTCAGTTGCTCTATTGTTGTATTGTGGAACTAGGGAAAATAAATCCATAATTGTTGTTGGGGATAAAGAGTGTACGTCTTCAAATTTTGTTGAATTTGAAATGCTAGGAGATGGATTTCCGTTGTTAAAGAAATAAAATCTGTTGAGGAAGGGAAACTCCATGAAATGCTTGGGGAATTTTAGGAAATCCTACTGGGGAATCCTGAAAAGCTTGTGACCCAGGTTAGTAAATTCTTTAAGATGTCGAGGCAGTAATTGGGAACTTTTGCTCCGTCGGGGATATAAGAACACTTGACATCATTAGGCTGTATGTTGAGGATATGGCAGTGACTTTATAGTAGGATGCCCCTGCTTCTGTACCTACTAGAGAAAGTATATGCGGGGATTTTGTGGATAACTTTTAGACATTGTCCCGTTTCTTAAAGCCATTATTAATTGTCTTTCTATTTTTTATGCGTGTATTTGTAAACAATAATCACATTAAAACACATATGTTTAAAAATAATCACTGGACGTTTTCACAAACAAAACAGGAAGATAAAAGAAAATAGTTTTAAACTTTCAAAGAGAAAATTTTGTATTAATTTGAAGAAATTGTACCTATAACAAGCGCTTTTGTACAAGGAGACGAACATCCTAGTAATAGAATGTCGTCGTAAGAATGAAAACTATACAAAAGTAGTATACAAAGAAAAAAAGCTATGTGAAATGATGCCAATGGATTCCCATTCTGCTATTGCCTTCATGTCTTTGAACGTCTCATCTCTTTGCTGCTTGTCCGAAGCTGACTGGATTGATTAGTACCACTTGAACTTAATAGTTATTATCGAAGATTGGCAGCAAGGTGATCCAATGGGACATAGTTATACGCTTGTGTGATACGGTGGGAGAACTGACTTGAAGTTTTTTGCGTTTGATCACAAATGTTGCGGTTAGCAAGAGTTGCCACCGACTTTTCTATTATCCAAAAGGAAAGTTGAAAAGGCACAGGAAAGACCTTTGAGATTATTTCTTTAGTTCGGGGGGTAGATTATGAAAAGGGAAGGTATTAACACCCTTTTCATCCATGGTTTTCCATGGCCTCTTAGTTACTTACTAGATCACTTGCTTTTTGTTTGAAAAATATGCTTGGTGTGGTTTTTTGAAAGTATTTTGTAAAGAGGCCATTGTTTAGGAAATCTTTGTAATGATTCTCATTCGTAAGGATGTATACAAAGATGTTGATCTTTTGAAAATGTTTTCAATTTTATAAGATGTTTGAAAGTGTATGTGTTTGTTTTGAAAATAGAAAGGATGTTTTGTTTTGAAATAGAGCAAGTTATTAGGAGCATTCTACCTACTCAAAAAGTCTTTCTTGTTCATTTTCCTTTTCCTTTGACATTGTTATCTTACCATTGATTTGGTAAGTAACCCTATCTTTGGATGTTAACGGGACGGGCGTGGATCATCGTATAACCATGATTAGTAATGTTGCAAGGTATCTTAGCATTCTTTTTAGGGACTAAGATCATTTGAAAGGCAACTTAGATAGCGTCATCGAGAGACTATGATCTTGTATTTGCTTGTTTTTGCTAAGATACCTCACATGCGTAATATGGCCATTTTGTATAAGGAAACCAAGTGGAATAACCCTAGGGGTGCTTGTGTGCAAGTGTATTGTTTTCATGCTTGTTTTTGTCTTGATTTAGGGTTTTCTAAGTATTGGTTTTAGTCTTTCCATACAAACCCTAATTACTAACATGTTATATATAAAAGCGGTAAATTGCGAAATTTAAAGTTACTACGCTATTACAACATTTGTGGGGAGGGGTGTACAAATTGAATGGGGATTGCAAGAATGTAAACCTAGTTAATCTATTACAACCAAATTGAATTTGTAGAAGAATTCAAATAATGTACAGAAATAAATAAATGTACAAAAATGTGAAATGTAAAGTAAATGAATATTTTATTTGGTTTTCATGAGAAAAAGGGAAATTGTTTTAACCTAATTAATTAAAGAAAAATAATTAATTAAACTTAAATTTATTAAGAAAAGATTTAAATAAAATTCTAGTTCTATTAACTGATTAAAAGAAAATAAGTTTAAGAAAGATATTTTTGGTATTTTTATGTCTTGAAAATATTTTTAGTATTATAAAGTATTTTGGCCTTTTTTATATATAAATAAATATATTTTAATAGGTATAAAAGAAAAATAAATATTAACCTAATTAATTATTAAATATACAAGGTAGTTTGTAAAAAAAAATAATAAAGTATAGTTAAATCAAGTATTTCTCATCCTCAGCAATCAAAGATTTATTTTCCCTGGCAGTAGTAAAGGAGTTATTATCCCCAGCCGCCAAAGATTTCTTATCCCCAGCTGTCAAGGATTTATTCTCCTCAGCAATACAGAAAATGATCTTACATGCACATACATTACATCCATATATCATAAACATTGATGAAGCACATTTATTGCATCATACATTTAATGCAGCATAACTTTTTGTTTCAGCTAACATTTTACCCTTTTCAGGATAAGATTAACAGCTACCATTAACAATGTTCAAAGATTTCAGATACATTACAAATACGCTCCAGACACGGAAGTGATTCTGCTACTTATTCAAATTACAGTCCAGATACACTCCAGACACGGAAGTCATTCTGCTACTCGTTCAGTTTCTAGTTCATATACACTCCAGACACGGAAGTTATTCTGCTACTTATTCAGATTACAGTCCAGATACACTCCAGACACGGAAGTCATTCTGCTACTTATTCAGATTACAGTCCAGATACACTCCAGACACGGAACTCATTCTGTTACTCATTCAGAGTTCAACTATCAATATACCAGTCCATATACGCTCCAGACACGGTTGCCATTCTGTCACTTATTCTGATCTTCCCCAACTCAGATACGCTCTAGACACAGATGTCATTCTGTCGCTTATTCAGATTTCAGATTTAGATACAATACAGATACACGCCGCCACGGAAGTCATTCTGTTATTCATTCAGATTCAAGTATAGTTACAGCTCGGATACGCTCCATACACGGTTGCTATTCCCTTGCTCATACAAATTCAGTCTCCAGATACAGTTCAGATACGTTCCAGACACAAATACCATTCTGATACTTATTCTTCTGATTTACAACTTACAACTCAACAAACATTCTTGGACGGAATCTACAAGCCCATCTCCAACAGGATTCTATCACCTTTCCAAAATGGCATCTTTAAGCCCATTCCCTCAACTATAATTTGACGAGTGCAAATTTACGGGCACTCTAGTGTCCAATCATCTTTTACCTTCGAGTCGCGAACGGAAAAACTCGCCAATCTAACTCTTCAGGTTCAAGATTATTGAACAGGGGCAGCTGTTGTACCCCAAAATTTACCCTCTCATTTATCAATATTTTTCTCACAAGACTTCTTGGACTCAAGACAAGATTAGGGTTTGCTCAGCTCAAGACATCTCCTTGCACTGATAACCTGAAATTAGGGTTTGAGTTTGCACAAGGATTCTTGGACCATCAATGATTCATGTGACTTCCATACACCATCTTGGACCCCTAAGATTGCTCATGTTAAGTTTCAAGCCTCAAATCACATTTTTGCCCAGTCAATCGGACAGTTGACCTAAAAATCAGATGTATTGGGGAAAAAGTCAACCGTGGCCAATTTACAGTCAAACTTCATAATTTTTGATCCACAACAACATTTTAGGCTCATATGTACCATTTGATCAATTTTGGACCATAACTCCTCAAGAAGTTTGATCAGATCATCAAAAGGCAAAATGGTCAGAATTAGGGTTTTGACTGAGAAAGAGAAATTTCTGATTTTTAACCTAGCCAATGACCAATTGGGTTCAAGAATGATTTCAAGAACTCAATGGCATAATCTTGACCTAATTGCATAGTTCAAAAGATCTCAAGTTCATTGGATTGACAGATGAATTTTCCAGTCAACTGATCAAAAGTCAACTGTATACTGAAATGTCAAACTTTAACTTTTTTGTCAAAATCAAGTGCCAAAGGTCATAATTCATCAAGATATGTCAAAATGTGAAACTTTTTGGCCAAGAAACCTAAATTTGCAAATTAGGGTTTTAATTTGAAAATTTTTCATAACTTAGAATTTTTCTAAGTATGGAAATTTTCTTATTTTTCCCAACTTTCCACAACTTTTTCACCATGATGCAATTTGATTCAAAGAAAACTTCCAACATGAAAGTTGTAGTCCTCCATGAAATATATAACTTTTCTTCACAAAGTTTTCCCAAAAGATGCTTGGATCTCAAGTTATAAATTTGTGAATAGGGGTCTGTGAACTAAAAGACTTAGTGAAAATTTGCCCTAATTTAGGCAGGTTTTTGACCCAACTTCATGGGCATTTTTCACCTAGTTCCAAGAGGTATCTCAAAATGCATTTCAAAGATGGATTGTAGAGCATGTTGCAAGCTTTCTAAAATGTCAAGGAAATCTCCAAGATAATTTGTGGTTAGGGAGAATCGAAGATGAGAAAATGGCATTTTGTCACTTTTGTTCAAGCCATTTTTACATGAGATCAAGTTGCAAATCAGATCCTATCATGCTCGTACCTTGCATTACAGGTCCTAAATACCTTCTACACTCCATAATTAAATGCAAACTCATAGGATAATGGCTTTATTTTGACCTTTTTAGCATTGTACAAAGAATAATTCCATAAATGGCCAAAAGTTCACAATGCCATTTTGATAAAGCAAGTTGTTCCAACTTTATCAGCCTTGAGACTTGGACTTGTTCTCTTGGTGCAGACAATTTCCACAGGAATTAAGCAAAGCATACCAACTATTATCAGCCCTTGAGGTAGCTAGTACAGGCCTTTTGCATAGTCACTTCAACTTTTCTTCAAATGCAAGCAAATTGGCAAAAGGGATCAGAACTTGCACATCTATTAAAGAGAGGACTTGGCATCATTCAAAACTAATTCACAAACTTATCTCAAGCTAGAACACGAAGGCTTATACTCTGAAACATTCCAAAACTCAAAAACACAAATTTCTGCCCAAATAGGGCAACTTCTGCAAAACTCTTGCCAATTCAATATTTGCTCGTGCATTTTTCCTTGTAACACTTCAAACACTTTCCATATATCACATCCAAACCATCCAAGCCTTTGCACTGAAAATGTGTGCCCTGTTTCAGACATCACCTTTTTCAAACTTGAAGGTTGCAGGTTGACTCGTGCAGGAAGTTTCAAGCATCCTCAAGGCCAGCTAAGTATTGGAAAAGCTTGAGGGAACTTCAAGGAAGCTCACACGATCCTCAGGCCTCACTCAAAGTCCCCACATTGCCATATCCAAATCCAGCTGAAGGAGGTATTTTTCAAAACTTTATCTCTCTATTTAGGCATCCTTAAGCCACGATTTGTGAAGCAAAAATGTAGTCTCTAGCATGGTGAAGCTGTACATATGCATAGTTGTCATTTATATTAACTGAGTAGTGAGAATTTGAAGCTTGAAGTTCATGAAAAAATTAGGTCAGAAATTAAAGCTATAGAAATTCTTCCTGATCTTTGAGAGTTAGATTATGAATTTTATATCATTGGAATCGTGAGATTCCAAGCTACATGTTTTGTGTTTTGGGTTTTTGCTTTTGTGCACGTATGTGAGAGTTGCAGGTTTATACATAGAGCACGCGCAAACTAAAAGACAGGGATGAAGATGAGTTGTCTTGGGCTTTTTGTTGCTGCTGGCCTTTTTTGTTTTTACTTTTTGCACCCCCTGACTTATTTATTATATTTTCATATTTTTCTTGCATATTTTTATTTTATTACTTGCATTTATTTTTCCTAATGATAAAAAATACCCAAAATAATTTATTTATTTTCCCACTTTATTTTATTTTATTTTTTTTATTTTCTCACATAAAAATAGTTTATTTTGACAAATGGATCCTATTTTCTTAAATAAAACTTGTAAATTATAAAAAAATACTATATATTTTTATTATAGACAAAAATAATTATTTTCACACATATTTAATTTTTAATATTGTATATAATATTACTTATATTTTCTTATACAAAAAATAGACCAAATAACAATAGAAAGCATAATTTTCTATTAAATCAAAAATTAGGGTTTTCCCTTTCAAAAATAATAATGTTATTTTTTCTTATTTTTTAGGATTTAAATAATTTTATTTTCTCATACATAAAACGAAATATAAAACATTTTTGCAGAAATACATTTTATTGCATATTTAAATATTTGCATATTTATTTATCTTGTACAATAATTCAATTGGGTTGTAATAGTATTTTAGGGTTTTATTTTGTGCAAATATTCCCATTCAAAAACTTGTATCGCTCCTCCCATAATAATTGTTGTAATAGCTTAGTTTTATTTTACGCAATTTATCGCATTATACCATGTTAAGTAAAACTAGGGTTTTGCATGATAAGACAAAAAAACAAACAAATAGAATGACCTAATACAAGACAAACAAATTCATGTAAAATGACCATACATTACACACAAGCACCCCCTAGGGTTTCACCCATTTGGTTGCCTAAAAAAAATGGCCATGGTATGCATGCAAAGTATCTTGGCAAAACAAAACAAAACAAAAAGATCATAGTCCCTCGATGATGCTATCAAAAGGTTGCCTAAACAAATGATCTTGGTCCCTAATCATGCTAAGATACTTGACAACATTGTTATCATGGTCATACAATGACCCGTGCCCGTCCCGTTTAACATCCAAAGATAGGGTTGCCTACCAAATCAATAGTAGGTCAACAACATCAAAGGAATGAAAAATGTACAAGAAAGACTTTTTGAGTACGTAGATAGTTCCTAGTTACTTGGTCTCTTTCAAACAAATCCTTACTATTTTCAAAAACAAACACACACACACATTTCAAAAACAAATTTTAAAACCTTGAAAACATTTTCAAAAAGACAAACACCTTTGTATATATTCTTACGAACGAGAATCATTACAAAGGTTGCCTAAACAAAGGCCTCTTTTACAAATACTTTTCAAAATCACACCAAACACAAAGCACCATTTCAAACAATTTCAAAAGCAAAGCAAGTGATTTGAGTAAGTAACTAAGAGCCCATGGAAAACCATGGAAGAAAAGGGTGCTAGCACCTTCCCTTTTCATAATCTACCCCCCTAACTCAAGAAAACATCTCAAAGGTCTTTCCTGTGCTTTTTTACCTTTCCTTTTAGATAAAATAAAAGTCGGTGGCGACTCTTGCTAAACCGAAACATTTTGCGACGAAACGCAAAACCTCAAGTCACTTATCCTACCGTATCACAACATTCATCTGTCGATCTTTCCTGGAAAGGTAAAGAATTGCATGCATGATCATGATGCATGAAGTGGAAATGATGCTCTCAAAATAAATGAGATTTTGATATATGCACTTGTGCTGCATATGCTATGACACTTTTAAAATGGTGTATGAATGCAATGTATGAACGTGTCAGTTGCTCTATTGTTGTATTGTGGAACTAGGGAAAATAAATCCATAATTGTTGTTGGGGATGAAGAGTGTACGTCTTCAAATTTTATTGAATTTGAAATGCTGGGAGATGGATTTCCGTTGTTAGAGAAATAAAATCTGTTGAGGAAGGGAAACTCCATGAAATGCTTGGGGAATTTTAGGAAATCCTCCTGGGGAATCCTGAAAAGCTTGTGACCCAGGTTAGCGAATTCTTTAAGATGTCGAGGCAGTAATCGGGAACTTTTGCTCCGTCGGGGATATAAGAACACCTGACATCATTAGGCTGTATGTTGAGGGTATGGCAGTGACTTTATAGTAGGATGCCCCTGCTTCTGTACCTACTAGAGAAAGTATATACGGGGATTTTGTGGATAACTTTTAGACATTATCCTGTTTCTTAAAGCCATTATTAATTGTCTTTCTATTGTTTATGCGTGTATTTGTAAACAGTAATCACATTCAAACACATATGTTTAAAAATAATCACTGGACGTTTTCGCAAACAAAATAGGAAGATAAAAGAAAATAGTTTTGCACTTTCAAAGAGAAAATTTTGTATTAATTTGAAAAAATTGTACCTATAACAAGCGCTTTTGTACAAGGAGACGAACATCCTAGTAATAGAATGTCGTCGTAAGAATGAAAACTATACAAAAGTAGTATACAAAGAAAAATAGTTATGTGAAATGATCCCAATGGATTCCAATTCTGCTATTGCCTTCATGTCTTTGAGCGTCTCATCTCTTTGCTGCTTGTCCGAAGCTGACTGGATTGATTAGTACCACTTGAACTTAATAGTTATTATCGAAGATTGGCAGCAAGGTGATCCAATGGGACATAGTTATATGCTTGTGTGATACGGTGGGAGAACTGACTTGAAGGTTTTTGCGTTTGATCATAAATGTTGCGGTTAGCAAGAGTTGCCACCGACTTTTCTTTTATCCAAAAGGAAAGTTGAAAAGGCACAGGAAAGACCTTTGAGATTATTTCTTTAGTTCGGGGGGTAGATTATGAAAAGGGAAGGTATTAACACCCTTTTCATCCATGGTTTTCCATGGCCTCTTAGTTACTTACTAGATCACTTGCTTTTTGTTTGAAAAATATGCTTGGTGTGGTTTTTTGAAAGTATTTTGTAAGGAGACCATTGTTTAGGCAATCTTTGTAATGATTCTCATTCGTAAGGATGTATACAAAGATGTTGATCTTTTGAAAATGTTTTCAATTTTATAAGATGTTTGAAAGTGTATGTGTTTGTTTTGAAAATAGAAAGGATGTTTTGTTTTGAAATAGAGCAAGTTATTAGGAGCATTCTACCTACTCAAAAAGTCTTTCTTGTTCATTTTCCTTTTCCTTTGACATTGTTATCTTACCATTGATTTGGTAAGTAACCCTATCTTTGGATGTTAACGGGACGGGCGTGGGTCATTGTATAACCATGATTAGTAATGTTGCAAGGTATCTTAGCATTCTTTTTAGGGGCTAAGATCATTTGAAAGGCAACTTAGATAGCGTCATCAAGGAACTATGATCTTGTATTTGCTTGTTTTTGCTAAGATACCTCACATGCGTAATATAGCCATTTTGTATAAGGAAACCAAGTGGAATAATCCTATGGGTACTTGTGTGCAAGTGTGTTGTTTTGATGCTTGTTTTTGTCTTGATTTAGGGTTTTCTAAGTATTGGTTTTAGTCTTTCCATACAAACCCTGATTACTAACATGTTATATATAAAAGCGGTAAATTGTGAAATTTAAAGTTACTACGTTATTACAACATTTGTGGGGAGGGGTGTATAAATTGAATGGGGATTGCAAGAATGTAAACCTAGTTAATCTATTACAACCAAATTGAATTTGTACAATAATTCAAATAATGTACAGAAATAAATAAATGTACAAAAATGTGAAATGTAAAGTAAATGAATATTTTATTTGGTTTTCATGAGAAAAAGGGAAATTGTTTTAACCTAATTAATTAAAGAAAAATAATTAATTAAACTTAAATTTATTAAGAAAAGATTTAAATAAAACCCTAGTTTTATTAACTGATTAAAAGAAAATAAGTTTAAGAAAGATATTTTTGGTATTTTTATGTTTTGAAAATATTTATAGTATTATAAAGTATTTTGGCCTTTTTTATATATAAATAAATATATTTTAATAGGTATAAAAGAAAAATAAATATTAACCTAATTAATTATTAAATTTACAAGGTAGTTTGTAAAAAAATAAATAAAGTATAGTTAAATAAAATATTTTTTATGAGAAAAATAAAATAACTAAATCAAAATATAAATCTATCATTTTTAGTATTTTTATGATTTTTTATATTAGTAAAAAAATAATTAAGAAAACAAAAGAAATAAAAATAAGAAAATAAAAATAAACTAGGCCAGGGGTCCCATTAGTCAACAGGGAGGTCAGCAACAAGAAAAAAAACATATAGGCCCAAAGGAAGGCCCGGCGCCTGCAAAAATGAAAGTCAGAAATGCAAAATGTGTAAAAAATGCAAAAAGGGTACCACAGGGGCTCGAACCCAGGTCCCATAAGTCACAGGCGCGCGATTCTACTACTGGGGTGGCTATACATCCGTTAACATAAGAAAAACAATAAATATACAAGGAAAAACACGCCCTAATGACTTCATCTTCAACCTCCAGCCAAACCAACTGTAGCTTGCTTATTTCTCATCAAAAATGAAAACTGTAAACATAAAACTTGTAGCAAATTTTCTCACGGTTTCAGAAATGTAAAAGCATTAAAACTATAGATCAAAGATAAGCATAAATTTTAATGGACCTAATCTGAACCCTAAAAATTTCAGAAATTTCAGTTTCAAAATTCTCTAAGCTCAAGCAAAATTAATGGAAAATATGGACATGGTTAGCTTCAGGGAAATGATATCTACATGTTTTGTTCACAAATAAATCATTGATGATGTCTGTATAACGTGTTCCGAGTTGAGAAAACTTACCTCAAAATTGGAAATCGTGTTTTGAGTTTGAGTTTGTTTCAAGTGATGGTGATGATCAGGTTAGCTTCCTTGAGGTCCTAGGAAGCTAATGTAACGATTAGCTTGAACAATGGATGGCTGAAATGGTCTGGAGAAGTCAATGTACAAAGCTGAGTTTTTGAAAATGGAGGATGGTGTTAATGGTGTTACAATTCTAAAACAGGGTGTGGGATTGATTCTATTTGATTTTCAGAAACTTTAGAAACCAAAAGGCCAAGAAACGCACGAGTAGATTATGAGTTTCAAGTTTTTTGTCAGTTTGTGTGAAAATGGAAGTGTGAGTTATGATTCTGAGTTGTAGGTTCTTTCAAGGCTTGAGCATTCGTCTATTTGTGTATAATGGTTTGTGTATGTATAAACAAAAGTGTTTGAATGCATTGGCAAGTCATAAGTACAAGTTTCTAGCTTTTGGCTAGGTTACTTGATTTTGAAGAAAAGAGGGAAACAAGTTTCAAGGAGAGGTACAAGCATGGGATGGGTGATCGTAAGTGTTTGAAACATTTCTCAGGAGTTATATGACTGGTTTGATCAGAAGGGAACAAGTGCAAGGCTCAAGAACAAGTTTTGTACAAAAAGTTGCTTCATCAAAATGCCAATGTGACCTTTCTTCCAAAAATGGATAAAAAGCATGTCCATGCATTGAATGCTTGAAGTGAGGCCTCTAACAGCTGTGTAAACCATTAATTATGGAGTGCCTAACAAGTTTGAGGCCTGCAACGTAGTGTTTATGCAGCATGGTTTGAATTTGAATTTTGTTCATCATTAAAATGACTTGTAATTAAAGTGATAAAACCCTAACTTCATCTCTTCGATTCTCCCTACTCAAGAATGATCTCAAGGAATTCTTGGACATTTTGGAAAGCTTGTAATGTTCTCTACTACCCAAATTTGAATTGATTTTGAATATTCCCCTTGTAACTATATGAAAAAGTTCCATGAAGTTGGGTTAAAATTCTGACCAAATTAGGGCAAAATTTCTCTAAGTGTTTAGTTTCATGACCACATGTTCATAAAATTATAACTTGAGATCCAAGCATTTTTGGAAGGAGTTGTGTAAATAAAAGTTGTAGATTTCATGGAGATCTACAACTTTCATTTTGGAAGTTTCTCTTGAATCATCTTCCATCATGGTGAAAATTTTGCTCAAAGTTATGAAAAACATAAAATTTCCAACACTTAGAAAAATTTCTAAGTTTATAAATTTTGACTTTTCAAAATTAAATCTTGACTTTTTGATTTCTTGATGAATAAGTTTCATATTTATATGAATTGTGATCTCTGGCTTTTGAATTTGACCAAAAGTCAAAGTTTGACTTTTCAGTATACAGTTGACTTTTGATCAGTTGACTGAAAAATTCATTTGTCAATCCAATGGATTTGCAATATTTTGAACCATGTCATTAGGTAAAAATGATGAAATTGAACTCTTGAGATCATGCCTTAAACCAATTGACCATTTGTTAGGTCAAAAATCAGAAATTGCCCTTTCTCAGTCAAAACCCTAATTTTGACCATTTTTCCCTTTTGGAGATTTGATCAAATTTCTTGAGGAATTGTGATCCAAACTTGATAAAATGATACATATGAGTCTGAAATGTTGATGTGGATAAAAAATTATGGAGTTTGACTGTAAATTGGCCATAGTTGACTTTTTCCCTAATACAGCCGATTTTTAGGTCCATTGCTTAATTGACTGATCAAAAATGTGATCCAAGGCTTGAAACTTGACATGAGTGATATTAGGGGTCCATAATAATCCATGAAAGTCATATGGGGAATTGGAAGTTAAAAAATCCTTGTGCAAACTCAAACCCTAACTTTGGTCATCAGTGCATAAGGAGGTGTCTTGAGCTGATCAAACCTTAGTGTAGTCTTGAGCCCAAGGAGATCTTGTGAGAAAATTATTGATAAGTGAGAGGGAAAATTTTAGGGTACAACAGCTGCCCATGTTCAATATTCTTAAGCCTGAAGAGTTAGATTGGCTAGTTTTTCCATTTGTGACTCGAAGGTGGAAGATTATTGGACACTAGAGTGCCCAGAAATTTGCACTGGGTGATGTGATGGTTGAGGGAATGGGCTTAAAGATTCCATTTGGAGAGGTGATAGAAAGTTGTCAGAGATGGGATTTGTAGATGCCATCCAAAGTGATTGCTGAATTGTAATTTGTAAGCTGAAAGAATGAGTATCAGAATGGCGTCTGTGTCTGGAGCATATATGAATTGTATCTGAGAGTTGAATCTGAAAGAGTATCAGAATGGCATCCATGTCTGGAGAGTATCTGAACTATATCTGAAATTTGAATTTGAATGAGTATCACAATGGCATCGGGTCTGGAGCGTATCTGAACTGTATCTAAAAGTTGAATCTGAATGAGTATCAGGATAGAATCCGGGTCTGGAGTGTATCTGAATCGTATCTGTAATATGAATCTGAATGATTATTAGAATGGCGTCCGTGTCTTGAGCGTATTTGAACTGTATCTGAAAGTTGAATCTGAATGAGTATCAGAATGGCATCTGTATCTGAAACGTATCTGAACTGTATCTGAAGGCTGAATCTGAATGAGTATTAGAATGGCATCCGTGTCTGGAGCGTATCTGAACTGTATCTGAGAACTTTGAACATTGTTAATGGTAGCTGTTAACCTTATCCTGAAAAGGGTAAAATGTTAGCCAAAATGTAAAGACATGTTGTATGAAATGCATGGTATGATGCATTAGTGTTATCAATGTTTATGATATATGGATGTGATGTATATGTATGTGAGATAGTATGCTGCACTGTTGTTTGTATTTGGGGAAAATAAATCCCTAACCATTGCTGAGGATATGTAAGTCTTGAAGTTTTGGTGAATTTTCACCTAGAGAAATAAACTCTGTTGTCAGGGAAATTCTGTGTACTGCTTGTAAAATCTTGTTGGAGAAATCTGAGAAGTTCGGTGACTTCTATCGGGGATTAATAACTGGAAGCTTTGTTTTGCTGGGGATAAACTGCACACTGCGGGGAATTTTATGGAATAGCTCAAAGATATTTCCCTATCTCTCAAATCCATCAGTGATTGTCTTTTTACTTTGTTTATTTGTAAACAGTAATTATGTTCAAATGCATATGTTCAAAAATAAATCATTGGACGTTTTTGTAAACAAAACATAAGAGTAAAGAAAAAACAGATAGTTTTGCACTTTCAAAGGGATATCTTTGTATTTACTTTGAGTAAGTATTTTTGTACAATGAGACAAACATTCTAGTAAGAGAATTCCGTCGTAAAAAAGGAAATTTTTGATACAAAGAAAAGATAGATATGTGCAATAATCCCATGGGGTTCCCATTCTGCTATAGCCTTCGTATCTCTGAGCATCTTGTCTATTTGTTGCCTCGTCCGAAGATGATTGAATTGATCAGAACCTCTGAGTTTGTCAGTGGAAGCCAAAGGTTGTCCGTAAGGTGATCCAACGGGACATAGTCATACACTTTAATTCCGTAACTTTTGCATGGACCTCCCTTTCGGGTTTTCAGTCCACCGGGATACCCTTTTTTGCCTAAGCCGCCCTTTCGGGTTTTCAGCTTTCCAGGTGTACAGATTTTTTGTTTTATCCCTAATTTTTTCCCGAACCTTTTTGGTTCACCGGGATGCCTTGTTTTGCCTAGGTGTGTCAACCTAGCGGGTCTCTTATGCATAGTATCTTTTGACTATGTCTGCGTTTGCAAGGTGCGGCAGGTCGACGCCATCCATGGTCGTTAGAATCATTTCTCCACCAGAGAATATGTTTTTGATCATAAATGGTCCTTCGTATGTAGGAGTCTATTTTTCCCTGGGATCACCTTGCGGCAATATGATACGTTTGATCACCAAATCCACGACTTGATACACTTGGCGTCTGACCTTTTTGTTGAAAGCCTTGATCATCCGTTTTTGATACATCTGACCATGACAGACAGCAGTAAGTATTTTCTCATCAATCAAGTTTAGTTGATCAAGTCGAGTCTGGATCCAATCGTCTTCATTTAGCCCTGCATCCTTCATAATTCTCAGAGAGGGGATCTGGACCTCAATAGACAAGACAGCCTCCATGCCGTAAACTAGAGAATAGGGTGTTGCTCCGGTTGACGTGCGTGTTGTGGTACGATACCCATGGAGAGCGAATGGTAGAATCTCATGCCAGTCTTTGTACATGACTGTCATTTTCTGTATGATCTTTTTAATGTTCTTATTTGCAGCTTCGACAACATAATTCATCTTGGGTCGGTAAGGGGAAGAATTGTGATGCTGGATCTTGAATTGCTCGCACAAGGCGGTGATAATAGTATTGTTTATATTCGTACCATTGTCTGTGATGATCCTCTTCGGGATACCATACCGACATATGAGATTCTGCTTGATGAAACGGGCGACAACATTCTTGGTAACGAAAGCGAAAGAAGTTGCCTCTACCCACTTGGTAAAATAGTCAATGGCCACTAAGATGAAGTGGTGTCCATTGGATGTTGTTGGCTTGATTTCCCCAATGATGACAATCCCCCACATAGCAAAGGGCCAAGGAGTCGTCAAGACATTCAGAGGAACCGGGGGTACGTGCACCTTGTCAGCATAAATCTGACACTTGTGGCAAGTTCGAGAGTGTTGATAGCAATCTGCTTCCATGGTAGACCAGTAATAGCCTGCCTGTAGGATTTTCTTTGCCATCGTATGCCCACTAGAATGGGTGCCAAAAGTTCCTTCATGTAATTTAGCCATGATCCTTTCAGCTTCAACCTTGTCTACGCACCGAAGTAACACAGAGTCATGGTTGCGTTTGTAAAGAATGCCATTACTAAGGAAGAACTTAGCAGAGAATCTCCTTAAGAACTTCTTATCGTTTACTGATGCTCCTTCTGGATATTCTTGAGTATCGAGATACCTCTTGACTTTGTGAAACCAAGGTTGGTCCATTACTTCTTCAGTATTAATCTCGTGACAGTGTATTGGTTCATCCCTTCGTTTAATGTGATTTGGGGAGCCTCGTTATTCCATATAAGTTTAAACATGGATGACATTGTGGCTAGTGCACCTGCTAGCTGATTTTCTTCTCGCGGGAAATGCTCGAAGGTAATCTTCTCAAAATATGGGAGCAATGTCAACACATGTTCTTTGTAGGGAATAAGGTTTGGATGTTTGGTGTCCCACTCCCCTTTGATATGGCTGATGACCAAAGTTGAGTCTCCGAATACATTTAAGGATTTGATCCCCAAGTCTATGGCAGTTTTGAGACCAAAAATGCATGCTTCGTATTTCACCATGTTATTTGTACAATTGAAGCAGAGTCTTGCAGTAAATGGAGTATGACACCCTTCAGGAGATATGAGTACAACACCAATACCATTGCCGAGTGCGTTAGATGCCCCATCAAAAACCAGGGTCCATCGGGATCCTTTTTCAGGTCCGTAATATGGCCTGAGATTTTCACAAGTGTTTACCATCATGATGTCTTCATCTGGGAATTCGAACTTCATGGACTGGTAGTCTTCCACAGCTTGGTGAGAAAGGTGATCAGCTAGTACACTACCCTTTATTGCTTTCTGGGTAGTATATTGTATGTCATATTCTGTCAGGATCATTTGTCATCTCGCTATTCTCCCAGAGAGAGCAGGTTTCTCGAAGATGTATTTTATTGGATCCATTTTAGATATCAACGAGGTAGTATGGGTCAGCATATACTGTCTTAGCCAGCGAGCAGCCCATGCCAGAGTGTAGCAAGTTTTCTCGAGTAGTGAATATCTTGTTTCACAGTCAGTAAAATTTTTGCTCAGGTAATAAATAACATGCTCTTTTCGGCCAGACTCGTCATGCTGCCCCAACACACACCCCATTGAATTTTCCAAAACAGTCAGATACATGATCAATGGTCTTCCCTCGACTGGTGGCATCAAAACAAGAGGCTCTTGCAGGTACTCTTTGATCTTGTCAAAAGCAGTTTGGCAGTCATCATTCCATTTGACTACTTGATCTTTCTTCAGTAACTTGAAGATTGGTTCACAAGTAGTTGTCAGGTGAGAAATGAATCTGGAAATGTAGTTCAAATGTCCCAAGAATCCTCTGACTTCCTTCTCGGTACGAGGAGTAGGCATCTCTTGTATCACTTTCACCTTGGCAAGATCCACTTCAATACCTTTATTGCTGACGACAAAGCCTAGAAGTTTACCAGACCTCACTCTAAATGTGCATTTATTTGGGTTCAACCTCAGCTTGTATTTCTTTAGCCTCTCAAACAGTTTTTGTAAATTATCAAGATGCTCTTCTTCTGTTTGAGATCTAGCTATCATGTCGTCCATATAGACCTCTATTTCGTGATGTATCATGTCGTGAAATGGAGCGACCATGGCGCGCTGATAGGTTTCCCCAGCATTTTTTAGTCCGAATGGCATAACCTTTTAGCAGAATGTCCCTCATTGTGTGACAAAGGTTGTCTTCTCCATGTCCTCAGGCGCCATTTTGATTTGGTTGTAGCCTGAGAAACCGTCCATGAAGGAAAACAATTTTTGTTGCACCGTATTGTCAACTAGAATATCAATGTGGGGGAGTGGGAAATCATCCTTAGGGCTTTCCCTATTTAAATCTTTATAGTCCACGCACATTCGTACCTTGCCGTCCTTTTTGGGCACGGGAACAACATTGGCAACCCATTGTGGATAAGAGGTGAAGACCAATAATCCAACGTTGAATTGCTTCATGACTTCTGCTTTAATTTTCTCTGACATGTCTGGTCGCATGCGACAGACCTTTTGTTTTACTGGTGGACAGTCTTCTCTTGTAGGTAGACGATGTACCACAATATTTGCATCAAGTCCTGGAATGTCTTCATACGACCAGGCAAAGATCTCAACATACTCGTGTAGAAACTGAATCAGACACTCTTTGACACTGGGTTTCAGATTGGCACCCACCTTGACTTCTCTTTTATCTTCCTCAGTACCTAGGTTGATTGTAACCACGGGTTCCTCGTGGGGCTGAATGGTTCTCTCTTCTTGTTGTAGTAATCTGGAAAGTTCCCCTGGTACTTCACAATCTTCCTCACCTTCGTCTTCGGCTTGGTAGATTAGATTTTCAGAGTCACAAAAAGCCATAATAGAACTGTTACCCATGGGATCCCGAATGGATGTAGACCTGCATTGTGAGTGTGAGTGTGTGTAAGAGTATATCTATCTTTGAAATAAATGAAAATGTAAAAGAGAAAAACAATGAGCACAAAGTTTGTATGTAAAAAAATGTCCATGATTCATTGATGTCATATGAAAATGAGATAATAACCCTTAAAAATAGACCATTGTGCCTCGGGTAAGACACAAGGTTTTAAGAGTCTGAATTGTTTTAATATTATAGATCCAACAAAATGTAAAGACAAATTACTGTGGGATAAAAGTGATCGGGAAAAAGTCTCTGGCCTCCCAGTTGTTGAGCCCTCCACTGACAGTTGGGAAAATCCAATCCTCTAGGTCATAGTTGTCTTCATCATCCTCCACTGCATTGACTTGGTGGTTGCCGATTTTCAGGGGTGGTCCTCCGGCACGAGCGCGGCGTACAGCCTTCTGGGCACCTGGAGTGAAACCCAGACCAAACTTGTCAGATTTGTATGGGATATCTGGGAGTTCTCCCCAAATAGTGCACCCACCTTCTTCTATCACTGCCTTGGCGTCCTTCAAAGATGACATCCTGAGTGGAGGCCTTGTAATCTTGGGAACTTAAGACACAACCTTGGTCACTGCCACATCTTGTGGGACTTCTTCAAAGTGCTGGAATAGAGTTTCGATAAATTCACCATCTAACTCCACATATCTGAAGGAATTGAGATGGATGATCATATACTCTTATTCTCCATGAACGGTGATAATCTTCCCTTGAATCGGGTATTTCATCATTTGGTGCAACGTAGAAGTAACAACGCCAGCATTGTGAATCCACGGTCATCCTAGAAAGCAGGAATATGAAGGGCGAATATCCATTACATAAAAAGTTGAATCAAATGTTTAGGTTCTAACCTTTATGGGGATATCCACTTCCTCATGCACCATCCTTTTTGAGCCATCAAAGGCCCTCACTACTATGTTGCTTGGCTTTAATGTCAATCCCTTAAAGTCAAGCCTATCAAGAGCCTTTTTAGGCAACACATTCATAGACGACCCGGTGTCCACCAAAACATGAGCCAAGGTTGTGCCCCTGCATTCCACTGAGACATGTAATGCCTCATTATGCTTCCTTCCTCTTGGCGTTAAATCAACATCCGAAAAACCTAGACCATTATCTGTAGTCAAGCTGGCTTTATAGTCTTGGAACTGATCGGCAGATGTTTCTTGGGGTACATGGGCAGTTTTAAGGAATTTTACCAAGGCCTTTGCATGCGCCTCGGAAAATACTAGTAAAGACAGCATGGAAATTTTAGATGGAGTTTTCCCCAGTTTCTCAACTACATTGTAGTCGCTTCTTTTTATGATCTTTAGAATTTCCTCCATCTCTTTTGGGAGGTCTCAAGGATAGCCAATGATTGTGCCTTCGTCTTGACAGGCTCAATCAGAATACTTTTACCTCGAGTCTTAATTGATTCAGCAGCAGGAATATATGTAGGGGTGATAGCGAGGATTGTAACATCTTTGTCAGCGGGAGTATTAGCAGAGATTATTATAGGACTGGGAATAGCCTTCGGAGGAGCAACAACAACAGGAATGATTGCGGGTCCAGAAACTGCTTTTGGGAGAGCAATTTCTGGAGAGAATATCCTTCTGCTTCGGGTAATCTTGCTATTCCCTACAATATTACTGATATTGGAGTCATCCTTCTCAGAACTTGAATCTTCAGCAGCTGGCCAATGTTGCTTGATACCGTGGTAGTAGACATCCTCTCCATAATTCCATAGTACGGTTTTGTATTACGAATAAGGGATTGGTCCAAGCATTGTAATTATCAAAGGAGTTGCTTTTGGAACTGATGTAATTCTAACGGGTCTTTTGGTGGAGACCCTAGAAGAATTGTCAGAAATGGTAATGATGGAAACATCATTATAAGAAACAGTTGGAACAGAATTCTTTTCGAACAAAATTTCCTTGTTATCTATTTGGCACTGAACGCCTGCTCTCAACAAAGGACAACTGGTTGGTGAGGACAAACAGAAATGACAGCTTTCATCACAGCCTGGGAAAACACTGGCATTCAATAAGTTCTTTTTGATAATCAGGAGTGGGTTCATAAGTTCATCAACTGAAGTAACAAACATATCTTCCTCAATGGTGTTGGTAGTATGCCCATGTTTGGGCATAGGGGCATAAATAACATTGGGCTTTTCTGGCGTATCGAATTCAATTTCTTTGGCTTCAAGGAGGTATTGTACTTTGTTCTTTAGAGCCCCACAGTTCTTAGTGTCATGGCCGGGACTTTCAGGGTGGTATGCACAGCGGGCATTAGGATGATAGTGAGGAGAGGTTGTGTTAGGGTTCTTTGGAGCTTCTTTCAGGGTCACTAGGTTGGATCTTAACAAATGTGGTAATACTTGAGATAGTGTCATATTAATTCGGGTGAATTGTCTGACTGGTCTTTCCATTCTTGGTTGGTTGTTTATTTGCTGATTAGGCGCAGGTTTAGGAATCATAACAGCCCCCACCATTGGACGACGTTCATCCCTATCTTGATTTCTCTGAGGATATACAACAACCACTTCTTTCTTTCCGATGAATGACTTCCTTACAACAGAAGAGGAAGCATCTTTTTGAATCTTTCCATTCTTTATCCCAGCTTCTACCCTTTCTCCAGTCAATATCAATTCAGTAAAACATGCCGATGAACTCCCAATTAAGTGATTGAAGAAAGGACCAGACGAGGTGCCTAAAAACATGTCTACTAACTCTCTTTCAGATAGGGGAGGCTGAACTCTTCCGGGCAAGTCCCTCCATTTTTGCGCATAGTCCTTGAAGCCTTCACTTAAAACCATGGCCATACTCTGGAGTTGAGTACGGGTAGGCGCAAGATCAGCGTTGTATTGGTATTGTTTGTAAAAGGTTGTAGCAAGATCTTCCTAGTTATGAGCATTGGCTCTTTCTAACTGATAGAACTAATCAAGTTGAGTTCTAGACAGACAGTCTTGGAAGAAGTGTACCCATAAATCTTTGTCAGCAGTATGGGGCTGGATTTTCCTCACATAGGACCGGAGATGCATTTTAGGGCACGAGTCTCCGTCGTATTTGGTGAACACAGGTGCTTTGAATTTTGGAGGAATGACAATCCCCGATACTAACCCCAACTCCTCAAAGTCCAAGCCAGGCACTTTTTGGATTTCCATTGCACTCAACCGTTCTTTTAGATGCTTATACTTGTCGTCGGCTGGAGGGTATTGTTCTTCAGAATAGTCTTCTTCTTCTTCTTCCTCTTCTGAATCAGACTGAACAACTGTTTCCTTGCCCTTCCCATATTGATTGTCTTTCTCACCGGATGTCGTTGCAAAGTCCAAGGCCCTTCTTGTATGCCCTTGGAATCTTCTTCCCATGTTCAGAATTCTGGTTATTTTCTTCGTCTTCTTTTTCTTCTCCTCAACCAGCAAGGTCTTCAACTCTTCTTGTCATTTGGCTAGAGTTAAGAACAACTGTTGAAACTGTGCATTCTGAGCTTGGAGGTCCTTCACCGTTTGCTCGAGATCCATCTTACTGAAATAAACAGTAGAGAGATGAGGAGACTTGTTGCAAGAAACCTGCTTATGTTATGATGAATGATAAATGCATATGCAATGAGTTCAAGGATTTTAAGATTCAAATTTGTTTTAGACAAAAAGGAAACACACGTTATATTAATAGATTAAAGCTCGAGTACACCAATGCCTTCTCTGGAAAAATAATACAAAAACTCTAAGATAAAAAGGTAGTACACGTCCTCTTTGGTGCAATGTAGGCATTCAGAGTCTGCTCCTCATGAAGTAGCCTAGTGAGTTCCAAAACCTTCTTCTCGCTTGGGTAGAATTGGGCTTTGAAAGTATCTCGCTCCCCCTTGAGTTGTATCCAATCTCTTTGTAAGTCTTCAAGAGAGGTGGGCATGTCAGGATGTAGGATAGTGTATAGAACATCTCCTTCCATGACAGGCTCAATGATTACAGGGAGAATGGAGGGATAAGGCATCATAAGACTCTGAGCACGAGTTCATACCCATTTGAGGTAAGGCTCAAGATGGATGCAATTTTTTGTGCCCCAAAGTCTTGCTATCTACCTTGTTCAACATCCTCCAAGCTCGGATAAATCTCTGGTGAAGACCTTGATCACCGTTGTCGTAGTCAAATACCAAAACTTGAATTAGCATCTCATGCGGGCCATCCCTTCGGGCGTAACCAAACTGTCTTAAGGCTAAGCAGGGGTTGTAGGTGATACCTCCCCTAATTCCAAGTAAAGGGACATTAAGAAATTCTCCATAACGGTCGAAAATAGTAACATTCTCTATGGATCGGGAGCACCAATGAATGTCTGAATGTTTGAGCGTCATCAACCTTTGTGACCCCCTTGAACCTTGCTCATTCTTCAATACATATTTGGGAAGATGCGAAATAAACCATCTTTCCAAGATAGGAGTACAACACATAATAACACCTCTTTTCCTCATTGTGCGAGTGTGAAAAGAATGTAGGATGTCCCCTAGCAATGTAGGCACCGGGTTGCGGGATATGAAGATTTTGACGGTGTTCACGTCTATGAGTTGGTCAGGATTTGGAAACAAAATCATCCCATAGATGAGGAGAGCCATAATTTCCTCAAAGGCTTCCGGGTCCAAAGAATTCCAACAGTTTTGGACTTTCTCAAACAAGAACTTTGCTAGGAAACCTTTGACACCACTCTTTGTTTCCCAATAAGTTGTGACATCATATGAGTGCAAGTGTAGAGCTTGAGCAATCTCTTCTGGATTTGGGTCTATTTCCATACCATTGAAAGGTAGTTGATTGAGAATGGGAATTCTCAAGAGTCGGGAGAATTCTTCCAAAGTAGGCACAAGTTGATAGTCGGGAAATGTGAAGCAATGGTGTAAAGGATCAAAGAGTTGAAAGAGCACCTTCATCATGTCTTCATTTGTGTTGGAGATGACCAAGTTGAGTTGGCGACCATATATCTCAGTGAATGGAGAGTTTTCTGGAATCCTTAAAGCTAGTTCCTTAAGTTGTGGAGGGATCCTTACAAGGTTGACTTGAATAGTTTTCCTACGAAGAGAATCCATATCCTACAAAACAGAATAAAGATAAATCCCAAAATCCTTGAAATGGTTAGTGAATGTGTATGATGTTATGATGTTCATGATGTTATGTACAAATATGTATATACAAACAAAGCAAACAAGTCCTTAGGTTTAGGCTTGCATGGAGTCTTAAAGGTAAGTACCCTCTTGAAGTTTAGTTGCCTCAAACTTGTCCTAGTAATAGTAACCGGGTTCTAAGGAGCTCAATATCAATGGTTCAATTCTTTGAGCATTATTTCAGCACAAGCCTCTTTAATGGAAATCGAAATATCCCAAGAAACCAAACCTCAATGAGTGTAGTATCGAGTATGTACCAACTTCGGACTGCACCAAAGTCGGTCATCTCACTACATCCTAAATGGCCAAGTTGGTCAAGTAAAGGTTCTAAAAGTTCATTAGTGCTTCATGACATCACTCAGCGGCCCCGTATTCTCTTTGATTAACTCAAAGGTTACCGGTACCCACAAATATGTCTCACTAACATAGTTATTGCTTAGACCATGTCGGTATACCCCGCACAGTTTCCACAACGTATTGATATTTACCTATAATGTATCCCAAATCCGGGTAGAGGATTCAAACCCAAAAAAAGAACCATAATGTAAAGCATAAAAGTCAAACAATGCAAGCAAGTAAATGTGATCTAACCCTAAGGTCACCCCACTTTTAGAACTTGTCCCCAGCAGAGTCGTCAGTTCTGTGATACGGTGGGAGAACTGACTTGAAGGTTTTTGCATTTGATCTCAAATGTTGCGGTTAGCAAGAGTCGTCACCGACTTTTCTTTTATCCAAATGGAAAGGTGAAAAAGCACAGGAAAGACCTTTGAGATTATTTCTTGAGTTCGGGGGGTAGATTATGAAAAGGGAAGGTATTAGCACCCTTTTCATCCATGGTTTTCCATGGGCTCTTAGTTACTTGCAAGATCACTTGCTTTTTGTTTGAAAATTGTGCTTGGTGTGGTTTTTTTGAAAGTATTTTGTAAAGAGGCCATTGTTTAGGCAATCTTTGTAATGATTCTTGTTCGTAAGGATGTATACAAATATGTTGATCTTTTGAAAATGTTTTCAATTTTATAATATGTTTGAAAGTGTATGTGTTTGTTTTGAAAATAGCAAGGATGTTTTGTTTTGAAATGGAGCAAGTAATTAGGAGCATTCTACATACTCAAAAAGTCTTTCTTGTTCATTTTCCTTTTCCTTTGACATTGTTATCTTACCATTGATTTGGTATGTAAACCTATCTTTGGATGTTAACGGGACGAGCGTGGGTCATCGTATAACCATTATTAGCAATGTTGTAAGGTATCTTAGCATTCTTTTTAGGGACTAAGATCATTTGAAAGGCAACTTAGATAGCGTCATCGAGGGACTATGATCTTGTATTTGCTTGTTTTTGCTAAGATACCCCACATGCGTAATATGGCCATTTTGTATAAGGCAACCAAGTGGAATAACTCTAGGGGTGCTTGTGTGCAAGTGTATTGTTTTCATGCTTGTTTTTGTCTTGAATTCGGGTTTTCTAAGTATTGGTTGTAGTCTTTCCATACAAACCCTAATTACTAACATGTTATATATAAAAGCGATAAATTGCGAAATTTAACGTTACTACACTATTACAACATTTATGGGGAGGGGTGTACAAATTGAATGGGGATTGCAAGAATGTAAACCTAGTTAATCTATTACAACCAAATTGAATTTGTACAAGAATTGAAATAATGTACAGAAATAAATAAATGTACAAAAATGTGAAATGTAAAGTACATGAGTATTTTATTTGGTTTTCATGAGAAAAAAGGAAATTTTTTTAACCTAATTAATTAAAGAAAATAATTAATTAAACTTAAATTTATTAAGAAAAGATTTAAATAAAACCCTAGTTCTATTAATTGATTAAAAAAATAAGTTTAAGAAAGATATTTTTGCTATTTTTATGTCTTGAAAATATTTATAGTATTATAAAGTATTTTGGCTTTTTTTATATATAAATAAATATATTTTAATAGGTGTAAAAGAAAAATAAATATTAACCTAATTAATTATTAAATTTACAAGGTAGTTTGTAAAAAAATAAATAAAGTATAGTTAAATAAAATATTTTTTATGAGAAAAATAAAATAACTAAATCAAAATATAAATATATCATTTTTAGTATTTTTATGATTTTTAATATTAGTAAAAAAAAATTAAGAAAACAAAAGAAATAAAAATAAGAAATTAAAAATAAATTGGGCCAGGGGTGCCATTAGTCAACCGGGAGGTCAACAACAAGAAAAAAAACATATAGGCCCAAAGGAAGGCCCAGCACCTGTAAAAATCAAAATCAGAAATGCAAAATGTGTAAAAAATGCAAAAAGGGTACCACTGGGGCTCGAACCCAGGTCCAATAGGTCACAGACGCGCGCTTCTATCACTGGGGTGGCTATACATCCGTTAACATAAGCAAAACAATAAATATACAAGGCAAAACACGCTCTGATGACTTCATCTTCAACCTCCAGCCAGACCAACTGTAACTTGCTCATTTCTCATCAAAAATGAAAACTGTAAACATGAAACTTGTAGCATATTTTCTCACGCTTTCAGAAATGTAAAGCATTAAAACTATAGATCAAATATAAGCATGAATTTTAATTGCCCTAATCTGAACCCTAAGAATTTCAAAATTTTCAGTTTTAAAATTCTCTAAACTCAAGCAAAATTAATGGAAACAATTGACATAGTTAGCTTCAGGGCAATGATACCTACATGTTTTATTCACAAATAAATTATTGATGATGCCTGTATGAAGATTTCCAAGTTAAGAAAACTTACCTCAAAACTGGAAATCGTGTTTTGAGTTTGAGCTTGTTTCAAGTGATGGTGATGATCAGGTTAGCTTCCTTGAGGTCCTAGGAAGCTAATGTAATGATTAGCTTCAACAATGGATCGCTGAAATGGTCTGGAGAAGTCAATGTGCAGAGCTGAGTTCTTAAAAATGAAGGATGGTGTTAATGGTGTTACAATTCTAAAATAGGGTGTGGGATTTATTTTTATGTGATGTTTAGAAACTTTAGAAACCAAAGGGCCAAGAAACGCACGAGTAGATTATGAGTTTCAAGTTTTTGGTCAGTTTGTGTGAAAATGGAAGTGTGAAGTGTGATTCTGAGTTCTAGGTTCTTTCAAAGCTTGAGCATTCGTCTATTTGTGTATAATGGTTTGTGTATGTATAAACAAAAGTATTTGAATGCATTGGCAAGTCAGAAATACAAGTTTCTAGCTTTTGGCTAGGTTACTTGATTTTGAAGAAAAGAGGGAAACAAGTTTCAAGGAGAGGTACAACCATGGGATGGGTGATTGTAAATGTTTGAAGCATTTCTCATGAGTTATAGGACTGGTTTGATCATAAGAGAACAAGTGCAAGGCTCAAGAACAAGTTTTATAAAAAAAGTTGCTTTATCAAAATGGCAATGTGACCTTTCTTCCAAAAATGGATAAAAAGCATGTCCATGCATTGAATGCTTAAAGTGAGGCCTCTAACAGTTGCGTAAACAATTAATTATGGAGTGCCTAACAAGTTTAAGGCCTGCAAAGTAGTGTTTATGCAACATGGTTTGAATTCGAATTTTGTTCATCACTAAAATGACTTGTAATTAAAGTGATAAAACCCTAACTTCATCTCTTCGATTCTCCCTATTCAAGAATGATCTCAAGGAATTATTTGAAATTTTGGAAAGCTTGTAATGTGCTATAAAACCCATATTTGAATTGCTTTTTAAGATTCCCCTTATAACTATATGAAAAAGTTCCATGAAGTTGGGTCAAAATCCTGACCAAATTAGGGCAAAATTTCACTAAGTGTTTAGTTTCATGACCACATGTTGATAAAATTATAACTTGATATCCAAGCATTTTTGGAAGGAGTTGTGTAAATAAAAGTTGTATATTTCATAGAGATCTACAACTTTCATTTTGGAATTTTCTCTTGAATAATCTTGCATCATGGTGAAAATTTTGCTCAAAGTTATGAAAAACATGAAATTTCCAACACAAAAATTTCTAAGTTTAGAAATTTTGACTTTTCAAAATGAAATCTTGAATTTTTGATTTCTTGATGAATAATTTTCATATTTTGACCTATTTTGATGAATTGTGATCTTTGGCTTTTGAATTTGACCAAAAAGTCAAAGTTTGACTTTTCAGTATACAGTTGACTTTTGATTAGTTAACTGAAAAATTCATCTGTCAATCCAATGGATTTGTTATATTTTGACCCATGTCATTAGGTCAAAATGATTCAGTTAGACTCTTAAGATCATGCCTTAAACTAATTGACCATTTGTTAGGTCAAAAATCAGAAATTGCCCTTTCTCAGTCAAAACCCTAATTTTGACCATTTTACCCTTTTGGAGATTTGATCAAATTTCTTGAGTAATTGTGATCAAAACTTGATCAAATTATACATATGAGTCAAAAATGTTGAATGGGATCAAAAATTATGGAGTTTGACTTTAAATTGGCCATAGTTGACTTTTTCTCCAATATAGATGATTTTTAGGTCAACTGCTCAATTGATTGATCAAAAATGTGATCCAAGGCTTGAAACTTGACATGAGTGATCTTGAGGGTCTATAATAATCCATGAAAGTAATATGTGGAATTGGAAGTTCAAAAATCCTTGTGCAAACTCAAACCCTAATTTTGGTCATCAGTGCATAAGGAGGTGTCTTGAGCTGATCAAACCCTAGTGCAGTCTTGAGCCCAAGGAGATCTTGTGAGCAACTTCTTGATAAGTGAGAGGGCAAGTTTTGGGGTACAACATATTGAAATCCCTAACTTTTTCCTGGACCTCCCTTTCGGGTTTTCGGTCCACCGGGATACCCTTTTTTGCCTAAGCCGCCTTTTCAGCTTTTCGACTTGCCGGGTGTACAAATTTTTTTTCATGTGTATATCCCTAAATTTTTCCTGAACCTTTTTGGTTCGCTGGGATGCCCTTATTTTTTCCTAGGCCAGTCAACTTAGCGGGTCTTTGTTCATGCGTAGTATCCTTTAACTATGTCCGCGTTTACAGGATGCGGAAGGTCATCACCGTCCATAGTGGTTAAGATCATGGATCCACCGGGAAATATGTTCTTGATCATAAATGGTCCTTCGTATGTAGGAGTCCATATGCCCCTGGGGTCACCTTGCGGAAGGATAATGCGCTTGATTACTAAGTCACCAGCCTGATATACCTGACGTCTGACCTTCTTGTTAAAAGCTTTAATCATATGTTTTGGGTACATCTGACCATGACTGACAGCCGTGAGCCTTTTCCCATCAATCAGGTTTAATTGTTCAAGTCGAGTCTGGACCCATTCGTCTTTATTCAAACCTGCATCCTTCATGATTCTCAAGGAAGGGACCTGGACTTCAATGGGTAGGACAGTTTCCATATCGTATACCAACGAGAAAGGAGTTGCCCCTGTTGATGTATGCACTGTGGTACGGTAAACATGAAGAGCCAATGGTAACATCTCATGCCAATCTTTATATGTCACTGTTATCTTATGTATGATCTTTTTTATATTTTTATTAGCATCTTCTACAGCACCATTCATCTTCGACCGGTAAGGAGAAGAATTATGATGCTAGATCTTGAATTGCATGTAGAGCTCGGTGATCATAGTATTATTGAGATTGGTACCATTATCCATGATGATTCTTTCTGGCATACCATACCGAAAAATAAGTTTATGTTTGATGAATCGGGCCACAACATTCTTGGTAACAGAAGCAAATGAGGCTGGCTCGACCCACTTTATGAAGTAATCAATAACAACCAGGATGAAGTGGTGCCCATTAGAAGCTACAGGTCTAATCTCCCCAATCATAGCAATTCCCCACATTACGAATGGCCAGGGAGCAGTCAAAACATTCAAGGAGACTGGAGGCACATGTATTTTATCAGCATAGATCTTTTACTTGTAACAAGTTCGTGAATGTTGATAACAGTCTGCTTCCATAGTGGACCAGTAGTATCCTTCCCGTAGGATATTTTTAGCCATTGTGTTCCCATTAGAATGGGTGCCAAAGGTACCTTCGTGTAAATATGCCATAATCTTTTCAGCTTCACTTTTATCCACACACCGGAGCAAAGTAGAATCGTGATTGCACTTGTAAAGGATCCCATTACCAAGGAACTTGGTAGAGAATCTTCTTAGGAACTTTTTATCATTGAGTAAAGCTCCCTTGGGATACTCTTGGGTTTCAGGATACCTTTTGACTTCATGGAACCAAGGTTTGTCCACTACTTCTTCAGTATCGACCTTGTAACAGTATGTTGGTTCATCCATTCTCTCAATAGTGATCTGAGGAGCTTCTTTATCCCACCTGAACTTGAACATGGATGACATAGTAGCTAGCGCGTCTGCTAGTTGATTTTCCTCTCGTGGAAAATGCTCATAGGTAACTTCTTCAAAGTGTGGAATCAGTGTCAACACATGCTCTTTGTAAGGGATGAGATTAGGATTCTTTGTATCCCATTCTCCTTTGATTTGGATGATTACTAAGGTCGAGTCTCCAAATACACTCAAGAGTTTGATCCTCAAGTCGATAGCAACTTTGAGACCCATAATGCATGCTTCATATTTAACCATATTGCTGGTGCAATTGAAACATAGCCTAGCAGTGAAAGGAGTATGAAATCCTTCGGGAGATATGATCACAGCACCGATGCCATTTCCAAGTGAGTTGGAAGCTTCATCAAAAACCATAGTCCATCGGGATCCTTTTTCAGGTCCTTCATCTGGTCTAGTTTCTCCATAATCAGTTCCTAACATGATGTTCTCATCCGAGAACTCAAAATTCATGGATTGGTAGTCGTCCATAGCCTGGTGAGCCAAATGATCGGCTAATACACTCCCTTTAATTGCTTTTGAGGTTGTGTGTTGAATAACATGTTCGGTCAGGATCATCTTCCATCTTACTATTCTTTCGGACAGAGCGGGATTCTCAAAGATGTATTTGATAGGATCCATTTTAGATATCAATAAGGTAGTGTGGGTCAACATATACTGTCTTAGTTGGCGAGCAGCCCATGCCAAAGCGCAACAAGTTTTCTCGAGAAGTGAGTATCTTGTTTCACAGTCGGTAAACTTTTTGCTAAGGTAGTATATTGTATGCTCTTTTCGACCAAACTCGTCATGCTGCCCCAGCACACACCCCATTGAATTCTCTAATACTGTTAAGTACATGATCAGAGGTATTCCTTCAATCGGCGGCATCAAGATTGAAGGCTCTTGGAGATATTCCTTGATTTTGTCAAAGGCATTCTGGCAATCGTCATTCCACTTCATTGCTTGATCTATCTTCAGCAATTTGAATATTGGCTCACAAGTAGCGGTTAGATGGGAAATAAACCTGACAATGTAGTTTAGACGTCCCAAGAATCCCCTAACTTCCTTCTCATTGCAGAGAGTTAGAATTTCTTGTATAGCTTTAACCTTTTCAGGGTCTACTTCAATACATTTACTGTTGACAATGAAGCCTAAGAGTTTACCGGATCTTACTCCAAAGGTGCACTTATTCGGGTTCAACTTCAGTTTGTATTTCTTCAACCTTTCAAATAGCTTCTGCAAGTGATCAAGGGGCTCCTCTTCAGTCTGAGACCTGGCTATCATATCATCAACATAAACCTCTATCTCGTAATGGATCATATCGTGAAACAAATCTACCATGGCATGCTGATAGGTTGCCCCAGCGTTCTTTAACCCAAATGGCATAACTTTGTAGCAGAAAGTGCTCCACTGCGTGACGAAGGTTGTTTTCTCCATGTCCTTAGGTTCCATTTTGATCCGATTGTACCCGGAGAAACCATCCATGAAGGAGAATACCTTATGTTGTGCAGTGTTGTCAACCATAACATCAATATGGGGAAGAGGAAAGTCATCCTTGGTGCTTTCCCTATTCAGGTCTTTGTAATCCACACACATACGTACCTTACTGTCCTTCTTAGGTATCAGAACAACATTAGCAACCCATTATGGATAAGAGGTGACAGCTAAGAAACCAGCATTGAACTATTTCATGACTTCAACCTTGATCATTTCTGAAATCTCTGGCCGCATACGACGAACCTTTTGTTTCACTAGAGGGCAATCTTCTTTTGTCCGCAGACGATGGACCACGATATCAGTGTCAAGTCCTGGCATGTCTTTGTATAACCAGGCAAAGACCTCGACATAGTCATGTAGCATCTGAATTAACCGCTCCTTGACACTATGCTCCAGATCGGCACCTATCTTGACTTCCTTCTTATACTTTTCAGTACCCAAGTTTACTGTCTCAATCGGCTCTTCATAAGGCTGTATTTCCCTTTCTTCCTGTTGTAACAGTTTGGCAAGTTCTCCTAGTACTTCACAATCTTCCTCACCTTCGTCCTCGGCTTGGTAGATCGGATTTTCAAAGTCATAATTGGTAATAGAAGAACCGTTAACAATGTGATCCAAAGTGGATGTGGATCTGCAATTTGATATGTGGGTGTGTGTAAGAGCATAGCTATTTTTGATAAAATGAAAAGTAGAAAAGAAATACAGAGAGCGTAAAAAATTGTATGCAAAACGTCCAATGATTTATTAATGACATATGAAGATGAAGTAATAATCCTCACAAATAGACCATCGTGCCTCGGGTAAGACACAAGGCTTTAGATTTTCAATTGTTCAAATATTATATATCCCAAAAAAAAACTAAAAGATAATTACTCTTGAATAAAAGTAATATGAACAAAATCCTTGGCCTCCCAATTGCTGAGTCCACCGTTGATAGTTAGGAAGATCCACTTGTCTATGTCGCAATTACTGTCAGCATCTTCTGTAGCAGAAACAACATCAATAGCACTGATTCCAGGTTCATGCTTGGGCATTAGTGCAGTTATGATGTTGGGGTATTACGAGGATCAAACTCAATCTCCTTTGCCTCAATGAGATCTTGCACCTTATTCTTTAGAGCCCAACAATCATTTGTATCATGTCCTGGACTGTCAGAGTGGTAGGCATATCGAGCATTTGAGTTGTAGCGGGGAGATGCAGTATTAGGATTCTTGGGAGCTTCCTTTAGAGTCACCAAATTGGACTTCATCAAATGTGGCAAAACCTGGGATAAGGTCATGTTGATCCGGGTGAACTGTCTTCTGGGTGCATCCGGCCTGTGCTAATTGTTTTGTTGTTGATTTGATGCAGGATTGGAAATCATAACAGCCCCTACCATTGGACGACGTTGAGTTTTGCTTTTATTTTTCTGGCCATAAGCAGCACTGACCTCCTTCTTTCCAGTGAAGGGTTTCATTATTGTACTGGAGGATGCATCTCTCTGGATCTTACCACTTTTAATACCAGTTTCTACTTGCTCACCTGTCAATATCAGTTCAGTGAATCCAGCAGAAGAGCTTCCAATCAGATGGTTGAAGAATGCACTAGACAACGTGCCCAAGAACATGTCTACCAGCTCTCTATCAGACAGAGGAGGTTTGACTCTTCCCGCAAGGTCTCTCCACTTTTGACCATAGTCTTTGAAACCTTTGCCGAAACCCATAGACATACTTTGGAATTGCGTACGAGTTGGAGCGAGGTCAACATTATATTGGTACTACTTGTAAAAAGCAGCAACCAAGTCTTCTCAATTACGAATGTTGGTTCCCTCCAGCTGATAGAACCATTCCAACTGCATCTCTGTCAAATTTTCCTGAAAAAATGTACCCACAGATTCCAATCAATAGTGTGGGGTTGAATATTCCTGACATAAGATCTTAGATGTATTTTAGGACATGAAACCTCGTCATATTTAGCAAACGCAGGAACCTTGAACTTTGGTGGGACGACCACTCTAAAAACCAGCCCTAATTATTCAAAATCTAGACCAAGTACCCTCTGAATTTCCATGGCGTTGAGACGATCCTCCAGTTGCTTGTATTTGTCATAAGCAGGAGGATATTGTTCTTCCGCATAATCAGCCTCTTCTTCATTGGTCTATGGGTTGTGGTCTTCTTCTTTTGGCTTCTCTTCCTGAATGTCTCCCTCGTTTGACGGAGTTTCGAATTCTAGAGCTTGCTTGGCCAGTCCTCTGAGTCTCCTTCCCATATTCAGGACACCCACTAGTTTCTTGGCCTTTTTCTTCTTGTCTTTGAGAATGAGAGCCTTCAGGTCCTCTTGTCCCTTAGTTAGAGCCAGGAACATCTGCTGGAATTGAGCATTATGGGTTTGAAGGTCTTTAATATTCTAATTGAGAGCCATTTCTTTTTTATGAAATAAGTAACGAAAATATAAGAAACTTGTCCTTGAAATACATGTAATGATATGTATGCCATGTTTATGCGATGCTTCAAGAATCTCGCGGGGTAAACACAAGAAAATTTTTGAATTTTGATTGCAACTTTGATCGAAGAACTTCATATCGTTAAATGTCCTTCTACAAGAATCAAGCTCACCGAGTGGGTCATAGCCTCTGACTCAAGTTGTTGTACTTTGGTTTTTTGACGGTATTGGCTAGAGGAAAATAAATCCCCTTGCCCCTTTCTAGACATCTGGTTCATCATAACCTGCATCACAGGCCCTAGAGATCCTTGAAATGGTTAAGGAAATGCTATGGCATGATTTTATGATGTGTATGCTATGCACCAAGAAAAAGTGTAAGGTGATGTAAATAAGTAAATATTGCAAGAAATCCAGGTTATTGGATAATGGATACAAATAGGTCCTGTAAGGAACTCACGTCGTTAGGTAATGAAAACAAACCATCCCTACAAGGAGTTCAAGTTGTTAGATAATGAAAGCAAACAAGTCACACAAGTAGCCTTAGGTTCAGGCTTGTATGGAGTTTGTAGGTAAGTACCCTCTTTAAGTTTTAGTTGATTCAACATGTCCTAGAAAAGTAATCGGGTTCTAAGGAGTCTTAATATCATTGATCTTTCTTCATCGGACATTGTTTCAGCGCAAGCCTCTTTATTGGCGACCAAAATATCCCGAAAGTCCAATCTCAATGAGCATAGTATCGAGTATCAACCAACTTCAAACTGCACCAAAGCCGGCTATCTTACTACTTCCTAATGGCCAAGTTGTTCAATTAAAGGTTCTAAGGTCAGTTAGTGCTTCATGACACCACACAGCGGCCCCGTATTCTCCTTGACTAAACTCAAGGGATACCGGTACTAAAAAATGTGTCACACTAACGTATCTATCACTTCAACCATGTCGGTATACCCTACACAATTCCCACGATCTATTGCTAGTTACCTAAAAGGTGCCCCAGATACGGGTGTATGATCTTTTAGTAACAATCCAAACAAGCCCTCAAAGATAAATCATACAAAACACACAATGTAAAGAAAATAAAGAATGAACTAAACTCTAAGGTAACCCCACTTTTTATAAAATTTCCCAGCAGAGTTGGCAGTTCTGTAATATGATGGTAGAACCGACTGTTATACTGGTTTTGCATTTGTGTTTGCAAATTTTGCGATAAGCAAGAGTCACCACCGACTTTTCTTTTATCCAACAAAGGAAAGGGTGAAAAAAAAGAAAAAGACCTTTCGAGAGTTTTCTAAGTAAGGGGGTAGATTATGGAAAGGGAAGGTGTTGGCATCTTTTCCATCTGTAGTTTTCTACGGGCTCTTAGATGCTTAGCTCATTTGAAAAACACCTTGTGCTTTTGTGTGTTTTAAAAAGTATTTTTGAAATGCCTTAGTGCGGCAATTTGCTTTATGATAACTCTTGTATTAGTCCTCAAGAGTGTCGATAAAGCATTTTTAAAAAGGTTTTGAAAGGATTTTGTGTATGTGTAAAAGTTTGTTTTGAGCATATCATCTAGGAACTATCTACTCTACTCGAAAGGGTCGTTCTTTTCCTCCTTTCCTTTAGACAGTGATATCCTACTATTAGTGAGTATGTATCCATAGTCGTTTGGATGTATGAGGTACATTCGAAGGGAAGTTTTATAGTCACAAAGGCAATTGGGCAAGAAACCTTAGTAACTACCCTAAGGTTTTAAGATCATTGTTTACCGAGGCAACTTCAAGAGGGTCATAGAGGGACTTATGATCTTTTTAAACTGGAGAGTAGCCACTAAAACTCTCATGTTTCGAGCGTAGTAACTATTTTTCCGAAGGCAACCAAAGTGGGAGTACCCTAGAGGTGCGCATGTGCAAGTGTGTTTGTTTTCAGTTATTTTTGTCTTGTGTTAAGTTTTCTAGAGTTGGTTTTAATTCTCGCCATACATTCCTATTACCATACATCTAACAGTTAATATGTACAGGAATTTAAAATGCGGAATTTAAATCTACGCTATTACAAAACTTCGGGGAGGGGGATTAATTACATAGTCCAAAATTTGGGGGAAAAATAAAAAGCATAAAATAAAGTCCTAATTTTAACTATTACAAACCAGTAAGCAGTTACAATAATATGAAAAAAGTGAGAACGTAAATAAATGTGCGTGAATTGAAAATAACGTCTAAATCCTAAAAAGGGAAATCTTTTTGTTTTGTTTTTATTTTGGGAAAGTGATTTAATTTAATTAACAAAAAATACTAACCTAATGTTTTTTGTGATTTTTATTTGTTTTTACTGATTAAACAAATTAAAAGAAGTAAATAGTAAAGATAAAACAAAAAATACAAATGGGCCTAATAGCAAAAGAAATAGAGGGGGTATGAAGTGGACTTCGCTGGGCCCAAGTGAGAGAAGCCTAGATATGTCCTTATATTCAGTGGGGAGATTCCCAAGAGGGTCCATGGTTAAGTTGTGTGCTTAGGGCGTTGGATCTGAATCAGATGTGCATCTGATGGCATAGACTTGATGGTGTATGGTGAGCCTGCGTAGGATCTTCCAGTACTGGATCTACAAATGACATGTTATAAAAACAGAATATATGACCTGAGTATCGAACCCAGGCCCTTTCAATTGCACACATTCTCCTTTACCATCTGAGCTATTTGTCAATTGTTAGTACAAATAAAATCATAACATTCCATTACCAAACAAATCATATATATATATATATATATATATATATATATATATATATATATATATATATATATATATATATATATATATATATATATATATATATATATATATATATATATATATATATATATATATATATATATATATATATATATATATATATATATATATATATATATATATATATATATATATATATATATATATATATATATAATTCAAAATCCCTACATGCATGCTACACAAGCCAAAAGGACAGGGATGCTTGGATTGAGATTCGAAGGTATCTGTTTCACATGCCTTAATAAAAGTATCATGTTAATTAAAAATCGGAAACGTCATGCAACAATCAAAATTAAATTACACATGAGATGAATTTAAGATCGAAGGTTTGTTACCAATGGGATGCTTTGTTTTGATTGGAGATGGCTTGTAAAGTGTGCTTCGATTTTAGCAGCTTTGGTGTATTTCTTGCAGTCTTCATGTGGCTCGTATAGGGAAATGTGTGTGTACCTGGAGGTAAGTTTTTCGTCTGGCTGATGCGCGTATAGGCCAAAATGTTTTTGTGGGCGGTCAGCCTGCAGCTTCGATTGGCAATAAGTATTTTGTTTGATGCAGTGTGTGGCAAAAATACTTTCGTTTGGAAATGTGTTTCTTATCTCTTTTTTTTCGTCCCTTGGCAATGTGTCCTTAGGCTTGTATTTATAAGGGTGTAGAGGGGATTGGAAATGGCAAGGGACAACCTTTAACTAGGCTTTGAAGGCAAAATCAGACAAATTAAAGGATTTTCATTTTTGATGGATTCCTACCCTTTTAGGTTTTATGATGAACCTGGACATCCCTGACTCCTTCGAATGCCTCCACACCTGGTTCTTCGATTGGCCCTGAGTTGCTTCCTTCGAATGGCTTCAGGCCTCATCATTATAGCTTCTTCTATTGAACCACTATCTGCCTTAGTAGCTTGATCTGAAAATTTTCAACTAGTCCAATCGAAAACTCATTTCTTCCCAGTCGAAGCTTCTTTTTTTACCTCCTTCGAATGTAATTATGCAGGAGTCTTGGGCTTGGCATTATGTAGCATTTTGGCCAGAAAACATCTTTGACCAAGACTCATCATAAAACAAATTGGTTTCCCACAATAATGTGTCCTTCGAATGGACCAATTGAAGGTCCTTCGAAGGCACCATTTGTGTGTCAAAATGTGGAAAACTATATGTTTAAGGGTTTAGAGGTGGAGTTAAAGCTAGCATGAGGGAATCCAACTGCTTAATAAATTGAAGCACGTATGAAAGAAGCCACTGCTTTATGGGCGCTAGCATGAAGGGAAATAATTACCTTGCGCATTGAAGGCAAGCACAGAGGAAATCATTTCCTTGTGGGTCGAAGCACACATGAAAGAAGTTATTGCCTTGTGAATCAAATGCAAGCATGAAGAAGCCTTTTCCTAGTGGATCAAAGGTAAGTCTGAGGAAGCCTTTTGCCTTGTGGATCAAAGGCAAGTTGAAGGAGCCTTTTGCTCAGTCGAAGCTTTGTGAATTAAACTTGATCGAAGGAGGCCAAGTGCTCAATTGAAACTTGTGAACCAAGCTTGTATCAAAGGAGGCCAAATGCCCAATCGAAGACTGGTGAACCAAGCTTGTATCGAAGGAGGCCAAATGCCCAATCGAAGACTTTGAAACAAAAGCTCGCTCGAAGGATTTTAAATGCCTAATCGAAGCTTATGAATCAAGGCAAACTTGCTCTTTTTCGATTTGATGCTTGAAAACCCAAAAATCCAATTGTACTTGTGTAAACTTGCCCTTTTGAAAATTCTTGTGAGAAAATGCCTTGAGAAAAAGGAGGGAAAATTTTGGGGTACAGCAGTCTCTTCATTCTTCTGTTTAGAATCACCCATCTGACTTTTTGAGAGAATCCTCATAGCAAAGATATTCTGATCTTTTATTATCAGAACATCCATCTATTTGTCAAACTCCCTTTAAACAGAACCTTATTTTTAGAAGGTCGATATTTCATGAACTTCTGAGAAGCTATGTGATAGAGAGAGTTAACTATCATTGCCTAACTTCTTCTAAAAAATTTGTTTTCTTGAACCAATTGCAAAACCCGTTCTAATCAAAACTTTAAGGTTTTTGATTAGCAATCTTGTTCTTGCAATATTGAGCTAACTTACTTAGAGTTATTCTTTGACCATACTTCTGATGCGTCAATGAGTTTTCTTTTCTCATCAATGTCTAGTCTTCTGCAAAGCCTCCTTTGACAGGGACAATGTTTAGACTTTCTGCCTGCTTGAATGATCAACTTAATATGATGTTCTTATATGCATCATAAGACGACAGTCTTACATCTTTTGAAAATATTCCTACTAAGATCTTATGATAAAGTCAAGGGTGGACTAATCTGTTTCTTGAAAACATCTCATACTTCTCAAGGAACTTAATAAAAATCATTTGACAGATATAACTTCTTATCTGATGAATTTTTTCCTGTTAGTTTGTTCTTCAATATTCTGGTTTTCGACAGTACTTGAAATTTGAATAACTATCACCTTAGAGTATTTCTTCACACATCATCTGGATCTTTTTCTGATACTGTTAGGTGTTTTATATCCATCAATAATAGAACCCGAATCTGATACCGATTGAAGGTGTGAAGAAAATGCAAGAAATGGGGGTTTGAATTGGGTTTTCCTTTCTTGGATAACTTTCACTTTTAAGAATTATTCGTTGAACAATTATTCTGAGTGTAACTTCTAAGTAATACTTCTAATTAAGTTAAGAAAACATAAACTCTAAATCATAAGAAAAATTAAAGAACACGTGATATATCCTTGTTCACTTGAGAAATCTCCGAGCTAGTCCGGTCCACCCTTCCGAGATGATTTCGCCTTGAACTCAAGGACTTAATCCACTATAACAAATATGATTACAACTGCACGGGAAACCGCCGGTTACTAACATCTAATGACGCGTTCAGGGATGCAGACTGGATATAACATTCATTAACCCAATAGAATTTGATTCACCAGAATCTCTTACCGGGATTTCCTTACAATGATATCCATCAGTGATCTTAGAAGGATGACCTTCACTCAGTCCCCTTTGAGATATGACTACCACTGACCCAATATAATCCACTACCAGGATTTCATCTACGATGACCGCAGCCAAAGTCTTCTTGAGAATCCTAACTCAACCTAGTCTCTCAAGGTATTATCAAACAACTGTTTGATTTATAGTTGTTTACAATAATATGCTTCTAGACAAGCTGAATGTAAAAAGATTTTACGCATACATCAAATGATCCTTATACACACTAAAAATGTTACATTGTATTGTAGCTTGATGTGTGATTTACTTTTCTTCAAGTAGCTTCTTCTCGGACAACAACCCAAAGCACTTGAATTGCCGAAGTCTTCTTCTTCATAAGCTTCTGGAAGCTTTGTTGATATTGATGTAGTAAATAGAAGAATTTATTCATCTTGATCCACCTTAGAACATTCTGGACATCAGCCCTTGTTCCATTTTCTTTTATGATCACTTTAGAGCACATCATTTATGTTGTGGATTTGGAACTGGAGATTTCATTATCATCTTCATTATCTTTTGCGGCTTAGAAAGCTTTGTGAAACATATGAAATTAAGCACATTTTGAATCAATGATTTCAACGTAATCATTAACAACATGATTGAAGAATCATTTTGATAACAATTGTTCTCGTTGTTGTTATAGTGGTTGATAACTTTTTGGTTGTGTTCCAGTAATGACATCCTTTTTAGCATTGAACACCAACAACATTTTAAACATACGATTATTTTCTTTTATAGCCAAGCAAAAATAGAGTCGTTGAATATTTGAAAAAGAGCCGTTACAAAAAGTACTGCTACACCCTCATCTCTTCCACAATTCAATCTAGTGGAGAGGTAGTGAAATAAGGCTTTTCGTACTGTGTACTATTGTACCATGTTACCATTATATTCTTGCCTTATGCACTTCAGAGGCTTCTGCGAGCATGAGTTTAAAAGTGAGAACATGACATAAGGTCTTCAGAACTTTAAGTCTTCAGAGTCTTCAGAACCGCGTCTTCAGAGTCTTCAGCATTTGGTCATAAGAATCCTTTGTAGAGAACCTTGGATCTGAAGAGCTTCAAGTTTCCAGAGTCTTAAGAACTTTGTCTTTAGAGTCTTCAGTACTTGGTCTTGAGAACCTTTTCTAGATAACCTTGGACCTTTAGAACTTCAAGTCTTTGGAATCTTCAGACCTTCTGTCTTTAGAGTCTTTAGCATCAGGTTCTTTAAGAATCCTTGTCTTCAGAGCATTGTTATTAGAAACACAAAGTCTTCAGCATCTGGACTTCATTAGAAACATTATCTTCAGATCTTTTAACTTTGTATTCTTTGAAACAAGTTGTCTTTTAGAAACTAAGTTTTTAGCATCTGGACTTCATTGGAAATGTTGTCTTCAGATCTTTTAACTTTGTTTCTTTGGAACATACTATCTTTTAGAAAAGTGAGTCTTTAGCATCTGGACAAGTGACAACTTATGTCTTTAGATCTTTTGACGGTTTCCTTAGATAAACAACAACGCTTACACTTAAGAACCTTTTAGAGTGTCCTTCTACTGTTCAACAAAACTTGTGTAACATATAAGCGGAACCAATTCTCTTCTAATGTCTTGGCCATTCCATCCATCAGAAGCAAAACTTATTTGTTAAGTACTCAACAATAACAAACATTAGAGTATCAAAATTGTTCATACAAACATACTCATTTGTTATCATCAAAAGTCAGAGATGATATTGTAGAACCAAATCTTGTTCTTACATTTTTGGCTTTTTTTAGGATAAACAAGTTTAATTTGGGGAGAGTTTGATAAGTGCAAAATAGTCGTTACATTTATGTATATTTTAGTGGCACTTATCGACTCATTTTGTTGTAATCCTTTGAATAAATCTCAACTTGTGTGTGTATTTTTACATAATAAAATAATTGAGTTTTTGTGTAAATATTGTATCGTTTGATAGTTTTCATCTCTTTTATAAGTATTCATTCATAATTGGAGCATTGAGTAATAAAGGCCAAAGGCTAAGCTTCAAGAATGCAATTTTTAGCAATTCATTAAAGAATAAGGCTCAAAACGAAGATGAGAAAAAACATCAATTTGATTTACATTTAAGAATTGTTAGATATATCATTGAATAAGCTTTCCAACGCTTTAAATCGGGCGTAAATCAGAGTTACAGTTCTCAAGTTATGGCGAAACCACAAAGCTGATTTTTTTCTCATGACAGTAGAGTGCGCTTAGCGGGCTCTATGCTGCTAAGCAGGATCTGTTATTTTCATACTCATTAAATAGGGAAAAATCACATTTTTAGGTTATAAATTGGGTATTTTTGAGTCCCAACTCCATCAACTTCATTTTTTGGTAGAGAGAGGCTTAGAAACAACATTTGGAAGTTGCAATTGGATGATCTGGAGTCGAATTTCTCATTGATTGGTGTTGACAAACCAAGAAATGTTTGATTCCTCTTCTTCTCTTCTCTTTCTAATATTTAATTTTTGGAGTTTTTATGTATTTTTACCTTGATTATATGTATATTTATTGCTCATGGTTTTGTTTGAAACTCATTTTAAAAATCAATGTTGATGACTTAGGTATATTTAGGCTTAGTAATCAATGTTGTGGACGGTTTGAATCTGGACTTAGAATACATATCTATTGCGCTTAGACTCTAGAGATATATTTAGGCTTAGTAATCGCTTAGGTATTGTATCTTAATGCCTTTGTGTTGTTTGTGCTGTGCTGAGAGACCGTCGACACGAGTAATACGATTAATATCTCTCTCCGCGTTAGAGATAACCTCTGTGTGAGTGATACATGATGACATTGACGAGTAATTTAGGTTCAGTACAACTTGGTAGTGAGTTTAAGTATTTGATTGGATATATGAAATGTAAACCCGAGATTTCTCTACTCTTTAAAGAATGAATTCTTTTTCTGTTAATAACTTTAATTCCCACATTTACCTTTTATACAAACTAACTAAATTCAACCCCGAACTCATAAACGCGAGAAATTGTCGAATGGAAATTCAGTATCACTAATCCCTGTGGAGACAATATGATAAATCTATAAAAAAATACTTATTTTTTCTTTCCGCTTTACCGCTTCAGCAGCTGCATGTGCTATGATTCAGGAGGTTTTCCCATGAGGAGGAGAACTAGTTGTGTATGACAGGAGGAGTACCATTGATGTCTGATTGTACAAGCTTCTGAGTTGTGTTGTGTTTATAGAGTTTATATGGTTTTATGCAACTTGTGTTTGTGGTTTTATTCCTCTATCCAGGTTAATTGGCCTTTGGTTGTTTTAGCCAAAATTTTCCAAAGGAGGAGATTGTTAGGTCTGTGATTTTATGATTGGCAACAGTTTTGGGAAAACAAGGAGTTGACAACAATTTTATCAAAACATCTTTCAAAGGGAAATACATGTATTGCAGCCTAATGTTAAGCAAGATGTCATAACATTTTGACCAGCTGGTACATCCGCGTCTAGTGGTACTTATTTGATAAATATTCTATCAGATGTTGTAACATGTTACAACAGAACATCATGACAGTAATGCTAGATAATATCCTTGAAGATTTGATTGAAAAATATGAGATTCTGAAGGTTTCTAGTATTCATAACAGGCGCAGGCAATCAAGGATTTTTAGGAACAATTGCATATTTGATTTATTTCATAAAAAGGATCTTTGAGGCTTTTTAGGAAATATTTGAAAGATTTGTTTTTTTTTGTTTCTATTTTTGTGGAGAAGATTCTGCAGAGATTTACAGCTGAAGATTATATTTGATTGAAGAGTCCAACCCCAACAGAAGAAGTTTATATAAGGAGTTGTCCAAGACCTAGTTTTTAAGTAGCACAATTTTTTTGTAAAACCTTGTGAAAAATAAGGGTTTATGGTTTGATAGTTCCTTAGGTTCTCTGTATGTTTTTTGTACGTCCTCATGTATCTTTTGATGAATTTGAGTTGACTGATTGTTACTTGTTTATCAAGTTATTATTCTCCTTAAAGCTTTTAAGCAAAGAGTTGAGTATTTTTCTTAGTGAAGCTTTTAAGTAAACTAAGTAGTTTGTTTTGGAAGAGTGTTCTTCTTTTTGCTTTCTTGAGACATTCCCTGGGACTGGAATTATTTGATATTACTACGGTGATTGGGAGTGAGAGGGGTTCTCCTATCTAGGAAGTGTCTATGTAGAAGTTGTACTGAGTAGGGATTAAGTGAGAAGGGTAAATTGGGACCGTTCAGTTTCGAATTGATATATACTACTAATAGTGGATTTCCTTCTTGGTTTGGTAACCCTCAGAGTAGGTGAGTTTCACCGAATTGGGTTAACAATTGATTGTTTTCTTTAAGTTTCTGCAAATTTACTATTCTGCATAATCTTTTTGTTTTAGCAAGTCTGTTTTCTATCAGCAGATGTTATAACATTTGTCGTGACATTGTATGTTGTTAAGACATCAGTCTTAACTCCTGATATTGTGTATGCCGGAATATTCAGTAGGTCACTTTTGGTTATGTGGTTATGCTCAAAACAAAACAAAAAATATGCCTTGATCATTTTCATGCTTTCATTCAATTCAACATAATTACAAGATTAAACATAAGTCAATCGAGTTAAAACAAAGAATTGTTTGTCTCCTGAGTATATAGTAAATAATGGAAAATTTCCTCATATTTAGGATTTAATCTAAAGTGATTCAAACATGAAACATGTGGTGCAAAATAATGGATGACATTATATTTATACAAATTAAAAGTTTCATGTTTATGATATAGTCTAGAAAGCAATAAACATGTACTTTCACATTGCACCATCCTTTTAAGCTTTTATCATTACCAAAGCATTTGCTTGTGTATATTTTTGAACTTGAAATAATCACTCAATGCTTCGTCAAGCCATTCAAAGACAAGCTTTGGGAACAAATTCAAATTTTTTGCTAAAACTTAAAAACTTGAATTAAACTAAATTAATTTATTATCTACTTGAAATAATTTAAACAGATCACAACTTGATTAACAAAAACCACCACAAAAAGTTATGTCGACATGAAGTGCCAACCAAAATTCTCACATCCAATGAACAAATATTTGTGGTAAGTGAAAGTGGATTGAAAGCATGGGAAATTTTTTTTACTAGTATAGTAAGGCACACTTAGCGCCAGCTCTGCTGCCCAGAATTTTCAAAATGTCAATCAGTTCTCAACATTGCCATCCATTTTCACTCTTTAAGGCCTAAAATACACAATGCAAAGCTTTTAAATACTTACAAAGTTGGGTTGCCTCCCAACAAACACTTGTTTAACATTGTTAGCTCGGCGCCTTTTTCAAGTAGACGTTCCCTCTTGTTGCTTCTTTTGTTTGGCTAGTTGTTTGCATTCCCTGGTTTTTCTATTGTTCCTTCGGGCGTTTCTTTCAATCTCTGGATCAAAGAGAAATTGTTATGTCGCTATTTTACCTCGCCTAAACGTAAATCATAAATCTAGCAAGCACGAGTTAACAACATGATGGCTATAAGTATATATACAATATTAATAAATGCACAAGCTTAAAATGATAGAAATTATTGCTTTGCTTTAATATATATATATATACGCCAATCCTCGAGAACAATGTCATTTTGATGTTGAGTAATCAAAAGTAAGTATTTGTTTTATTGTATTCACAGGGACTTGTGCAATATTAATACCGTTCAATAGTTAATATGATTTTAAGCGGAAGTTTGCAAGATGTTTGATTATGGAAAGTTACTGAATGTAAAACAGATTAATGATAAAGAAAGTTTTAGAGATATGAGAGCTTTTCAGGATTGAATTTCATCAACCGATAGAATACGTAATTTACCAATCAGTTATACACAATATAAACATTCATCAATATCATCATGTATCACTCACAGACAGAGTTTATGTCTAAACTCCTAATGAGGTTTCGACCTTATCGTCTAATCGACAATCTCTCAGCATACTAAACAATACGAAGACATTATGAATCAATACTTACGATGAATGTTAAATCTAAATATATGTATAACATTTAGTGTGTGACATATGATTATCTTTGATCAAGATTCGAACTGTATTTTTCAATATCAATTCCAATCCATGAAGCTAAATAGTAAATCAAAGATAACATCAATATAGATTCATAAATAGACTGTATATAACACCGTGATCAATAAACATACATACTGTTACGGTGAACTATATCCAATCCCAACAAAAAAGGAATTTAGCTACTCATGATAGCTTGATACAAGAAGGAAGAATGAAGATGAAAGTGCATCAATCGTGATTTTTCGACGATTGATGTGTATCCAGCTTCTGATCTTCATGAATCACCCTTTCCTATTGTTTGACATGTTTCTCTATCTCTAAAATAGTGTCTATATCTAAAAATCTGAAATAAAAAGGTATTTATAGCAGTATGAAAAAGTCACTCGCGCTCAACCTCGTGCTGTTGCGCTGAATGCAACACCCTCCAAATGACTTAAATCGCTATAAATGACGCTCAACGCAGAAGTCTCTGCTTTGGGTGCTTTTCACATGCTCAACACGGCTCAAACTTGGAGACATGCTTTGCATGTGCTCAACATAGTCCTGCAAACCAAAGTCCTTCCTAAGCATAAATACCTACAAAATGAGGTGCATTTGATTAAACTAAACTATTTATTTGATAACATACTAGAGCTAGTATTTACATAATAGTTGATGTTTTGACTTCAGAATCCGATGAATCAAATTAATAAGTGCTACTATTTCATATACCAATATTCAACACAATTTAATCCTTATCACCTCTCCTATTTTTAAAATCTAAATTCAAATTTCACTCTTTAAAAATTTTTTTTAGGAGTAACTTATGACATTATTTTTTTTAAAGTTTTGCGTTGTTAGGAGTTTTACTTCTTTCTACTTACATTTTTAATTCAAGGGATTTTGCTACTAACATAAATTCATGGCAAAGGAGACACTTTCTTGTAGTGATACACCCAAACATAATACTAATCTTACTAAAATGGTTTCTTTGCAATACACCAAAATAATTTATGGGCTGTGTGAATAGAGCCACTACTAAAAGTTAAAGATTCTAACAACTGAGTTAATATAAAAACAAAACAAAACATGATTTTCACCCATATAAAACAAATAAAGTTTGGTTTTAATTCCCATAAATACTTTACTAGGTTTTTGTCTCTTTAAAATATTACATTATTTTTTTTTATCCCTATCAATATGACGTTTTCATTAACCTCGTGTGTTTACGAAAGGTCATCTAATCATCCTATGTGTGTCACATATTTTCCTTTTAGCCCCAAGGGACAAAACCAAAATTTGTTAATTTTACATTAAAAATCAACAACTCCCAAATTTTTAGTGTTGTAAATTTCTGAAAATATTAACATAACAAAAAATTTACTAATATTTATCTATTAAAAAGATTTTTAATTCATTCTAAACTACCCTTTAAAATTGAAAGAATAAAAAACAAAAATATGACTATTTAATTATTTGTATAGTTGACTTCCCCTTTTCTTAATCTATCAATCACAAAACTCCACTAGAATGTGGAAACCACTTAAAAATAACAAAATGCACCCACTACCAATTAATTCCAATCTAATCTTAGAGATTCCTATTTGAGTTTAAAAAAGTCTTAAACTACTCTTTCATTTCACCAAAACCCTTTGAACATGTCTCACATAAATTCCAATCTTATATTTATAAATATACACATAACATAAATATACACATAAACTCTCAATTTATAAACATGACAAAGCCTTCAAACTTTCTCCATAAACCTTCTCCCATAATTGAACAAAGACAAGAGAACAAGAACATGATGTGTTTAGATAAGCAACTACAAAGACAATTATCCAATATTTCTAATGAAGATTACCATGGAAACAAATTTGCTTCAATCCCTTTTGTGTGGGAATCTCAACCAGGTACACCTAAACATAGATCAAATGCTAATTCTCTTCCTCCTCTTACTCCTCCACCCTCTTATTTCCAAAATGCTAACAAAAAACCAACTAAACCCAAAAAAAACTTTTTCTTGCAAACATTCTTCCCCAAACGTGCTACTAAAAAAGGTTGTGTTCTTGATCCGTCTCCGACATCCTCAAACTATGTTTCTTATTCTTCATCGTCGTCTTCATCATCATCATCTTTGTCATTATCTTCGCCGAGGCCAACATCTTATTCGGTGCCATCTTCTCCTATGATACATTCGAGGAAAGGGGAAGAAGATGAAGATTCGTATCATGTTTCTCGATCTAATGTTACTTTTGGTAATGGTAATGTAAGATCACAAGGGCGTTATTCTTCCATGTTCAAGAAGGTATTGTTTGGAGATTTAATGTAATGTTTATAACCTACTTTTCTCTATGCTTATGGTTTTATATTTAATTAAGCTTTGCAAGCTAGAACTAGAAAAGATTCTATATGTCAAACTTTTATTAGTTCGTATCATATACAAGAAATTTAAACTTTGTTAAATATAGTTTGCATAGTATATATCTTCATTCTCCTAAATAAGATTTAATAATTTAGTTAAATAATATAAATTAATTTTACACCATCATCATTATCAATAGATATAGATATGTATTCTACCAAAAAATATTTATATTATTAATAACCTTTTATTAGACTTTAGTGTAAAATTTCTTATTAACGATGCATATTTATTAGACTCATATTTTTATTTTATAATTTTAAGTATTAGACTTAAATCAACCTTCTATGATTGATATTTTGAATGCCTGAAAATGTGATTGCAGAAAAGATATATTACTTTAACATTGATCTTTAAAACGGTAATTTAATAAACATTGATAAAAACCTTACACTTTTTTTTTTATAAAATATATTTATAATTATTTTTAAAATAATAAGAGTTCTTCTTTAGACCTTTTTATAGAATTGATATTAAAATGCACTACATTTTTACATTGTGTATCTTATAAGAATTATTTTTACTAACTATTAGTCATTTTAAAGTTCAAGGCTATATTAATAAATTTGTGTCAGTTATACTCTTAATTGGCTCAATGTAAAATTGAACTGTAAAGAGCATAATAAAAATATGATTTCTATTAATTATGAAATAAAAGTTTTATGGAATTTTTTATTAGCACAGAAAATTTTTTAAATTAAACAAACAAATAGAATTTGATCCTTTCCAGCGTAATATTCATTCTAATTTCCTTTCTCATATGTGTGATTCGCCACTTTAACGAAAGTGATTACTGCCACTAAAAAGCATCTCTAAACTAGCGATTCTAATCATTTTTTTTATATTTTTTTCATTGTATTTGTTAAGCTCTACCTTTCAATATAAAACGACAATACTAAATTTACAGTTATTAACTTTTTTTAAACATCAATAATATTTTCAAATATTGATGCCTAAACATAAATAATTCATCTTTGTTCGATAAGTTGTATTGTGAAGAAAGAGAATCACATATGGATGGTAATGGATAGAGTTTGAGTATCATTCTCATATTTGTAATTTAAAAAATTCTCATACTTAAACTCATATTCACGTGAGCAATAACATTTATACTTGTGCTTGTATGTTATGGATGTTAGACAATAGGCTACAATCAAGAAGGGTGTTGAATAGATCATAAATAATATTTTCAAATTAAAATTTTGTTTAAAATGTTTTAAACTATGGCGCACGGAAAAAAATTCAGATCGACAATGGTCTATCCGAATCGTTATTGAAATTCGGGTATTCACATCACATATTTTCTAAGAGATGTCGAGATATCGATCTCTAAACAACAACACAATGAACAATATGAAACAATAAATAGTATAGAAAATAAACAACACGCAGAATTGTTAACCCAATTTAGTGTACAACAACACCTACTCTGGAGGCTACCAAAGTCAGGGACAAAGTCAACTAGATAATATCAATGTAGACCCACAAAAAAACTTTCACCTAACTTACAATCTACTCACTTAATCACTACACGTGCTTAACTTCTACCTAAGACTCACCTAGGTATGAGACCTTTCTCAAATCCCTTCCAGTCACAAGACAGTGACAAGAACATAATTCAAAAGAATGACTTAGAAGACACACTTCAAAGACACACAACCATTCAATGCTTAAAAGCTTGAGAATGATTGATAGAAGTTACAACTCAATAGAGACAATCCTAATCTTCTATCAACGAGATACTATAGAGGCTCACAATAAATAAAATAGTCCTAATACATTCACTAAAAACTCATTGTTCAATCAACACAAAGAAACCCTTAAAATAACATTTTGCAATGCTACACAACGCACTATTTCTTCCACACATGTACTAGGGTTGAAGCCTTCTTTTTATAACCTTGAAAGAATTGGATTTGGGCTTTAAAATGCAGCTGATTTGTTGCAGAAAATCAGCATAAACTTTTGCATGAAAATATGGTTTCACATGATTTGTTTCCTAAAATGTCTCAACATTTAATAAAACAAATTAATCTTCTAACTACAGAGCAAATATATGATTCTTCAGTTTTGGACGCCACTTAGGATTACTTTAAAACACATGTATCCAAGTTGTAACTCAACTATAACATATAAGATGTCATATACTTCTAGTTAGGACATCGCATTTAACATGTTGAAATAGCAAGTTGAAACATCTTGTTCGGCACATTTCTACTAAGTTAGTTTTACCAAAATTAATGTCAATTACAGAAACACGAAATAACAATCTCTCTCTTTGATAAATTTTGGCTAAAACAACTAAATATCCCATAACACATCATAAAGATAGATATCAGAGCTGCAACATCAGAAATCAATACATCAGAGAAATTTATCAGATTATCGCCTATTGAAAGCTACTCACATAACATAGATTCAACTTCTCAATCATGCTAGGACACCATGCCTGACATCTCTTCACAGCAACCCAAATAACCCATTTGGTGAAAGTTCTGATACTCCTCCTCAGCAAACCCATGATGCACTAAAAAAGTGCTGAAGTCATTTGGTGTACATGAGGAAGAAAATAGTTGATAATCCCCCTTAATCCATGACGCTTTACTTGCAACATAGGGATAACACTTCCTCTTAGGTGTCATAAGATAACCCTTAAGAAGCAACCAAACATCCTCCTGAACTATCCAGATGATGACTCTGGGTTGCAGCATGCAACTCCAGATAACTCAGAACACAAGTCACAATTGTGTTCATAACTCAAATCACAAGACACAAAAACAAAATCAAACAAACTCAAAATCGAACATCCTATCCGACATCTTTGAAAGTGACCTGTAAGAATCGACTCTAGACGTAAAAAAAGAGCAGAACCAAAATCAGAACAAACCAGAACTTTCTCCCTATTTTTAGCCAAAAATTGACAAACAAATCCACCACAAGACCATACCCAAATCGTACTCATCCAAACCCGGACAAAAGTCATAAGTACTATGTTAGAAGACAACCTAACACACGATGAAAGAAGGAAACCCCTAATCACTGTAAATGCCCGAGCAAATACTTAGGAATCAATTACCCTCGACTGTAACAATGGTCTTGGTCAAGGAGAACGTTATTTGAGGAAGATAATTGCATCAGAGTGTGCACCGTCCAAGTAAGTTTTGAATGACTTTATTTTCTCTGGACTGGTTCTCCTGAAACTGATAGTCCCAATAAATGCACATGCATAGACAAAAACACGTGTCACACATCCTCCTGACTCTTACTTGATTACACCGTCCAAATTGTTAATCTCAAAAGAAATAAGTTTTGAACAATGTCCTGACACATTTCATGATGAGTCACCTATAACATCTGCCTTTCTTCACAATAGTGATCAATCATTCTCCCTTATTTTAGACAATTATCCCCCCCCCCTCAATAAGAAATCCCAAGACACAAGATAATCCAAAACAACAATCTAATATGAACTTCCCAAGTTCACACACCAGGAAAGATGTCATAACATTTTATGGAACATCATGCACACACACACACACATGTTACCATCAGCAGAAGCATACTATAGTCTTGGGAATAGGACAAACTCGATCATCTTCAGGTGGTCTTCCACCTCTTTCCCCTATCAAATAACCTCCCCTTGAATCTTTCACATGTTTTAGAAGTTTTACTCCTAACCTTTCTTGTCATCACCTCAGACAAAATTTTCTTTAAGTCATCCCTTTGCATAGATCTTTCGTTCCACCCTGTTGTATCCCAAAATTTTCTCTCTCATTTTACTCAATACATGCCCATTGAGATCCTCAATTTGCTCAAGATTGCCCAAGAGTTAACCAGACAAACTCTCTCCTAAGGCAGTGTACCTCAAATTAGGGTTTCCATTTTCATCAATATTGGTGAACCAAAAAGGCCTAATATGCTCTCCATGGTCTTAATATGTTCTCAAGACCTTACATGTCAAGTTTCATGCCTTGCACAAGAAGTTTGCTCAGTCAACTGCTCAGATACTTGAGAATCGACTGTATTAGGTCAAAAGTCAACTGTGGCCCACATACAGTCAAACTTCAAGATTTTTGGTCAACATCCATATTTTGAAGTGAATTTCATCATTTTATCAAGGGTTGATCATGATTCCCAAAGGAATGCTCCAAATTCATCAAAACCCAAAAGTTGCTAAATTAGGGTTTCTTAGTAAAAGTCAACCCAACTTTGACCAAGCATAACTTCCACATGCTTTATCAGAAATTTTCCATCCAAATCTCATTTTGAAGAGGATGCAATTCCATACAATTCATCTTCATCTCAAAGTTCAAAATATGCACTCATAAAAAGATATGAATTTTCACATTATGGGTCCTTTTGAAAAGTCAACAAAAACACCTTTTGGGTCAAAGCTTCTTACATGAACATGTAAGACTCAATTGAGATGAGACCAAAAGGGTTGCTTAGGGGACACCCTAAGATTTCTAAAAAGTCCAAGAACACCTCTCTAGGGTTAAAATTGGAAGAGATATGCCTTGTCAAATTTGACCTTTTTTGCAAAATTGCCAAAAGTCAAATGTGCTCAAAAATGCATTTTTTGCTAAATGGGCCTAACTTTTTATGCTTGCACCTCACTTATAATGTGGTCCACGACTCAAATATTCATCCACACATTATTTGCTTCATTTTCAATTTATTTTGATTTTTTATTAATTAAAAATTGAATTAAATCAAATAATTGATTAATAATAGCAAAAATAGGATTTGATTTGGTTTTTGGACAGGTTGGCAATCAAAATATGCTGAATTATCAAGGCTAAAACGAATCAAGCATAATTGATACAAAAAAGGATGATTTGGCTCAAAATAGCAATTTTGCATATGGCTAAAGAATCAAATCAAATCTCATCAAAACTTCAAGATTCAATCTGTTTTGGAACCCTAATTCATTGAGGGATATATAATGAACAAGAACAAAGCAAAAAAAGAGGGGTTCAACAGTCGTGAGAGGCATAGAACGAACTCAAAAAAGTTGGCAAAAAGTGTGATTCAGTATTCAGGTTAGGGGACGATTCAAAGCAATTTAAGGCCAGCAATCTCTTCCTGGGCGTGCACTGAAGCTATTCCAATCACTCCCAAGTCATCAAACCATCAGAAACGCAAGCTATACGTCACGGTTTGCATCCTCTGAACTCAAACTTGTTCTTCTAGTTTTATGCGTTTTCAGTCCAATTTGTTTGCATATATATGTTTATGATCATGTCAGGAAGCTTTTTGATAGCCTAGATTTAAGCTTTGATGTAGGATAGCTATTTTCCATAGTTAGGGTTCGCGAGCTCCCAATTGGGGAACCCTAGCTAGAGGCAAAATTGGGCCAAATTAAGATCCTCCTTATGTTCAGGGGATGAAGTAGGCTTGATTCATGCCTTTGAACGGAATTCATGTTGCTTGTATGTCGTTTTGAGATATTTGCAGGTTTTAGCTACGCAAAAACCGTCACAATAGCCTATAGTGACGAGTTTGTCCGTAGGTAAAGGGTCAATGCCAAAAGAGATGGTTCCCTAGAGAAGATGATGGCGTGTCCAATCCTCACTAGACCATTTAAAAATTCGCGCGCGTGGGAATCAGGGATCTGATTTATTTATATTATATTTTGTTTTCCTTATAATAACAACAAAAGCGCGTAGCACAGATGGCAAGAAAGCATAGTGGAAAGGGTAGAGGACCTGGGTTCGATCCCAGGTCCCAGTAACGCCTATTTTCCTATTTTCTGAACGCATATTGCATGCACTTCTTATCAAAGGGTCTACCATACTCCATCAACATCCAGCCACTTGATCTAGCGTGCCATCAGATCTAACGCTCCATCCATGAGGGACCATGGTACACGTTCAAGTCAACGCTACACAGGATCTAATATTGACCAGGCTTGGAGCATTTTGGGCCTTAGAGAATTCAGATAGTGCTCCCCCCAAATTGCTATTCAGCACAGGCCCATTTCTTTTTCTTTATTTATTTCTTTTTATTTTAATTATTTTGTTTAATTATTTTTCCACAAAAATTAATCACCTTTTTTTTAATCATAAAATCAATAAATCACAAAACACAAAAAAAAGCATTTTTTTAATAAAATATTTATTTTAATTTTATTAGAAATATAGATTAAGTTAATTTATTTTTCATAATTAAAATAAAATAGAAACTAGGTTTTAATTTTACAATTATATTTCTTTTCTCAAATAAAAAACCAAAAAAATACACAAAATCTTTTCGTACAAAATATTTTATTCTCTTGAAATTAGGGTTTTAGTCGTACATAACTCAATTAATTCTTTTCTCAAAAATAATCTTTTTCTTTCAATTAGGGTTTAGGTTATTTTTCAACATCCCTCGTATTTAATTCGCCGCACATTTAATTATTTCTTTTCCATTATTTTTGTATCTGCCAATGGTTTGTAATAGTTAAATTAGGGTTTTATTTACTGCTTTAATCCATGATTCTTTGATTATGTAATTAATCCCCATCCCCGAAGCCTTGTAATAGCTAGGTTTATTTTCTCGCATTTTTAATTCCTGCAAATATTTAACTGTCTAGATGTATGCTAATAGGATTGTATGGCAAGAATATCTGGAAAATTAAAACGGTAGATCACCTAATGTGCGAAGATTTAATAACTGAAACAAATCATATGAATATATTTCACTCCTAGGGTTTACCTCACTTCGGTTGCCTTCGGTAAAACAATCATTAAGCATAGGAGATTTTAGTGGTTGCCCTCCTGTCTAAGAGATCAAAATGTCCCATTCGAATGTTACCTTGGAAATGTTGCCTCAGAAAGATCTTAAGACTCTAGGGTTACCACTAAAGTTTTCTAACTCTTGCTTTAGTGATTGTACTTGTCCCTTTCGAATGTCCCTTACAACTCCAACGACGGTGCTACCTATTCCTTAATAGTAGGATAGCGTTGTCTAAAGGAAAACAAACACTTTTTTTGAGTTGGTAGAATCTTAAGTACTTGCTCAATAAAAACTTTTCACACAAATACCTTTCAAAACAAATTTTCAAAACAAACTTCGTCACATCCTTGAGGACTGATACAAGGGTTATCACGAAGTAAACATTTTAAAAACAAACACACACAAGCAATTTGAAAAATGAGCAAGCACCTAAGAGCCCGTAGATAACTATGGATAGAAAGGGTGCTAACACCTTACCTTTCTATAATCTACCCCCCGTACTCAGAATATCTCGAAAAAAGGTTTTTTCTGTTCTTTTTCTTTTTCCATGATTGGATGAAATAAAAGTCGATGGCGACTTTTGCTTACCACGACATTTTGCGAACAAAAAACACAACGCAAATCAGTAAAAACAGTCGGTTCTTCCACCGTATCACAGAACTGACGACTCTGTTGGGGATAAATAAGTGGGGTATACCTTAGGATCTAGTTCATTAAAATTGCTTCTCTTGATTGTCTTGATTGCTTTACTTTTGAGGGTTTGTTTGGGGTTACTATAGATCCTACACCCGAATCTGGGGGCACTCATTAGGTAAACAACAATAGATTGTGGAGACTGTACGGGGTAGACTGATATGGTTTAAGCGATGGCTGTGTTGGTGTGGCACTTTGGTTGGTACCAGTATCCTTTGTGGGGAAACGAGGAGAATATGGGGCCGCCGCATGGTGTCGTGAAGCACTAACGGACCTTAGAACCTTAGTTGAACAAACTTGGCCATTAGAAAGTAGTGAGATAGCCGGCCTCGGTGTAGAGCTAAGGATTGGTTGATACTCGATGCTACACTCATTGAGATCATACTTTCGGGATATTTTGGCCGCAAGAAAAGATTGATTGAGCTGAAACAATGCCCGATAAAGGATGGTCAGTGATATTGTGATCCTCTAGAACCCGGTTACTTTTTAAGACAGGTTTGAAACCAACTAAACTTCAAGAGGGTACTACCTTTAACCTCATGCAAGCCTTAACCCTAAGGACTTGGTGTGATTTGATTGTGTTTGCTATACATGTGTTTTCTATACCTGTGGTTTATCATAACATCATGCATCATAACATGACATCCATTCTTATTGCACTAACCATTTCAAAGACCAAGGTAATTTATCTTTGTTCTGTTTTGTAGATCATGGCTTCCGTTCGTAGAAACACTATCCGAATCAGCTTTGTGAAGATACCTTCCCAACTCAAAGATCTAGCATCAAGGGTTTCTGAAACTTCTGCATTCACTAAGAGACATGGTCAACTTCTCAACCTAGTTACTTCAAACTTTGATGAAAAGATGATGAGTATACTCTTTTAGTTCTTTGATCCCAAGCACCACTGCTTCACCTTTCCAGATTATCAGTTGGTACCTACCTTGGAAGAATTCTCTCAGCTGTTGGATATACCCATTCTTGAACAGTTGCCCTTCATAGGTCTAGAAGAAGTTCCTAAGCCAGAAGTCATTGCCTCATCTTTGCATCTGAAACGGGCCGACGTGGTATCCAATTGGGAAACCAGAAGCGGAGTCAAGGGTTTTCTAGCTAAGTTTCTGATAGAGAAGGCCCAGCTATTTTGGGATGATATAGATTTTCATGATTTTGAGGAGGTCTTGGCTCTTCTTATCTATGGTTTAGTTCTCTTCCCTAATCCGGACTCATTCATAGATTTGAATGCTATCAAGATCTTCCTCTCTCGCAATCCTGTGCATACCTTACTCGGAGAAATTCTGCACACTCTCCATACTCGCACCATGAAGAGAAGAGGGGTTCTTATGTGCTGCATGTCGTTGCTGTCGAGGTGGTTTATTTCTCACCTCCATAAGTCCATACTGAAGAATGAAGAAGGTTTGGGTTGGTCGCAAAGGATAATGTCACTCACTCATACAAATATTCTTTGGTGTTCTCGAGCTATGGAAAACACTGCTATTATTGATCTCTGCAGGGAGTACCGTAATGTCCCATTACTTGGTATCAGAGGGGGGTATAACCTATAATCCTTGTTTAGCTCTGCGACAATTTGGTCACCTCGAAGGGATGGTCCGCATGAGTTACTTATCGATGGCATTGTATTCAACTATGAGGATGATGTTCAAGAGTATCGCCGGAGGTTCATACGAGCTTAGGGCATGGTAAACAGATCTGGCGCCAAGGCTTTGGGGCCAAAAGCTTCCATTCCTATGGAACCTTACCTCCAATGGGTACGAGCTCACACACAGAAGCTTATGATGCCCTATGTGGTCGTTTTAACAGTGATTGTGGAACCCTACTGAAGAAGGTATTCCTTAGACGATTCTCTATCCTTACATGCCCATGGATCTTGGAGAGTTATAAAGGTCTTGGATTCAGTTGATGTAGGAGCGGGATACTTACAAGGATCAGTTCCATGCTCAATAGAGGAAATTTTTAGAGCTCACAAAGCAACTCCATGAGGAAAGAGGACTCAATGATTATCTCGGCACAAAGAGGAAGCATCCATGGGACTTTTGATTTTCTTTTCTAGTTTTAGATTTATTTTTAATTGTAACGCCTATAAGGAATTTTGAACCTTCAAATTCACCTAATAAAGTTTTTGTTTATTTTGGTTTGCAAATTTAAATTTCCCGAAGTCTTTGAAATCATTGCATGCGCATCCCATTATCATACACATCATTACACGTACCATTACAGGTTTGTCATCTTCTTCGCTGTTTATTTCAGCACGAAATGTCTTCCGAGCAAACCATCAAGGACCTTCAGGAACAGAACACCCAGTTCCAACAAATGTTCATCGGTCTGGCAAAAGGGCGGGAGGATCTGAAAGCCCTCATCCTGAAAGAGAAGAAGAAAAAGAAGAAGGTTGCTGGTATTCTGAATATGGGTAGAAGGTTTGGAGAGTGGTTGAAGTGACAAGTCGGCCTGGCCTCTTCATCTAAGGAAGGGGAGAATCGGGAAGAAGGGAAGGACCCCAATCCTGCAGTTTCTGACAATGATACCGATTACAATGATGAGCAATATCATCCTACTAAGGATATATAGAAATAATTGGAAGATCTTCTGAGTGCCATGGAAGTTCAGAGGATACCTGGATTGGATTTCGAAGAATTGGGATTGGTGTCGGGAGTGGTCATCCCACAGAAGTTCAAAGCTTCAGTTCTTGATAAGTATGATGGGGTGTCCTACCCAAAGCTCCATCTCCGTTCCTACGTCAGGAAAATTCAGCCCCACACCGCTGATAGAAATCTGTGGGTTCATTTCTTTCAAGATAGTCTGTCAGGGACTCAGCTTGAATGGTTCTACCAGCTAGAGGGAACAAATATCCAAAACAAGGAAGATATGGCTGCTGCTTTCTACAAACAGTATCAGTATAACACCAACCTTGCTCCTACTCGTACTCAACTTCAGAGCATGTCCATGGGTGCAAGTGAAGGCTTTAAGGACTATGCACAGAAATGGAGAGACTTGGATGGGAGAGTTCAACCCCCATTGTCTGATAGGGAGTTGGTTGATATGTTTTCAGGGACGCTATCTGGTCTATTTTTCAATCATTTGATCGGCATCTCATCAGCTGGTTTCACCAAGCTGATCCTAACTGGAGAAAGAGTAGAAGTTGAGATTCAAAGCGGCAAAATACATAAGGATGCCTCTTCGAGTTCAGTAAAGAAGCCTTTTGCTGGTAAGAAGGAAGCCAACGCCATCTATAGCCCGAGGGGCCAAAACAGGGCTGAACATCGTCAGACAGTAAGTGTCGTAATGATACCGAGGCCTGCAGTTGCTCCACAACGCAACAATCAACAAAGGGTGGAAAGACCACAATGACAGTTTACCCGCATCGACATGACATTGGTTGAAATGCTACCTCACCTGCTGAGATCCAACTTGGCAACCTTGAAAGAGGCTCCCAAGAATCCAAATACCACATCTCTCAGATATAATCCGAATGCCCGGTGTGCATATCATTCTGAGAGTCCTGGCTATGATACAAATGACTGCTGGGCTTTGAGGAACAAAATAAAAGACTTGATTGAAGCCAAGGAAATAGATTTTGATGCTCCAGAGAAACCAAATGTCATAACTGCTCCCATGCCTAAACACGGTCGTGGAGTTAATGCTGTTGACACTGATTTGTTCGTTACCTCTGTTGATGAAGTTTCTAATCCTCTCATGACTGTCAAGAAGAATTTGCTACTGGCCGGTTTATTTCCGGGTTGTGGTGAAGGTTGCCACATGTGTTCGTTTCTACCTTCTGGTTGCCGTTTGCTGAAATTAGGTGTTCAACGCCTGATAGATAGCAAAGAAATTTTGTTTGAGAAAACTTTGGTTCCCGTTATTCCATCTGAAGACGTCGCTATTATAACCATTTCTGCAAATTCTTCCAAGGTCTCCTCGAGAAGACCTGTTAGGATTACATCTGCTCCAAGAATTGCTCCGCTGATAATCACCATTCCTGGTCCTGTCCCGTATGTCTCGGACAAAGCTGTCCCATAGCATTATGGTGCCGATGTGTACTATCATGGCATCAAAAAAGATCTGAAAGATGAAGAGGATGATCCTGATATTGATAACATTGTCGGAACCAACAAAATCACCCGAAGTGGAAGGGTCTTCTCTCCCGAGATTTCCCCTAAGACTGTCAACAAGCCTACTGTCATTCCATATGTTGTTCCTGCTAGTACATCCACTACCGTTCCTGTTTTTACTCCGTTTATTACTCCTGTCAACAAATCGTCTGATACCCGTGGCAAGGAAATTATAGGTGAGCCTGCCCAGACGGAAGCGCCTAAGAAAATTGTTGTGGAAGCCTCTAAGCAAAAAATGGAGGAAATACTGAAAATCATTAAGAAGAGTGAATACAATGTGGTCGAGCAGCTGGGGCAGACCCCATCCAAAATATCCATGTTGTCTCTGCTGTTATGTTCTGAAGCCCATGCAAAGGCTTTGATTAAATTTCTTAAAACTGCGCATGTGCCGCAGGAAACTTCAGCTGATCAGTTTAAAGATTGTATGGCCAGCCTGACTGCTGATAATGGGCTAGGTTTTTCAGATGCAAACTTGACACCAAAGGGAAGGAAGCATAATGATGCTCTGCATGTCTCGATTGAATGCAAGGGCACCACTATGGCTCATGTGCTGGTAGATACTGGTTCTTCACTGAATGTTCTACCGAAGAAGGCATTGGACCGTTTGGATTGCGAGGGTTTGAATCTAAATCCTAGTAACATTGTGGTAAGGGCTTTTGACGGATCGAAGAGAATGGTGCACGGGGAGGTGGACATCCCTATCAAAGTGGGTTCTCAAAATTTCGGGTCCACCTTCTATGTGATGGATGTCAGGCCGTCGTATTCTTGTTTGTTGGGTCGTCCTTGGATCCATGAGGCTGGGGCAGTTACTTCCATACTCCACCAACTGCTGAAGTATCCGGTGAAAGGAAAGATTGTCACAGTGCAGGGTGAAGAAGAGTATATGGTGAGCCACCTCAATTCCTTCCGCTATGTAGAGATGGACGGGGAATTCATAGAAATTCCTTGTCAGAATTTTGAAGAGGTCCCTCAGATCTTGGCATCAACTGAAATTACTACCAACAAACCTCCTTTGAAGATTGCTTCTCTCAAGGACGCCAGGGCTATGGTTGAAGAAGGTGGGTGTACCAATTAGGGTCAGCTCCCTGATTTCTCTCAGAAAATTGACAAATTTGGTTTAGGCTTTACTACAGGGGCTCAAAGGGCTGTTAGACGCGCTCGGGATGGAAGACCTCCCCTACACATCGGCAATCGGGGAATTAACGCCATTGAAGACAGTGAAGAGGACTCAGACATCGACAGCTGGATCTACCCAACTACCAATGGTGGACCGAGTAACTGGACGGCTATGGACTTTATACCTGTTTCTTTTATCCGCAGTAATTGACTTACTTGTTTTGAGATTTATAATAAACAATTTGAAACTTTACGGCTTGGTGCCTTGCCTGAGGCACCTTTGCTTTCCTTGTGAGGGCTATTATTTGTCATTTCATATATCATTAATAAAGCATTGGACATTTCTTGCATACAAATTTTGCTCTCTCTATTTTTCTTTTCCGTTTTCACTTTATCAAAACAACTACTCTCTTACACACACTCACGTATCATAATGCAGATCCATATCCACTCTGGATCCCATTGATAACAGCTCTGCTATTTCCAGTTATGACTTCAAAAATCCGATCAACCAAGCCGAGGGCGAAGGTGAGGATGATTGTGAGGTGTCTAGAGAACTTGCTAGACTATTACAGCAGGAAGAAAGGGCCATACAGCCTCATGAAGAGCCGGTTGAGACAGTGAATTTGGGAACTGAGGAAGACATAAAAGAAGTTAAAATAGGTGCAAATCTGGAGCTTAGCGTCAAACAGAGGTTGATACAGATGTTGCATGACTATGTTGAGATCTTCGCTTGGTCCTATGAAGACATGCCTGGTTTGGACACTGATATTGTGGTACATCGCCTGCCGACTAAAGAAGACTGTCCTCCGGTTAAACAGAAGGTCCATCGTATGCACCCTGAAATTTCAGAGAAGATCAAAGCAAAGGAAATGAAGCAGTTCGACGCAGGATTCTTAGCTGTCACTTCCTATCCACAGTGGGTTGCCAACGTCGTTCCGGTACCTAAGAAGGAAGGTAAGGTACGAATGTGTGTAGATTACAGAGATCTGAACAGGGAAATCCCCAATGATGACTTCCCACTTCCTCACATTGACGTTCTGGTCGACAACACCACGCAACACAAAATCTTCTCCTTCATGGATGGTTTCTCTGGCTACAACCAGATCAAGATGGCTCCTGAAGACATGGAGAAGACAACTTTTGTTACACAGTGGGGAACCTTCTGCTACAAGGTAATGCCTTTTGGGTTGAAGAATGCTGGGGCAACCTATCAGCGCGCCATGGCCGCATTGTTCCACGATATGATTCACCACGAGATCGAAGTTTATGTTGATAACATGATAGCCAGGTCTCAGACTGAGGAAGAGCACCTCAATCACCTCCAAAAATTGTTTGACAGATTGAAGACATATAAGCTGAGGTTGAATCCGAACAAGTGTACCTTCGGGGTAAGATCTGGCAAGCTTCTGGGATTTGTCGTTAGTGATAAGGGTATTCAGGTAGACCCTGTGAAGGTAAAGGCCATATGAGAGACGTCGGTTCCCCGTACAGAGAAGGAAGTTAGAGGTTTCTTGGGACACCTGAATTACATCGCCAGGTTCATTTCACATCTGACTGTTACTTGTGAGCCAATCTTCAAGCTTCTGAAGAAAGATCAAGTAGTAAAGTGGAATGATGAATGTCATACTGCTTTCGAAAGAATCAAGGAATACCTTCAAGAACTGCCAATTCTGATGCCTCCATTTGAAGGAAGACCTTTGATATTATACTTGACAGTGCTAGACAATTCAATGGGGTGTGTGCTGGGGCAGCATGACGAGTCTGGTCGAAAAGAACATGCAATTTATTACCTTAGCAAAAAGTTTACCGACTGTGAGACACGATACTCATTGCTCGTGAAAACTTGCTGCGCTTTGGCATGGGCTGCTCGCCGAATGAGATAGTATATGCTGACTCACACTACCTTATTGATATCGAAGATGGATCCTATCAAGTATATTTTTGAGAAGCCCACTCTCTCCGGAAGGATAGCAAGGTGGAAAATGATCTTAACTGAGTACGACATACAATATTCAACCCAAAAAGCAATAAAGGGGAGTGTATTGGCTTATCATTTGGCTCATCAGGCCGTGGATGACTACCAGTACATGAATCTTGAGTTCCCGGATGAGAATATCATGTTGGTGACTGACTACGAAGAACTTGGACTGGATGAAGGACCTGAGGAAGGATCCCGATGGTCCATGTCTTTTGATGGAGCCTCGAACGGACTGGGTAACAGCATTGGCGCTATAATCATATCTCCCGAGGGCTGTCATACTCCATTCACTTCCCGATTATGTTTCAACTGCACCGACAACATGACGGAGTATGAAGCATGTATCATGGGTCTTCGAGCTGCTATTGGCCTGAGGATTAAGTTCTTAAGTGCATTCTGGGATTCCGCTCTAGTTATAAGTCAGATCAAAGGCGAGTGGGATACAGAGCACCCGAATCTCATCCCGTACAAAGAGTACGTATTGACATTGCTCACACGCTTTGAGGAGGTAACCTTCAAACATTTCCCACGAGAGGAGAACCAATTAGTGGACGCGCTAGCTAACATGTCTTCTATGTCCAAGGTTAGGTGGGACAATGAAGCTCCCCAAATTACCATTGAGATATTGGATGAACCAACACACTGTTGTGAGATCGATACCGAAGAAGTGGCAGACAAACCCTGGTTTCACGAAGTCAAAAGGTATCTCGAGGCTCGAGAGTATCCCGAAGGGGCATCTGTCAATGATAAGAAGTTTCTGAGAAGGTTCGCTGCAAAGTTCTTCCTTAGTAATGGAATCCTCTATAAACGCAACCATGACTCCACACTACTAAGGTGTGTAGACAAGAGCGAAGCAGAGAGGATCATGACAGATCTACATGAAGGAACTTTCGGAACCCATTCTAGTGGACACACAATGGCTAAGAAGATCCTACGGGAAGGATACTACTGGTCCACTATAGAAGCCGACTGTTATCAGCACTCTCGAACCTGTCATAAGTTCCAAGTCCATGCTGATAAAGTGAATGTGCCTCTGGTCCCCTTAAACGTCTTGACAGCTCCGTGGCCCTTTGCAATGTAGGGCATTGACATGATCGGCAAGATCATACCTACTGCGTCTAACGGGCATCATTTAATTCTGGTAGCCATTGATTACTTCACGAAGTGGGTTGAGGTAGATTCCTTTGCTACAATAACCAAGAACGTTGTGGCGTGGTTTATCCGACACAATCTGATATGTCGATATGGTGTACCAAAGAGAATTATCACTGACAATGGTACGTGTGATCGGTGGATCTGGAACTGACTGTTTAACGCTGGTTCGCGAAATGTCGCGGAAGCAAGAGTCGCCACCGTCTTTTATTTTCTCCAAATGGAAAGGACAAAAGCACAGAAAAATTCCTTATTGAGATTAGTTCTCGGTTCGGGAGGTAGATTTATAGAAAGGGAAGGTGTTAGCACCCTTTCTATCCATGGTTATCCATGGGCTCTTAGATACTTGCTCATTTGTGTTTTCAAAAATGTTTGTTTGCTTTTCAGAGTGGGTTTGAAAAAGTTTCATTTAAAATTTCAGTTCGACTCTTGTATCAGTCCTCAAGAGTGTTTGAAAAGTTGTTTTTGAAAGCTTTTTGCAAAGTGTCGGTGTGAAAAGAAATTTTTGATTTGTTTTGAATTAGAGCAAATATCTCCGAGTCATCTACCTACCCTAAGGAATTAGTCTGTGTAAATGTCCTTAAGGTAGTGCCATCCCACCATTGAGAGATAGGTAGCACCACCGTTGGAGGTGTTCGGGTCAATTCGAGGGTTCGGGATAGTGTGGTCACCAGAGCAATAGGAAGACACCTTAGAAGCTACCATCATGCCATGTTCATGGACATGAGGACTTACTAAAACATCCTCTACTCGACGACCACGTTTCGAGGGGCAAGGCAACAGTGAGGCGTACCCTAGGAGTGGTGTGTGAATTCGTGTGTCATTTTCAGTTATATTTGTCTTGTCATGCATTGAGTGTTCTACGCTTTGATTTTATTTTTGGCCATTCATTCTTTCATGCAAATTATTAGCAGTTAAAAGGTGCGGGAAGATAAAAGTCCTACGCTATTACAAAGGCGCGGGTCTACATCGCCAAATTAATCCAAGACCCGATTTGAAATAAATAAAATGCGGAAAGTAAATATCCTAATTATCTATTACAAAGCTTTGGGGCAATTACATGAAATTTAAAAAAAGGAACATAAAAGTAAATGTGCGAAAAGGAATTATAATCGAATGCGAGGGCGTTGGACCCTTTTAAAGAAATTAAATCGAAATTATAAATTAATTAAATTAAATAAAAGAAAGAACTTTTTTTTGGAGTTTTTGTATTTATGGAATTAAGGAGAATTAAATTGGAATTAAAAGTTAATTAAAACCCTAGTTCTAAATCGTTTTTTAATCTATTAAAAAAATGTTTAAGTTGTAACCTAATTTAACCCTAATTAATTAAATGGCATATTTATTTACAAAAATGATTAATAATTAAAAAAAGAATAAAAGTATAAAAACCCTAATTTCTACCTTTTTTAGTTTATTTAAAAAAATTGGAATTAAACCTAAAATTAAACTAATTAGTTATTAGAATTTTATTTACAAAATATTGATTAAAAAATAAATGAACATATTTTTATTTTTTATAGTTTCTGATTTTTTTTTGTATTTTTATGTTATAAAAAATTAATTTTTGGAATTAAATGAAACAAATAATATAATTAAAATAAATAAAAGGAAAGAAGAAAAATGGAGAAAGAAAGGCAAACATGGGGGGTGTTGACCCAATTTTGGAGGTATGACTGAAGCAATTTGGCCCAATAGAAGCTTGGCCTGTTTGACTTTCAACGTTCACGTGTGCATGGTTGACTAGTGGGTATGGTGATCTGCGTGATCTGGCCATTAGATTGGTCTCTGAAGCCATGTGGCGAGTTGAGAAGCGAGGTTGCATGATAGTCCTTGGATGGTACGCTGCACAGAAGCATGTTAATTGAAAAAGCATGAAATATATAGGGGGACCTGGGAATCGAACCCATGTCCCAACGTTCACCACTATTGCTTTCAACCACTACACCATTCAGCGCGTTTGGAATATACAATGCAAAATAAACAATATAACGTAAAACACATGATTAGTGGTACACAACAAAAGACGCGCCAGAATTATGAATGGCCCTATCACGTGAGGACACCTAATCTTCTTCTTCGTTTTCCTGTAACAAAACGCATTATATAGCGGGGGTTTTAAACCCCCACAAATTGAAGCCACGAATAATAGCGAATTGGGCCTGGTTCATCATAAATTGAGCGCGAGGCATGGTTCTGAATCGTCAGGAAGTCTTGATTCTAATGGCATAGGTCTTGTTGTCTGATTTTTCCAGAAGAGGAAAGCCCCAAATTCACACCTCTGAAAACCTAGAAAACATCAATGGCATCTTTCTATACAAGCACTATTAATCCAATTCAATGGCACCATTAGCTTTAGTGAGTTCATGTTAGTGCAAAACAATCATTAGAATGCATTAATATGGCATGAAAATGTAAATACGAATATGTAAAATATCAAGAACAGGGCGGCTTCATTCTACCTATTCTTGAGGTTAGAGGCTGTGGTTTTGATTGAGAAAGCTTCCTAGTTATCCCAGCAAGCCTTTGGAATCGTTCTTTTGCCTTGAAACTCACCCTAGCTATGAAATCAGTTTTGGAATTTTTGGTGAAAAATGCAAAGTTTGTTTTTGATTCTGAGCGCAGCTTCTGAGTCCTTGTATTAGGTTTAGGTTTGTGCTTATATGTGGAATGAATTAGGGTAGAAATCCAAGTCCATAAACCTTTGCAATCAATGTTTCAATATTTGATTTTAATGGTATCTTTTTCAATCTTTTTCATGTGAAGAACATGCCAATCATTGCCAATCACCTTGATTCTTTCCTTATTGAATAGTGCACGAAATCTTGAGTGAATTCTATGCACAAAAAGATTTGAAAAGCATGGATTAGTATTTTTCTTATAATTAATTTTAATTAAATGAATTAAATAGATTAAATATTCAATTAATTAATTAAAAATAGGAAAATAACTCCCCTTTGGGTCAATGGGTCGTGCATAGCTTTTGGGTGATGATTCTTGGAAGAAATTGAGGCCCATTAGCAATTTTGAGGCCTTTGAAGCAAAGTTGACTTTTCAAAATTCCGAAAAATTTCCCAACTTCCACAAGGCATATCTTGCTCAATATTTAAGCTTTGATAATGTTCTTGGACATTTTGGAAAGGTCTTGAAGTCATCCAACCAATGCCTTTGGTCCCATGGCATTTTGATTTACCAATCTCAAGTTATGGTCTTTGACTTAAAGTCCCTTTTTGTTGACTTTTGAAAATGACCTATAATGTTGAGATTGATAACTTTTTGTGAGAGAATTTCTTGGACTTGAAGTGTGAAGATGAGTTGTAGGAAATGTCATTCTATTCAAAATGAGCTTTGGATGGAATTTTTATGATAAACCATGTGGAAGTTATGTTCTGGTCAATTTACAGTTGACTTTTTCAACTGTCCAAATATGGAAACTTTTGCATCTTGAGACTTTTTGAGCCATGCCTTGAAAATCATGATCAAGAATTGATCAAATGATGTTTGTGGCTTCAAAATAAGATGTTGACCAAAAATTTGAACTTTTGACTGTCAAATGACCATTTTACCCCTACAGTTGACTGCTGAGAAATTAGGGTTTTTGACTGTGCAATTTTGTGCTGTGAGTCTTGAAACTTAGCATATGGATGCTTGACCATGTTTGTAGGCATGTGGGACTTGTTTGGACCCTTGGAAACTTCAACTTCTTTGCCAGAACCAAAACCCTAATTTTGACTGTTAGGAGGCCATTGGACTGTGCAACCCTTGGGAGATTTTGAAGCATGCTCTTTGCAAATCTTGAAGAATATGGGAGGGCAAATTTTGGGGTACAACAGTTGCCCCTGTTCAATCTTCTTAGACCTGAGGATGCAGATTGGCTGACGTGCCTTTCGTAATCCGAAGGTGGAAGATGATTGAACACTAGAGTGCCCAGAAATTTGCGCTCACATAGTAGCAGTGTGATGATGGGAATGGGCTTACAGATGCCATTTGGAGATTAGTGGATAGGAAGATGGGCTTATAGATGCCATGTTGAGAGGTTATGGAAGGTGGATGGGCTTATAGATGCCATCTGGGTGTCGATCGCGTAAGAGATTCCTTAGCGAGAACCTGCGTACCTGAAAACAGAAATATGATTACCTGACCTGTTACAGGAGCTGGTCTTCAGACCCTTTGTGTAGATGTGTCCTGACTGGTTACAGGAATTGAATCTTTTAAACCTCGTCAGACGTGCCGTGGCGAGATACAAGAATCAAGTCTGGAGCTTCAAAAGGTTATGAATGAATTAGGGATGGTTACTACCTCAACGGGACGGTGAGAGAACCTTGGGCGATTACTATCTCAACAGGAACGCTGAGAGAACTTGGACGATTACTACCTCAACAGGAACGCTGAGAGAATCTTGGGCCGATTACTACCTCAACAGGAGCGCTGAGAGAACCTTGGACGATTACTACCTCAACAGGAACGCTGAGAGAATCTTGGGGCGATTACTACCTCAACAGGGACGCTGAGAGAACCTTGGACGATTACTACCTCAACAGGAACGCTGAGAGAATCTTGGATGTCTTCTACTGGGATAAGAATCAGGGAGATCTTAGGGTCGATCTGACTGAACCAGAGAAGGCCTTTGACTGGATAAGAATCAGGAAAAATCTTAGGGTCGATTTAACTGAACCGAGCAAGGTCTTGGAATATCTTCAACTGGATAAGAATCAGGGAGATCTTAGGGTCGATCTGACTGAACCAAAGAAGGCCTTTGACTGGATAAGAATCAGGAAAATCTTAGGGTCGATTTAACTGAACCAGGCTAGGTCTTGGACATAGCTGAGAACTTAACTGGATCTTTCTTGAAAGGTAAAGGTCAGTCATATGCAATGCATGATATGGATCAAGCAATGATGTTCTCAACATAAATGAGATTGTAAGGTATGACGCGTTTATGCATGTATCATGATGTATGTGATGTTTTTGAATGTATGTTTTTTTCGTCTAGGAAAGTAAATCCTTGACGGGTGCCGGGAAGTCGTATCCTGGGCTGATGTTGAAGAATAGTGCTTTGCTGTTTCCACCGGGGATGATGGTTTGCAAGAATACCGGTAGGAGAAGATAACTCCGTTGGGGAATAAACTTGGCGAATGGATTACTCTGCGGGGAGAAAATTATTCTAGCAATCTTGTTGGGGAACAATACTCTGTGGGGAGAGAGGTACTTTGCTGGGATGTTGATGGTAACTTCGCTGGGGATACCGTTGTTGTGTTGGAAGTGTTAATAGACTCCGTTGGGGATAAGAAGACTTCGTCGAGGACGATCTTTCCGTGGCTTTTGGCTGAGGATAACCCAGTTATGTCCTGGTAGGGAAATAACCTTTGAATAAAGCCGGGGGATGCGTTCGTGCTCTATAGGTGGCAAGCTTCCAGAATCTACTGGGGATAAGCTTCCTGCCTGGGAGATGGATTCAAACTTTCCTGGGGAAATATTGATTGGACTCTCCTGGGGAAATTTTGAGATGTATTGGGGAAGTGGCTCCGCTGAGTGTCTGGTATACCGTCGGGGAACAATCTTAAATCAAGACTTCCGGGGATGCTTGTTAAGAATATCTGCATAATGTGCCGGGGAATGTTGAGATCTGCTGGAGGATGCTCAACTTCCTTAAGGCTGAAAGTATAGCTTTGCTTGGGGAGAGTGCATTGACTTGCTGACTCATTCTCTGGGGAATTAAGATATACTGGTTGTGTTCTTCAGCTGAACCTACCTTGATACCTTGGTGGACAGAACCATTAGATCGCTTTAGACAACTCCTTATTGCCCCTGTTTCTAATGTTACCTGTAATTAATCCTTTGTTTCGTATGCAAATATTTATGAGTTAGCAGTTATTGTCAAATGCATATATCACAAATTGAACCTTGGACGTTCTTCGCAAAACAAAACAGAAAAGGAAAAACAATTGGCAATTTTAACTGAAAAGTGATTTTTATATTGATTTTTGAATTGACCTGTAAAATAGGCGTTTATGTACAAGAGGCTGACGTCCTAGTAAGAGAACGCCGCCGAATAAGAGTTTATACAAATATGTACAAAGGAAAATAAAATAGCTGTGTGAAAAGAATAATCCCATTGGGTTCCAACTCTGCTATCGCCTTTATATCTTTGAGCGTCTCATCACTTGATGACCTAGCTGAAGATGAAGCTGATTGATCGATGCCGTCTGAACTTGATGTTGATGCCGGATTCTGGATGCAAGGTGATCCAATGAGACATAGTATTACGCTTTATCCCTAACTTTTTCCTGGACCGCCCTTTCGGGCTTTCAGTCCATCGAGATACCCATTTTTGCCCAAGTCGCCTTTTCAGGTTTTCGACTTGCCGGGTGTACAGATTTTTTTTTCATTTCATCCCTTCATTTTGCCCGAACCCTTTTGGTTCGCCGGGAGCCCTAATTTTTGCCTAGGTATGTCAACCTAGCGGGTCTTTTTTCATGCGTAGTATCTTTTTACTATGTCTGCATTGGCGGGGTGAGGAAGGTCGTCACCATCCATGTTGGTTAGAATCATGGCTCCTCCTGAGAACACATGCTTAACCACAAATGGCCCTTCATACGTAGGGGTCCATTTGCCCCTTGGATCACTCTGAGGAAGGATGATGCGTTTGATTACCAGATCCCCAACTTGATATTCTTGTGGTCTGACCTTTTTGTTAAATGCCCTGATCATCCGTTTTTGATACGTCTGACCATGACAGATAGCAACAAGTCTTTTTTCATCAATAAGGTTTAGCTGATCAAGTCGTGTCTGGATCCAATCATCTTCGCTCAGATCTGCATCCTTCATTATCCGAAGAGAGGGTATCTGCACTTCAATCGGTAAGACTGCCTCCATAACGTAGACCAAGGAGAAAGGTGTTGCCCCGGTTGACGTCCTTGCTGAGGTACGGTACCCATGAAGAGCGAACGGTAACATCTCGTGCCAATCGTTATAAGTCACTGTCATCTTCTGCACAATTTTCTTGATATTTTTATTTGCTGCTTCTACAGCCCCGTTCATCTTCGATCTGTAAGGAGAAGAGTTGTGGTGTTGTATTTTAAATTGCTCGCAGAGCTCAGTGATCATCTTGTTATTGAGGTTGGTACCGTTGTCTGTAATAATCCTTTCCGGGATGCCGTATTGACAGATCAAGTTATGCCGAATGAACCATGCCACAACGTTCTTGGTTACTGTAGCGTAGGAAGCTGCTTCAACCCACTTCGTGAAGTAATCAATCGCTACCAGGATGAAGCGATGCCCGTTGGATGTCGTAGGTTTAATCTCACCGATCATATCTATGCCCCACATTGCAAAAGGCCAAGGTGCAGTCAGAACGTTCAGAGGAACTGGAGGAACGTGCACCTTGTCTGCATAAATCTGGCATTTATGGCATGTCCGAGAGTGTTGGTAACAGTCGGCTTCCATTGTGGACCAGAAATACCCTGCCCGAAGGATTTTCTTTGCCATAGTGTGTCCACTGGAATGTGTTCCGAAGGTACCCTCATGCAGTTCTGCCATGATCCTTTCTGCTTCAGTCTTATCCATACAACGCAGTAAGGTCGAATCATAGTTTCGCTTGTACAGAATGTTGTTGCTAAGGAAGAACTTCGCTGCGAACCTTCTCAGAAACTTCTTATCGTTGACAGGTGCACCTTCAGGGTATTCCTGAGCTTCCAAATATCTCTTCACCTCATGGTACCAAGGCTTCTCAGTCACCAATTCAGTCTCAAGATTACAACAGTATGCCGGTTCGTCCAATTTCCAGATGATGATTCGGGGAGCCTCATTGTCCCATTTGACCTTGAACATAGAAGACATCGTAGCTAATGCGTCCGCCAACTGATTCTCCTCTCTTGGGAAATGTTCAAAAGTTATCTCTGTGAAGTGGGGGATCATTGTCAACACACATTCTCTGTAAGGAATAAGATTCGGATGTTTTGTATCCCACTCGCCTTTGATCTGATTGATCACGAGAGAGAAATCTCCGAAGACACTCAGAAACTTGATCCTTAAGTCGATCGCAGCTTGAAGACCCATGATGCATGCCTCATACTCCGCCATGTTGTTGGTGTAGTTGAAACATAGTCGGGCAGTGAGTGGAGTATGAGTGCCTTGGGGGGATATTATCACAGCGCCAATACCGTTACCCAAAGCATTGGAGGCTCCGTCAAAGTGCATAGACCATCGGGATCCTTCCTCAGGTCCTTCATCCGCTCCAGGTACTTCACAATCAGTCACTATCATGATACTCTCGTCTGGAAACTCGAAGTTCATTGACTGGTAGTCGTCTACTGCCTGATGTGCCAAGTGGTCTGCCAATACACTTCCTTTGATGGCTTTCTGAGTCGTGTACTGGATGTCGTATTCTGTCAAGATCATCTGCCATCTTGCTATTCTCCCAGACAGAGCAGGTTTTTCAAATATGTACTTTATAGGATCCATTTTTTAGATCAACAAGGTAGTGTGAGTCAGCATATACTGTCTCAGCCGGCGAGCAGCCCATACCAAAGCGCAACAAGTTTTCTCAAGCAGTGAGTATCGGGTCTCATAGTCGGTAAAATTTTTGCTAAGGTAATAAATGGCATGCTCTTTTCGGCCAAACTCGTCATGCTGCCCCAGCACACACCCCATTGAGTTATCAAGTACTGTCATGTATAGTATCAGAGGTCTCCCTTCAACCGGTGGCATAAGAATGGGTGGTTCTTGGAGATACTCTTTGATTTTGTCAAAAGCGGCCTGACATTCATCATTCCAACGTACTACCTGATCTTTCTTCAGCAGCTTGAAGATTGGTTCACAGGTAGCGGTTAGGTGCGAGATGAATCGAGCAATGTAATTCAGGCGTCCTAGAAAGCCTCTGACCTCTTTCTCTGTCTTGGGAACTGACATCTCTTGAATGGCTTTAACCTTGGCAGGGTCCACTTGAATACCCTTATCGCTTACAACGAAGCCTAGCAACTTTCCAGATCTAACCCCGAAGGTGTACTTGTTCGGGTTCAACCTCAGCTTGTACAACTTCAGACGGTCAAACAATTTCTGCAGATGATCCAGGTGTTCTTCCTCAGTTTGGGACCTTGCAATCATGTCGTCAACATACACTTCTATCTCATGATGGATCATGTCATGAAATAAAGCAACCATGGCACGTTGGTAGGTTGCCCCAGCATTTTTCAACCCGAATGGCATGACCTTGTAGCAGAAGGTGCCCCACTGAGTGACAAAGGTAGTCTTCTCCATGTCTTCAGGTGCCATCTTAATCTGATTATACCCTGAAAAACCATCCATGAAAGAGAACACCTTGTGCTGAGCAGTATTGTCAACCAGGACATCAATGTGAGCTAGAGGGAAGTCATCCTTGGGGCTGGCCCTGTTCAGATCCCTGTAGTCAACACACATTCTGACCTTACCATCTTTCTTTGGTACCGGCACCACATTAGCAACCCACTGGGGGTAAGAAGTCACTGCAAGGAACCCGGCATCAAACTGTTTCATAACCTCGGCTTTGATCTTCTCAGACATCTCTGGACGCATACGGCGGACCTTTTTCTTGACCGGAGGGTAGTCTTCCTTGGTAGGCAAGTGATGGACCACAATGTCAGTATCTAAACCAGGCATGTCTTCGTAGGACCAGGCAAATATTTCCATGTAATCATGTAACATCTGAGTCAACCGTTGCTTCACGCTGAGCTCTAGGTTGGCACCAATCTTAACCTCCTTTCTGTCCGTCTCAGTACCCAGATTTATCGTTTCCATTGGCTCTTCATGTGGTTGAATCGCCCTCTCCTCCTAGAGTAACAGTCTTGCAAGCTCGCCAGGCACTTCGCAATCATCTTCACCTTCGTCTTCGGCTAAGTTGATCGGATTTTCGAAGTCATAACTGGCAGTAGCAGAGTCGTTACCAGTGAGATCCAGAGTGGATTGAAACCTGTATGGGTGAGTGTGTGTAAATACAGCTATTTTGCAATATATAAAGAAAGGAAAGAAAGAAAAGGAGCATAAGATTTGAAATGCGAGAAAACGTCCAAGGTCTTTATTCATGATATATGAAATGACAATTAATATGCCCTCACAAATGAAGCCACGGTGCCCCGGGTAAAACATCGGGCCATAGAGTTTTAATTCATTGCTTATTACAAATAACAAAAACAAAGGAGTTTATTACTACGTAACAAAAGTAATAGGAGTATGATCTTTAGCAGTCCAATTGGTCAATCCACCATCAGTCGTCGGGTAGATCCAGCTATCGAACTCTGATTCTTCCACCTTGTCTTCATCCCCAATGGCATTCACTCCTGGATTGGTAATGAACACAAGAGGTCTTTTGGTCCTTGCCTTGCGCACAACCCTCTGAGCCTCTGAAGTAAAACCCAGTCCAAACTTGTCAGTTTTTGGTGTAAAATCAGGGAGCCTACCCCAGTTAGCACATTCACATTTCTCGACTACGGCCCGGGCATCCTTCATGGAAGCCATCTTCAAAGGAACATCCTCTTCAACCACTGTTTCTGCCGCTGCCAATGTTGGAGGTACCTCTTCAAAATGCTGAAAGGGGGTTTCAATAAACTCCCCGTCCATCTCAATATATCGGAAGGAATTCAAGTGACTAACCATATACTCCTCCTCTCCCTGCATAGTGACAATCTTCCCTCTGACGGGGTACTTGAGCTTTTGGTGTAGGGTAGAGGTCACTGCCCCAGCTTTGTGAATCCAAGGTCGACCCAGTAAACAAGAATAAGATGGGCGGATATCCATCACATAGAAAGTTGAGTCGAATACTTGAAATCCCACACGAATAGGAATGTCTACCTCTCCATGAACCATCCTCTTAGAACCGTCAAAGGCCCTGACAATGATGTTGCTAGGTTTCACCTCCAGGCCCTCACAATCCAACCGGTCTAAGGCCTTTTTGGGTAGCACATTCAGGGAAGAACCGGTGTCCACCAGCACATGCGCAAGAGTAGTGCCCCTGCATTCTATAGAGACATGCAGGGCGTCATTGTGGTTCTTTCCCTCAGCAGTAAGGTCAGCATCCGAGAAACCCAAACCATTGTCGGCTGTCAAATTGGCTACGCAATCAGTAAACTGGACTGCAGATGTCTCCTGTGGCACATGGGCCGTCTTTAGAAATGAAATCAAGGCATTAGCATGGGCCTCTGAGCACAGCAGCAAGGAGAGCATAGAGATCTTGGAGGGGGTATGCCCCAGCTGTTCAACAACATTAAAATCGCTCTTCTTGATTATCTTCAGAATTTCCTCCATCTCTTGTTGGGAGGCCTCAGCATTCACAGATTTTGGTGCCTCCATCCGGGCAGGCTCATCTTCAATCCCTTTGCCCCGAGCATTAGATGACTCGGCAGCAGGGGAAGCAACTTGATCAGAAATGGGAACAGGTGCACTTGCAGGTGTTATAATGAGAGGTCTTCGAATAGCTGGTGGCGGAATGTCAGGCGAGAAGAGTCTGCCACTGCGGGTAACTTTGGCTGGACCAATGATATTGCTGATGCTGGTACCAGTGTTGAACTCTTACTTTATACCATGTACATATACATCTGCCCCATAGTGCCATGGGACAGCCTTATCAGATTCATAGGGGAGAGGCCCTAGAACAGTAATCACAATGGGTGCGACAGTCATGATTTTAACTTGCTTCCTCGGGGGAGCCTTGATTGGATTATTGAAAATTGTAACAACAAATACATCTTCCACAGGAACAAACGGAACAGCGGTCTTCTTGAACAGAATCTCCTTGCTGTCCATCAGGCTTTGGATGCCCAACTTCAGCAAAGGACAACCAGAAAGGGAAACAACACAGAAAAGGCAACCTTCACTACAACCCGGAAATAAACCGGCCAGCAGTAGGTTCCTCTTAACAGTCATCAGAGGAGTAGCTACATCATTCACAGAAACGGCATACACATCTTCATCAATGGCATTCACTCCATGCTGGGGCATAGGAGCAGTCACCACATTTGGCCTCTCAGGCGCTTCAAATTGTATCTCTTTTGTGTCAATAAGGTCTTGCACCTTATTCCTCAAGGCCCAACAATCATCAGTGGAATGCCCCGGGCTATCGGAGTGATAAGCACAACGGGCATTTGGATTGTACTTGGGAGAGGCAGTATTCACAACCTTCGGGGCCTCCCTGACAGTCACCAAGTTGGTGGATAGAAACTGCGGCAAGATTTGTGATAGGGCCATACTCAGCCGGGTAAACTCTCTTCTGGGTCTCTCAGCCCTTTGTGGATTAGTTTTCCGAGGAGCGGCAGCTGGCTTAGCAATCACCACCGCGTTGACAAATTAGCGGCGTTCTGGTTTATCATGTCTTCTAGGCCCATATACAGCACTGGCCTCCTTCTTAAAGGGTTTCTTCTCGGAACTTGAAGATGCACCCTTCTGAATTTTACCGGACTTCATTCCAGCCTCTATCCTCTCCCCAGTCAGAATAAGGTCAGTAAACCCTGCAGATGAATTTCTGATAAGATGATTGAAAAACGGCCCAGATAGGGTCCCCAAGAACATATCTACCAGCTCACGGTCTGTTAACGGAGGCTGCACCCTGCCAGCCAGATCCCTCCACTTTTGTGCATACTCTTTAAAACCTTCGCTTGATCCTAGCGACATACCCTGGAGTTGGGTACGTGTAGGAGCAAGGTCGGCATTATATTGATACTGCTTATAAAAAGCAGTAGCCAACTCCTCCCAGTTACGAACCTTGGTTCCATCCAGCTGATAGAACCATTCGAGATGAGTCCCTGAAAGACTCTCCTGGAAGAAGTGGATCCACAAGTTCTTGTCCACTGTGTACGGTTGAATCTTCCGCACATAAGATCTGAGGTGTAGCTTGGGACAAGACGCCCCGTCATACTTGGTGAAAGATGGTGCCTTAAACTTGTGAGGAATGATCACACCAGTAGATAAGCCCAAGTCTCCGAAATCCAGCCCAGACACTTGTTGGATCTCCATGGCGTTCAGTCTGTCTTCCAACTGCTTATACCGGTCTTCAGCAGGAGGATACTATTCCTCATTAAAGTCAGTCTCGTTATCGGAGACTACTGGACTTAGAGCCTTTCCCCCATGGGGACTGTCTTTGCCTACAGAAGAACCAGCTTCTTCATTATGCAGAGTGTTACCAAACCTCCGGCCCGAGTTGAAAAGAACAGTTCTCTTCTTCTTCTTCTCCTTCTTCAGGAGTAAAACCTTCGTCTCTTCTTGGCCTTGAGCCAAACCCATGACCAGCTCCTGAAATTGCGCGTTCTGCGCCTGAAGGGCCTTGATAGACATCTCGGTTGATGATGAGTCAGGGTTCATGATGCTGAAATAAACAGCGAAGAACAGTAAGCAACCTGAAAAGAAGAATACCTGCTATGCACATGATGAATGGAATGCGTATGATTTATGTTTTCAAAGACAATCGGGAATCAACTTTGTAAACAAAAAAGGAACACACTTCATTAGATTCAACTTTGAAACTTAAATTGTTCAACAAATTTCCCTTAGGCGTTACATAAAAGGGAAATACTGAAAAGAGAAATAAAACTGTAAAAAGAACATCCAGAGCTCCTTATTGATCCCAGGGTCTCCTCTTCTCAGTACGGATGTAGTCATTCAGAGCTCGCTCATTTTCTAACTGCTTTGTCAGCTTCTGGATCTTCAATTCCTGCTCATTGAACTTTTCCCGATACGAATCCCGTTCTTCTCGCAGTTGCGACCAAGACCTCTTTAATGTCTCATAATCAGTAGGTACCTGAGGAGGGAGGACAGTTGGAAGAGCCCCATCTTTGTCAGGATACTCAAGAATGACGGGTCTGACAGCTTCGTATGGCATACCTAACTTCTAAGCACGGATGCGAACCCATTTGCAGTAGGCTTCCATAGGTAGAGAAGTCTTTGGCCCCAACTCTTGTGGGTCAGCTTTATGAACTCTGTCCCAAGCCTTGATGAACCTACGACGCAGCTCGTCACTATCCACCTAAAACTCAAAACTGATGTAAGGCACCAACATCTCATGAGGCCCTGCTCTTCTGGCTCTTCCAAACTGACGGAGTGCTAGACATGGATTATAAGAGATTCCTCCTTGGGTACCAATCAAAGGAACATTAGAGTATTCTCCACAACGATCAATAACAGCTACCTCATCCAAACCTCTGAAAGTCCAAATGATGTCCTTATCAGTGAGGGACATTAACCTATGAGCCCAACCTCTTCCTTCTTGGTTCTTCAGCACGAACTTAGGGAGGTGCGAAATAAACCACCTCACCAACAAAGGGATACAACACCATAGAGTTCCTCGTCTTCGGGCAGTACGAGCATACATTTGTTGCAGGATGTCACCCAAGAGAGTGGACACAGGGTTCTGAGACATAAAGATCCTTATGGCAGTGACATTGATGAAGTTGTCAGGATTAGGAAACAAGACTAGCCCATAGATTAAGAGAGCCAGGATGTCTTCATATGCCCTAAAGTCCAAGTCATTCCAGAAACTGTTAGCTTTACCAACCAGAAACTTGGCCAAGAAACCCTTAACCCCGCTTCTAGTCACCCAGTTATCCATTACTTCTTGATGGGTCAAAGGAAGAGCTGCAGCAACCTCCTCAAGCCTGAGGGTCTTTTCCCAACCAGTGTAAGGAGTCTGATCCAAGATAGGGATACCAAGCAAATCAGAGACCTCTTCCAGGGTAGGGACCAGCTGGAAGTCTTGAAAGGTGAAGCACTGGTACAGAGGGTCATAGAATTGGGTCAGGACACTCATCAACTGTTGATCCCGCTTTGCAGTGACTAAACTGAGAAGAGAACCATGCCTCTGGATGAAGGAAGTGGTATTTGGAATCCTGCTAACCAACTCTTCAAGCAACTCAGGTGGGTGAACAAAGTTGAACCAGATAGTATTCCTTCGCATAGGCATCATGATGTCCTACAAAACAGAGCAAAGGTGAAACCCTTTTGTCTTTGAAATGGTCAGCCCTGATGCAGGATGCATGCAATGCTCATGATGTTATGATGTTATGATAAAGCACACCACAGATATTTACAAAGGCAAACATGATAAGGCACACAAGTCACACAAGACAAGCCCTTAAAGTTTAGGCGAGCATGGGGTCTAGGTATTACCCTCTTTCAGTTTGTTGGTTCATACCTGTCCTATCAAAAGTAACCGGGTTCTTAGAGGATCCCAATATCATTGACTACCCTCAATCGGTCATAACTCCAGCATCGCAATCTTTTCTTGCGGCCAGAACCATCACGAGAGTTTAGCCTCAACGGGCGTAGCATACTGCTACTGTTCTAATGGCCAAGTTGTGTCATTTAAGGTTCTAAGGTCTGTTGGTGCTTAATGACTCCTCAGAAGACCCATATTCTCCTCGTTGCGACACAAGGGATATCGGTACAGACCAAGGCGCCACACCAACGTAGCCACTGCTTCACCCATGTCGGTCTATGCCGGACAGGTCCCTCACACCTTATGCTACCTAAACAGGGTATCCCCAAATCCGGGTTAGGATCTATGTAACTCCGATGCAACCCACAATTTAAAGCAAACAAGTCAAAACAATTGAAAACACAGTTATGAACTATCCTAAGATACACCTCACTTTATAAGATTATTCCCTAGCAGAGTCGCCAGTTCTGTGATCGGTGGATCTGGAACTGACTGTTTAACGCTGGTTCGCGAAATGTCGCGGAAGCAAGAGTCGCCACCGTCTTTTATTTTCTCCAAATGGAAAGGACAAAAGCACAGAAAAATTCCTTATTGAGATTAGTTCTCGGTTCGGGAGGTAGATTTATAGAAAGGGAAGGTGTTAGCACCCTTTCTATCCATGGTTATCCATGGGCTCTTAGATACTTGCTCATTTGTGTTTTCAAAAATGTTTGTTTGCTTTTCAGAGTGGGTTTGAAAAAGTTTCATTTAAAATTTCAGTTCGACTCTTGTATCAGTCCTCAAGAGTGTTTGAAAATTTGTTTTTGAAAGCTTTTTGCAAAGTGTCGGTGTGAAAAGAAATTTTTGATTTGTTTTGAATTAGAGCAAATATCTCCGAGTCATCTACCTACCCTAAGGAATTAGTCTGTGTAAATGTCCTTAAGGTAGTGCCATCCCACCATTGAGAGATAGGTAGCACCACCGTTGGAGGTGTTCGGGTCAATTCGAGGGTTCGGGATAGTGTGGTCACCAGAGCAATAGTAAGACACCTTAGAAGCTACCCTCATGCCATGTTCATGGACATGAGGACTTACTAAAACATCCTCTACTCGACGACCACGTTTCGAGGGGCAAGGCAACAGTGAGGCGTACCCTAGGAGTGGTGTGTGAATTCGTGTGTCATTTTCAGTTATATTTGTCTTGTCATGCATTGAGTGTTCTACGCTTTGATTTTATTTTTGGCCATTCATTCTTTCATGCAAATTATTAGCAGTTAAAAGGTGCGGGAAGATAAAAGTCCTACGCTATTACAAAGGCGCGGGTCTACATCGCCAAATTAATCCAAGACCCGATTTGAAATAAATAAAATGCGGAAAGTAAATATCCTAATTATCTATTACAAAGCTTTGGGGCAATTACATGAAATTTAAAAAAAGGAACATAAAAGTAAATGTGCGAAAAGAAATTATAATCGAATGCGAGGGCGTTGGACCCTTTTAAAGAAATTAAATCGAAATTATAAATTAATTAAATTAAATAAAAGAAAGAACTTTTTTTTGGAGTTTTTGTATTTATGGAATTAAGGAGAATTAAATTGGAATTAAAAGTTAATTAAAACCCTAGTTCTAAATCGTTTTTTAATCTATTAAAAAAATGTTTAAGTTGTAACCTAATTTAACCCTAATTAATTAAATGGCATATTTATTTACAAAAATGATTAATAATTAAAAAAAGAATAAAAGTATAAAAACCCTAATTTCTACCTTTTTTAGTTTATTTAAAAAAATTGGAATTAAACCTAAAATTAAACTAATTAGTTATTAGAATTTTATTTACAAAATATTGATTAAAAAATAAATGAACATATTTTTATTTTTTATAGTTTCTGATTTTTTTTTGTATTTTTATGTTATAAAAAATTAATTTTTGGAATTAAATGAAACAAATAATATAATTAAAATAAATAAAAGGAAAGAAGAAAAATGGAGAAAGAAAGGCAAACATGGGGGGTGTTGACCCAATTTTGGAGGTATGACTGAAGCAATTTGGCCCAATAGAAGCTTGGCCTGTTTGACTTTCAACGTTCACGTGTGCATGGTTGACTAGTGGGTATGGTGATCTGCGTGATCTGGCCATTAGATTGGTCTCTGAAGCCATGTGGCGAGTTGAGAAGCGAGGTTGCATGATAGTCCTTGGATGGTACGCTGCACAGAAGCATGTTAATTGAAAAAGCATGAAATATATAGGGGGACCTGGGAATCGAACCCAGGTCCCAACGTTCACCACTATTGCTTTCAACCACTACACCATTCAGCGCGTTTGGAATATACAATGCAAAATAAACAATATAACGTAAAACACATGATTAGTGGTACACAACAAAAGACGCGCCAGAATTATGAATGGCCCTATCACGTGAGGACACCTAATCTTCTTCTTCGTTTTCCTGTAACAAAACGCATTATATAGCGGGGGTTTTAAACCCCCACAAATTGAAGCCACGAATAATAGCGAATTGGGCCTGGTTCATCATAAATTGAGCGCGAGGCATGGTTCTGAATCGTCAGGAAGTCTTGATTCTAATGGCATAGGTCTTGTTGTCTGATTTTTCCAGAAGAGGAAAGCCCCAAATTCACACCTCTGAAAACCTAGAAAACATCAATGGCATCTTTCTATACAAGCACTATTAATCAAATTCAATGGCACCATTAGCTTTAGTGAGTTCATGTTAGTGCAAAACAATCATTAGAATGCATTAATATGGCATGAAAATGTAAATACGAATATGTAAAATATCAAGAACAGGGCGGCTTCATTCTACCTATTCTTGAGGTTAGAGGCTGTGGTTTTGATTGAGAAAGCTTCCTAGTTATCCCAGCAAGCCTTTGGAATCGTTCTTTTGCCTTGAAACTCACCCTAGCTATGAAATCAGTTTTGGAATTTTTGGTGAAAAATGCAAAGTTTGTTTTTGATTCTGAGCGCAGCTTCTGAGTCCTTGTATTAGGTTTAGGTTTGTGCTTATATGTGGAATGAATTAGGGTAGAAATCCAAGTCCATAAACCTTTGCAATCAATGTTTCAATATTTGATTTTAATGGTATCTTTTTCAATCTTTTTCATGTGAAGAACATGCCAATCATTGCCAATCACCTTGATTCTTTCCTTATTGAATAGTGCACGAAATCTTGAGTGAATTCTATGCACAAAAAGATTTGAAAAGCATGGATTAGTATTTTTCTTATAATTAATTTTAATTAAATGAATTAAATAGATTAAATATTCAATTAATTAATTAAAAATAGGAAAATAACTCCCCTTTGGGTCAATGGGTCGTGCATAGCTTTTGGGTGATGATTCTTGGAAGAAATTGAGGCCCATTAGCAATTTTGAGGCCTTTGAAGCAAAGTTGACTTTTCAAAATTCCGAAAAATTTCCCAACTTCCACAAGGCATATCTTGCTCAATATTTAAGCTTTGATAATGTTCTTGGACATTTTGGAAAGGTCTTGAAGTCATCCAACCAATGCCTTTGGTCCCATGGCATTTTGATGTACCAATCTCAAGTTATGGTCTTTGACTTAAAGTCCCTTTTTGTTGACTTTTGAAAATGACCTATAATGTTGAGATTGATAACTTTTTGTGAGAGAATTTCTTGGACTTGAAGTGTGAAGATGAGTTGTAGGAAATGTAATTCTATTCAAAATGAGCTTTGGATGGAATTTTTATGATAAACCATGTGGAAGTTATGTTCTGGTCAATTTACAGTTGACTTTTTCAACTGTCCAAATATGGAAACTTTTGCATCTTGAGACTTTTTGAGCCATGCCTTGAAAATCATGATCAAGAATTGATCAAATGATGTTTGTGGCTTCAAAATAAGATGTTGACCAAAAATTTGAACTTTTGACTGTCAAATGACCATTTTACCCCTACAGTTGACTGCTGAGAAATTAGGGTTTTTGACTGTGCAATTTTGTGCTGTGAGTCTTGAAACTTAGCATATGGATGCTTGACCATGTTTGTAGGCATGTGGGACTTGTTTGGACCCTTGGAAACTTCAACTTCTTTGCCAGAACCAAAACCCTAATTTTGACTGTTAGGAGGCCATTGGACTGTGCAACCCTTGGGAGATTTTGAAGCATGCTCTTTGCAAATCTTGAAGAATATGGGAGGGCAAATTTTGGGGTACAACAGTACGAATATCAACAACACAATGATCACCGAGCTCTGTAAACATTTCAAGATACAGCAACATAATTCTTCTCCTTATCGATCGATGATGAATGGCGCTATTGGAGTAGCTAACAAGAACATCAAGAGGATTGTACATAAGATGATGGTGACATACAAAGACTAGAATGAGATGTTGCCATTTGCTCTTCATGGGTACCGTACCTCAGCACGGACATCGACAGGGGCAACACCCTACTCTCTGGTATATGGCATGGAGGCAGTCCTACCCACTGAGGTCTAGATCCCTTCTCTGCGAATAATGAAGGATGTGGGTTTGAGCGAAGATGATTAGATCCAAACCCGACTTGATTAGTTAAATCTATCAATGAAAAGAGACTTACTGCTATCTGCCATGGTCAAACGTATCAAAAGCGAATGATCAAGGCTTTTAACAAGAAAGTCAAGCGTCAAGAATATCAAGTCGGGGATCTGGTGATCAAACGCATCATACTGCCGCAAGGTCATCCCAGGGGCAAATGGACTTTACGTACGAAGGTCCATTTGTGGTTAAGAACATTTTCTCGGGAGGAGCTATGATTCTAACCAGTATGGATGGTGACGACCTTCCTCACCCTGTCAATGCAGACTTAGTGAAAAGATACTACGCCTAATCAAAGACCCGCTAGGTCGATTGGCCTAGGAAAAAATAAGGGCTTCCCGATGAACCAAAAGGGTTCCGGCAAAAGTAAGGGATGAAAATGAAGAAAATATGTACACCCGGCAAGTCGAAAACCCGAAAGGGCGGCTTGGGCAAAAAAGGGTATCCCGGTGGATTGAAAACCAGAAAGGGCAATCCAAGAAAAAGTTAGGGATTAAAGCGTATCACTATTTCTCATTGAATCACCTTGCGACCAGACTTCAGTATCGACTATCAAGCTTGGGCGGCGCCAACCAATCTGATCAACCTTCGACCAAGTAGCAAAGTAATGATACGCTTGAAGATATAAAGGCAATAGCATAGTTGGAACCCAATGGGGTCGTTTCACATAGCTGTTTTTCTTTATTTTACATAATTTGTATAATTTATATCTTTCTACGATGTTCTCTTACTAGAACGTCAACCTCTTTGTACAAAACGCCTATTACAGGCCAACTTCAAAATCAATACAAGTCATTTTCACAAAACTTCAATTTGTTTTTCTTTTTTCTGTTTTGTTTTGCAAGAACGTCCAATATTTTATTTTTGATATATGCATTCGAAAATGATTGCTGCTCATAAATATTTACATAAGAAACAAAATGAAATTACTCGTGATTCCAGAAACAGGGAAAAAACAGGAAGTGCCAAACCCTACAGTTACTTTGCCCAACAGGTACCAGGATAGAGTCAGCTTGGGAACATAATTATTGGAACATACACTCCCCCATAGAGTAAAAGTATCCTAAGGCATTAATGTCAGCCTCCCAGAAACAGGACATAACTATCCCCAGCCAAGGTTCATAATCGCGGGCGAGTCAGTAAATTTCATCCCCCAAGCGGAGTTTATTTCTCCAACAGAGCTTGTCATCTCCAGCAACGAATTTCATCCCCAGCTTTATCCATCCAGATCAACAGGTCTAACAACAGAGTATCTCTTCCCCCTAAGTCTGGTCTCCGCAGAGCTATTCTCCAGCATCTCTTCCCGACAGAATATTTATAAATCTCCAACAACTGTCAGGGATTTATTTTCCCAGACACGAGCATACCCCGAGAGCTTTTCATGAACATACATCATGACATACACATGGATATCATATACAGCATAATCTCATTTATTTTGAGAACATCATCTCACCCTGCATTTCATGCATCGTATATAACTAACCCTGATATCTTTTCAGAAAAAGAGGATTAGCTTCAACAAATTCAGTAGTTATACAAATTACATCTACATACGACTAATGGAAACTCAGTTCCCGAAATCAAATGGGTTAACTATCCAAGCTTTCATATTGAAGTAAACCTATGACCCATGTGAAGGGGTAAGAAAACACTTAGAGGGGGGGGGGGGGGGGTTGAATAAGTGACTCTTTTCGTTTTCAAAACAAAGCTCAAACAATAATGGAAGAACACGATTATTTTTATCCTGGTTCGTTTGAACTCAAACTACTCTAGTCCACCAGCCAAGGTGATTTCGCCTTTCTCAACAAGGACTTAATCCACTATAATCAATCATACAACAACTGTTGTGACTAATAATGCACAGGTAAACTTACAAGTGACTAACACCACTAAGACTTAAATCTAGTCCTAGTCTGCTTGAGAAATCTGACCAAACTTAGTCTCTCAAGGAACAAATACAGGAGTTTAATCTTTATAGATAATGAAATAGAGTTTGCTTCTAATCAAGCTATATCACAACTATGATTTTTCACTTAGAATATAATGCACAAATTGTATGAATAATGAGTTTGTGAGCTTTTGGATCTTTCACGTAGTTTCTTGCTTCTCTTGAAAATTTGATTGGTTTTTTTTTTTACTTTAAGTTCTCGTTGGCTTGCAATAAATGTCCTTCTATTTATAGTAGGAATAATAAGACCGTTGCTTCCTTCAGAAAAGATGGAGAGCATTAAAATCTTTGCGTGTATCCTTGCAATATTCCATTTTCCAAGAAACTAGTTGTAGGCACTTGAGTGCTTTCAGCCGTCTTTGCATTAATGAGCAAACGTCAGAATGTAAGAACATGTTTTCCTTTTCTTTGACAAGACAAGTTGATCTAAACGTTACTTCAGAGTTTTCTTCAATGTCTTTAAGTCAGAACATGCTTCACTTATCTTCTAGGCAGTGCGTTGCTTGCTAAGAACTTTGAACAGCGCTTTCTTTCAAGTTATCTTCTGACCAAGGAGCCTGCTAGAAGTTAGAAGATATATTTAACAAATAAAGTGTCTTACCATAGTTAGCAGATGCGTTTGAATAAAAGGTTCTTTTATCAAAGAACTTCTTCATAATCTTTTCTTAGTACTTTAGAATGTTTTCTGTCAGAACATTAACTAAGACATTCAAAACACATTCATCAGAGCATAAATTATCTTAAATATAATTTAGTTATCATCAAAACTCTTGAGATAGGTCAGAACTAATCTTGTTCTTTCAATTTCCCCCTTTTTGATGATGACAAAAAAATTATTTTAGATAAAGAAAAAAAACTGATTAAGAGATAAGAGTCTCCCCCTGAAATGAATATTTCTATGCATAAGACATCCTGAGATTATTTAGTCAGAGTAATACACAGCCTTCTTGAATTTCTTCAGAACTTCTTCAAGAAGATAAATCTTAGCTGGAATATTCTTTCAGAGTTAAAGTGATACCTGAAAAAAAAATTCTTTTGCACAGAAGGAATTCTTGCAAATTTGTTAGAATGTCTGAGACTTAGTTCCATAACTGTTAAACAGTGATTAGTTCAAGAATGCACATTTTCTCCCCCTTTTTGGCATAATTAAAAAGTGTAATAAATGAGAAATTTTGAAAGATTTCATAAAAAAGTTAAAAATAGATATCCAGAAGTACAAACAAAACATCCAAACAAGAGACAAAAAGAAACTAGGATTTCTTAGTGACAAGAGCCATCAGAAGATTCTTGATCTCAGAGGCATATTCGTCTTGTTTCGCCATCCAGTTCTTGATCTCAAGATTTGTTTAATCTTGCTTATCCATGCGTTTATTCAAGACATCATTCTACTTCTTTAGCTCTTTCAGAGTGTCCATAATGAGTGAGGTAGGAGCAGAAGATGATGAAGCTTCAGTAGAAACAGGCTCAGAAGCAGCAACCGTTGAGTCAGACTTCATAAAGGTGGAAAGAAGAGTGCCCAGATCCATTGCAAGAGTTGGCACAGGTTTAGGTCCAGCCTTAATAGAAGGTTGATTCAATAGAACAATAGCCAGAGGATTTGAATCTTCAGAGGATTCTTCAGATTCATCTTCTCATATGTCCATCTTATCAGCTGGTGTATTAGCAATCATTAGCGAAGACTTCTTATTCCAAGTGTCAGCAGCTTCTGTCTTGAAAGCATGCATAAATTTGGAAAAGTTGTCCAGCACCTGAAAATGGCACAAGTCCTATAACTTCCGTGATTCAGCAACCAAAGTTCTTCTGAAGGTTTCCCATAGAAGATCTGTTGTTGCTGTGTTCACGCTTCTGGAGCAATCTTCTTTCAGCAGTTGTAACGATGCTTGAACATTTGTTATAAAATTTTGAAATAATGTATTTACATCTAGCTGAACAGGTTTAGGGATAACCGTTCTGTAAGTTTTGTTTTTCAAGAATTGTAGAGATTGAAAGTCCACTACAGTTATTAAAAAGCTATTGGGTTCAGGATTATTGGTAGGTTCAGGTTCAGGTTGGTTAACACAAATAGGAGGTTCTGATATTTCATGAGGTATGAATGGTTCAGCAGTTTCAGTTTGTTCAAAAGGTTTTTGTTATGGAATTTGAGGAGTAGAGAGTGGTGTTGTATGTTGTGGTGAAGTGGGTGGAGTGACATCAAGCGAAATTATTATTGTATAAGCAGAAGTGGGAATGGGATTTTGAGGCTGTGGTTGATTCATAGCAAAAATATTCTCAGATGGTAGGTTGAAAGGAGTTTTTATGGTTTCTAGAGGTTTATTTATCCCTGGAATTCTCCAAGAGCCAGCATCATACAATCCAGTGGGTCTGGGTGATAGAGGTCTGGGAGGGGGTCTTGAAAAACGTTCAGCAGGAATAGGTTGAAAAACAGCTGGTTCAGGGGGTTCTGATTGAGAGGGTTCTGATTGGCTGTCAGAATGTTCATCAGATTCAGAATCACTTAAATCTGTTAAACACTGATTTTTACGAGGGTTGTCAGCAAGGGATTCAGATGGTAAGGTCAGATCAATGTCAACATCTAAGTCTCCTAAGGTTTGGGAGGGTTCAGCAGATGCAGATACATTTTTAGAATCATAAACAAGTATAGTTTTAGCATGATTACCTGTCTTCTTTTTCTTCTTCTGAGGAGTGTCAGAAGGTCCTTCTACAACTTTTCTCTTCACAGATTCTTGGAGAACAATATCAGGAGCAACTTGATTTCTTCCTTGAAGCCAAGTTGTATCAATGGGTGATCCTGTTTCTTTGCAGGTCTCAAGATAGTGCAAAACGATACGAGGATGATCCCCTGAGTTGAACATAGGAAAGTCAGCAATAGAAATCCTTCTCCTCTTCACAACAGTTGACACACATGGAGTGGGTTCCACCAGCAGTTTGTCAATAATTTTCCTTTTCAGCAAGTTCTTTCCAGTCATAGTCTTACCACATATAGGTTCAAGCTCCCCCAGAAGATTTGCTTCTTTTAGGTGAGCAATCAGACCATTCTCAGTCAGAATATATGATAATAACATCCCCATAAGAATCCAATTCCTCTTTGATTTGGGGTTCTTCATCCTTTCATCTTCTCTGGTTTCTTTGACATGGTTCCAGAGATGTTCAAAAAGCAAGTAGGGCAAATCAATTTTGACATTGGTTCCAAGACAAAACAACAAATATTGTTGATCAGCGTTGATGTAATCAGGAGAACTGGTGTCTTTCCTGTGGTGAATACATCCATGAATAATCCTTGCCCAAATCTTATATTTGTCTTTCAAATCCCTGACTTTGGAGGAACCTTGACCGTTAGTCAAAATCTCCGAATATACCCTAGACATCTCCATTCTTCCACTGGGCATTCCTGTAACTCCAAGTCCTTTAAATCCCAACAACTTTCTGATTTGATTTTCTGTAATGGATATTTCCTTGCCCATTACAAAGGAGAGAATAACCTTGGGGGTTGCAATAGCGTGAATCCAGAATTCTTTCACCAAATGTGGAAAGACTGGACCAATAAGACGATCAAAGTAGCTTTCCCAACCTTGAAACTTCACAGCAGGGAATAAGTCAAATCCATTCTCTCTTGAGATTCTCAAAGTCTACCATTAGCTCACTCAAAACTTCCAAACTTTCTACCGGAATGAGAGTTGTCCTTTCAGGTATAATATATTGCTCAGAGTGGGTAGAAGAAGAAGAAGCCATTGAAGTTCTTTTAGAAATGAGAAATTTGAAGAAAAGGGTTTTAAGAGAAAAGTACAGTAAGAAAAAAAATGCTTGAGTTGAAAGAGACAGTAAAGAATGAAAAGGGTTTTTCAAAAAGTATTTATAAGCATTAATTTCAGACAATAGGTTTAGAATTAAAATTAAAAGTATTTAAGACACAATTAAAATAAAGATTAAAACGGATTTAAAAACGAATCTCATCATTACTTGCATTTAATGATTTTCTAAAAATGAGGGAAAACATGGGATTATGGCTAATCATCAACAGTTACCTAGAACATCATCAATAACTTTTGCACGCTTGACCTTTCAGAAACACACCACGTGTTCATCTCCTGAAGGATGCATGTAACAGCTGTTTATTCTAATGAATTTCTGAACTACACTTGGACATGAAGCGTTAGAATATTCCATAACTTTTCATATAGCTTCTGTTACAACTTCTCTTCTAACTTCTGAAGAGTTGTTGATCAGAGCATTCATTTCAGAATGTTCTGAAGTCAATAACAGAAAATAAATATTATTTTATTCAGGACATAATTCCATACAAATATTTTTCAGAATGAAATTAAATCTATCTTCTGAAAGGGGTTTGGTAAAAATGTCAGCCCTTTGATTGTCTGTTTTTACAAAAATTAAGTTTAAAATTCCCTTCTGAATATAGTCCCTTATGAAATGATATTTAATTTCTATATGTTTAGCTTTAGAATGTAAGATTGGATTTTTAGAAAGACAAATAGTAGAAGTATTGTCACAGAAGATAGGAATCTTACTTTCATAAAGGTTGAAATCTTCTAGTTGACTTTTCATCCAAATCATCTGAGAGCTACATCCAGCAGCAGATATATATTCAGCTTCTGTGGTTGATAGTGAAATTGTTGCTTGCTTCTTGCTGTACCATGAGATAAGATTGTCACCCAAAAACTGGCAGCTTCTAGAGGTGCTTTTTCTTTCAATTCTATCTCCAGCAAAGTCAGCATCATAATAACCTACTAGTTTGTAATCTTGTGATCTTCTGTAACACAGACCAAGATTAGAAGTACCTTTCAGATACCTAAGAATTCTCTTAACAACTGTTAAGTGAGATTCTCTAGGATCTTATTGGAATCTAGCACACAAGCACACGCTAAATAATATATCAGGTCTAGATGCAGTCAGATAGAGAAGGGATCTAATCATACCTCTATAGAGCTTCTGATCTACTTTCATACTTACCTCATCTTTACCTAGAATGTAGGTTGGATGCATAGGTGTCTTGGCATCTTTGCTTTCTGACATTTGAAATTTCTTCAGAAGTTCTTTAACATACTTTGTCTGATGTATGAAAGTACCTTCTGGAGTCTGGTTGATTTGAATTCCCAGAAAGAATTTCAATTCACCCATCATGCTCATTTCAAATTTTGCCTGCATGGTCTTAGCAAATTCTTTTCCAAGGGAGATATTAGAGGTTCCAAAAATTATATCATCAACGTAAATTTGACAAATTAAAATATCATTTTTAAATGTTTTTCTGAAAAGAGTTGTGTCCACTTTCCCTCTGGTAAAATCTTTTTCTAATAGAAAATTACTCAGACGATCATACCAAGCTCTGGGAGCTTGTTTTAAACCGTACAAAGACTTTTTTAATTTAAAAACATGTTTTGGATGCTTTGAATCATTAAATCCAGGAGGTTGATGGACATATACTTCTTCTTCAATATAACCATTTAGAAATGCACTTTTAACATCCATTTGATATAATGAAATGTTATTTTATACAGCAAAAGAAATTAATAATCTTATAGATTCTAACCTGGCGACTGGGGCAAAGGTATCATTATAATCAATTCCTTCTTGTTGACTATAACCCTGTGCAACCAGTCGTGCTTTGTTTCTGATTACTTCTCCTTGTTCGTTCAATTTGTTTTTGAAAACCCATTTGGTTCCTATAACATTGAATCCTTTGGGTCTTGGAACTAGATTCTATACATCATTCTTGGAGAATTGATTTAGTTCTTCTTGCATTGCTAAGATCCAATCATTGTCTTCCAGAGCTTCATCAATGGTAGTTGGCTCAATTAGAGAGACCAAACCAAACAAAGATGCTTCGTTGATTCTGAGAGAGGATCTTGTTCTGATGGGATCTTCTTTTCTTCCAATGATTACGTCTTCTTTGTGAGCTGAAGATATTCTAGGAAACCTTTTCTGAGAGGGTTGGTCCGAGATTCTGAGATTGTTCAGAGCATTGTCAAGAGGATGGTCTGCTACGTCTTCTTTTGCTTCTGAACTTTCAGAGTTTGAGTGATGATCTTCTGTACCTACATAAAAATCAATTTGCTTTGGCTGTTGCTGACCAAGCTTATCATCAAACCTGACTTTGATTGATTCTTCAACAATCAGAGTTTCTGTGTTGTATACTCTATAGCCTTTTGAGCGTTCAGAGTATCCAAGCAGGAAACACTTTTGTGCTTTGGAATCAAACTTATTCAGAGTTTCTTTGGTGTTTAGAATAAAACAAGTACATCCAAAAGGATGGAAATAAGAAATGTTGGTCTTTCTATTTTTCCATAATTCATAGGGAGTCTTTTCAATAATAGGTCTTATAGAGATTCTATTCTGAATGTAACACGCTGTGTTCACAGCTTCTGCCCAAAAGTGCTTAGCCATATTTGTTTCATTGATCATGGTTCTGGCCATCTCTTGTAATGTTCTATTCTTTCTTTCTACAACTCCATTTTGCTGGGGAGTTCTAGGACAAGAAAAATTATGAAAAATACCATTTTCTTTAAAATATTTTTCAAAATAATGATTTTCAAATTCACCTCCATGATCACTTCTAAATTTTATGATTTTAAAATCTTTTTCATTTTGCACTTGAGTACAGAAGTCAATGAATACAGAATGTGACTCATCCTTGTGTTTTAAAAACTTTACCCATGTCCATCTGCTGAAGTCATCAACGATGACCAATCCATACTTTTTGCCTCTGATGGATGCAGTTTTAAATGGCCCGAATAGATCAATATGAAGTAACTCTAATGGTTTAGAGGAAGAGACAACATTTTTAGATTTAAAGGAAGATTTTGAAAATTTTCCTTTTTGACATGCTTCACACAGAGCTTCTGAGTTGTACTTCAGATTGGGAAGTCCTCTGACTAAATTTAATTTATTTAGTTGAGAGATTTTTCTAAGACTGACATGTCCCAATATTTTGTGCCATACCCATTGCTCACTGCTAATAGACAAAAGACATTTGACGTTTTGAGATTTAAGATCTGATAAATCAATTTTGTAAATGTTGTTCTTTCTCTTGCCAGAAAAGAGGATTGATCCATCTTTTTGACTTACAACTTTACAGGAGTTTTGATTGAAGATAATATCATAGCCATTGTCACTTAATTGACTTATGGACAATAGATTATGAGCTAATCCTTCTACTAATAAAACATTTGAGATAGAAGGAAGGTTACCGTTTCCTATGGTTCCAGAACCAATAATATTCCCTTTCTGATTACCTCCAAACTTCACATCTCCTCCAGCTTTAAGTTCCAGGCTTTGGAACATAGACCTTTTTCCCGTCATGTGTCGTGAGCACCGAGAGTCCAGGTACCATGACTGGTGTTTCAATTGAGCTGTTAGGACATCTACAACAAATATTATTTTATCCTTAGGTACCCATATCTTTTTGGGTCCTTTTGGGTTAGCATAAGAGTTTCCAGAATGTGATGTATATTTTATATCATGTGAGTGTCCAAACTTGAATTGCTTATTCAGAGGTTTGTAAGTGAAGGTCATTTTAGCAACAAGTTTTGGAATGTATGTCTCCTTCCCTTTGGGAGGTTCATATCCAATTCCTCTTCTGTTTTTCCCACTAACTCCATAGATCATTGAAGCCATTTTGCTTATGTCTATGCCTTTAGCAAGAAAAGATTGAAAACTATAGTTATATTCTTTCAGAATATCTTTTGAACTAGACACAGACTCTGAACTAAAATTCTTTTGAACAATTTGAATTTCCTTTTTAAGTTTAAAATTGTTTTCTAAAAGTTCAGATTTTTCTGTTTCAAGTTTCTCAATATCAGATGCAAGACTCTTCTTGAGTTTCTTGTATTTGATTTTGAGCTTACTATAGTTTTCCAGAAGTTCTGATAAACTATCAGCAAGTTCTTCTCTAGAAAGTTCAGAAAATACCTCTCTTTGTTCAGACTCACGGTTTGAGTCATCTTCTGTGATATCCATCAGAGCTACGTTGGCATTTTCATCTTCAGAACCAGATTCATCTTCAGAAGAATCTGAGTCATCCCAGGTTTCCATCATTCTTTTCTTCTTTCCAAATCTCTTCTTTGGTTTTTCTTTTTGAAGATCTGGACAATTACTTTTGAAGTGACCAGGTTCTTTGCATTAATAACATATGATCTCTCTTCTGTTTGACTTTTTGTGTCCAGAAGATTCTGGTTTATCTTCTGACTTCTTGAAGTTCCTGAACTTCTTTTGTCTGTTCTTCCACATATGATTGATCCTTTTGGAGAGCAAAGATAGTTCGTCTTCTTCTGAAGCTGATTCTTCAGAGTTTTCTTCTTCAGCCTGAAAAGCATTAGTATCAAATTTCTTAATTAATTTAAGGGCTAGAGACTTACCTTTATTCTGAGGCTCATGCTCATCCAGTTCAATCTCATGACTTCTGAGAGCGCTGATGAGTTCCTCCAGAGACACATTGTTCATATCTTTTGACACCTTGAAGGCAGTGACCATTGGTGCCCATATTCTGGGTAAGCTTCTGATGATCTTTTTCACATGATCTGCTTTGGTATATCCTTTGTTCAAAACTCTCAGACCAGCGATCAAAGTTTGAAACCTAGAGAACATTGCTTCTATAGACTCACTCTCTTCAACTTTGAAGGTTTCATACTTCTGAACTAAAGTCAGATCTTTAGACTCCTTAACTTCAGCGTTTCCTTCATGAGTCATTTTGAGAGACTCAAACATATCATGCTTTGTATCTCTATTAGTGATTTTTTTCATATTCAACTTTAGAGATGGCATTTAAAAAAATATTTCTAGCTCTGTGATGATTTTTAAAATCAGCTTTTTGTTGTCTATCCATATTTTTTCTATCCACTTTGTTTCCTTCTGAATCTGTAGGATGTTTGTAACCATCCAAGACTATATCCCAAAGATCACTATCATGACCTAGAAAGAAACTTTCTAGTCTATCTTTCCAGTACTCAAAATCTTCTCCATCAAACACTGGAGGTTTATTGTAACTATTATTGTTTTGTTCAGCGGCCATTGTGTTTTCTTCTGGATCTTTTCCTAACACGGTTAAGTGTTGTGCTCAAAGTCAAGCTCTGATACCAATTAAAGGGGTAATAAAATACTTAGAAGGGGGGGGGGGTTGAATAAGTGACTCTTTTCATTTTCAAAATAAAGCTCAAATAATAATGGAAGAACACAATTATTTTTATCCTGGTTTGTTTGAACTCAAACTACTCCAGTCCACCCGCCAAGGTGATTTCGCCTTTCTCAACAAGGACTTAATCCACTATAATCAACTGATTACAATCACACAACAACTGTTGTGACTAACAATGCACAGGTAAACTTACAAGTGACTAATACCACTAAGACTTAAATCTAGTCCTAGTCTGCTTGAGAAATCTGACCAAACTTGGTCTCTCAAGGAACAAATACAGGAGTTTAATCTTTACAGATAATGAAATAGAGTTTTCTTCTAATCAAGCTATATCACAACCGTGATTTTTCACTTAGAATATAATGCACAAATTGTATGAACAATGAGTTTGTGAGCTTTTGGATCTTTCACGTAGTTTCTTGCTTCTCTTGAAAATTTGATTGGTTTTCTTTTTTTTTACTTGAATTCTCGTTGGCTTGCAATAAATGTCCTTCTATTTATAGTAGGAACAATAAGATCGTTGCTGCCTTCAGAAAAGATGGAGAGCATTAAATGCTTTGTGTGTATCCTTGCAATATTCCATTTCCAAGAAACTAGTTGTAGGAACTTGAGTGCTTTCAGCCGTCTTTGCATTAATGAGCAAACGTCAGAATGTAAGAACATGTTTTCCTTTGCTTTGACAAGACAAGTTGATCTAAACGTTACTTCAGAGTTTTCTTCAATGTCTTTAAGTCAGAACATGCTTCACTTATCTTCTAGGCAGTGTGTTGCTTGCTAAGAACTTTGAACAACGCTTGCTTTCAAGTTATCTTCTGAACAAGGAGCCTGCTAGAAGTTAGAAGATATATTTAACAAATAAAGTGTCTTACCAGAGTCAGCAGATGCGTTTGAATAAAAGGTTCTTTTATCAAAGAACTTCTTCATAATCTTTGCTTAGTACTTTAAAATGTTTTCTGTCAGAACATTAACTAAGACATTCAAAACACATTCATCAGAGCATAAATTATCTTAAATATAATTTAGTTATCATCAAAACTCTTGAGATAGGTCATAACTAATCTTGTTCTTTCACCAGGTTCCTTCTCACAGCCCTACTATCCAGGCTTTCATATCGAAGTAACCCTACTATCCAGGTTCCTTCTCATAGCCCTACTATCCAGGCTTTCATATCGAAGTAACCCTACTATCCAGGTTCCTTCTCACAGCCCTATTATCCAGGATTTCATATCGAAGTAACCCGACTATCCAGGTTCCTTCTCACAGCCCTACTATACAGGCTTTCATATTGAAGTAACCCTACTACCCAGGTTCCTTCTCACAGCCTTACTATCCAGGATTTCATATTGAAGTAACCCTACTATCCAGGTTCCTTCTCACAGCCCTACTATCCAGGCTTTCATATCGAAGTAACCCTACTATCCAGGTTCCTTCTCATAGCCCTACCATCCAGGCTTTCATATCGAAGTAACCCTACGACCCAGGTTCCTTCTCACAACCCTACTATCCAGGCTTTCATATCGAAGTAACCCTACGACCCAGGTTCCTTATCATAGCCCTACTATCTAGGCTTTCATTTCGAAGTAACCCTACTATCCAGGTTCCTTCTCACATCCCTACTATCCAGGCTTTCATATCGAAGTAACCCTACTATCCAGGTTCCTTCTCACAGCCCTACCATCCAGGCTTTCATATTGAAGTAACCCTACGACCCAGGTTCCTTCTCACAACCCTACTATCCAGGCTTTCATATTGAAGTAACCCTACGACCCAGGTTCCTTCTCACAGCCCTACTATCCAGGCTTTCATTTCAAAGTAACCCTACTATCCAGGTTCCTTCTCACAGCCCTACTATCCAGGCTTTCATATCCAAGTAACCCTACTATCCAGGTTCCTTCTCACATCCCTACTATCTAGGCTTTCATTTCGAAGTAACCCTACTATCCAGGTTCCTTCTCACAGCCCTACTATACAGGCTTTCATATCGAAGTAACCCTATTATCCAGGTTCCTTCTCTCTTATATCCAGACAGCAGTCCACAACTCTGTAAGACCGGGACCCAATCACACACGATTGGTTTCGCATTTCCCCAATAAGTCGTGGTACAACATATACCCTGACCAGATATGCAGTTCACTTCCGCTTCCTCAAGCCGGAGTTAATTCCCTAGTAGATTAACGGATGACTGAAGCTCATAAAATTCTATTTCTCCCAAGACAGATACCAACATTCCTCAGCAGATTCCTTATTAACAACAGCAACAGGGACTCTCGTCAAAGGAATATCTCAGGAAATCAACATCCTCTAGATGGCATCTTTAAGCCCATCTCCTACAATTCTCCGTCACATCCATGATGGAATCTTTAAGCCCGTCTTTGATAATCTTCCATTATCGACCTCCAAATGGCATCTATAAGCCCATTCCCGATATCACAAATCAAGTGCCACTTCATGCGAGTGCAAATTTCTGGGCACTCTAATGTTCAATCATCTTCCACCTTCAGATCACGAAAGGCAGACAACCAATCTACATCCTCAGGTTTAAGAAGATTGAACAGGGGGAGCTGTTGTACCCTAAAATTTGCCCTCTCATTTTACTCAATACATGCCCATTGAGATCCTCAATTTGCTCAAGGTTGCCCAAGAGTTGACCAGACAAACTCTCTCCTAAGGCAGTGTACCTCAAATTAGGGTTTCCATTTTCATCAAGATGGGTGAACCACAAAGGCCTCATATTATCTCCATGGTATTAATATGTTATCGAGACCCTACATGTCAAGTTTCATGCCTTGCACAAGAAGTTTCCTCAGTCAACTGCTCAGATGCTTGAGAATCGACTTTATTAGGTCAAAAGTCAATTGTGGCCCACATACAGTCAAACTTCAAGATTTTTGGTCAACATCCACATTTTGAAGTGAATTTCATCATTTGATCAAGGGTTTATCATGATTCCCCAAGGAATGCTCCAAATTCATCAAAACTCAAAAGTTGCTAAATTAGGGTTTCTTAGTAAAAGTCAACCCAACTTTGACCAAGTATAACTTCCACATGCTTTATCAGAAATTTTCCATCCAAAGCTCATTTTGAAGAGGATGCAATACCCTAAAATTCATATTCATATCCCAAGTTAAAAATATGCACTCATAAAAAGATATGTATTTTCACATTATGGGTACTTTTGAAAAGTCAACAAAAATACCTTTTGGGTCAAAGCTTCTTACATGAACATGGAAGACTCAATTGAGATGGGACCAAAAGGGTTGCTTAGGGGACACCCTAATATTTCTAAAAAGTCCAAGAACACCTCTCTAGAGTTAAAATTGGAAGAGATATGCCTTGTCAAAGTTGACCTTTTTTGCAAAATTGCCAAAAGTCAAATATGCTCAAAAATGCATGTTTTGCTAAATGGGCCTAACTTTTTATGCTTGCACCTCACTTATAATGTGGTCCACGACTCAAATATTCATCCACACATTATTTACTTCATTTTTAAATTTATTTTAATTTTTTATTAATTAAAAATTGAATTAAATCAAATAATTGATGAATAATAGCAAAGATATGATTTGATTTGGTTTTTGGACAGGTTGGCAATCAAAATATGTTGAATTATAAAGGCCAAAACGAATCAAGCATAATTGATACAAAAAATGGATGATTTGACTCAAAATAGCAAGTTTGCATATGGCTAAAGAATCAAATCAAATCTCATCAAAACTTCAAGATTCAATCTGTTTTGCAACCCTAATTCATTGAGGGATATATAATGAACAAGAACAAAGCAAAAAAAGAGGGGTTCAACAGTCGTGAGAGGCATAGAACAAACTCAAAAAAGTTGGCAAAAAGTGTGATTCGGTTTTCAGGTCAGTGGACAATTCAAAGAAATTTAAGGCCAGCAATCTCTTCCTCGGCATGCACTGAAGCTATTCCAATCACTCCCAAGTCATCAAACAATCAGAAACGCAAGCTACACATCACGGTTTGCATCCTCTGAACTCAAACTTGTTCTTCTAGTTTTATGCGTTTTCAGTCTAATTTGTTTGCATATACATGTTTATGATCATGCCAGGAAGCTTTTTGATAGCCTGGATTTAAGCTTTGATGCAGGAATAACTATTTGCCATAGTTAGGGTTCGCGAGCTCCAAATTGGGGAACCCTAGCTAGAGGAAAAATTAGGCCAAATTAAGAGCCTCCTCATGTTCAAGGGATGAGGTAGGCTTGATTCATGCTTTTGAATGGAATTCATGTTGCTTGTATGTCGTTTTGAGATTTTTGCAGGTTTTAGCTACGCATAAAAGCTGTCACTATAGCCTAGTGACGAGTTTGTCCGTAGGTAAAGGGTCAATTCCAAAAGTGATGGTTCCCTGGAGACGATGATGACATGTCCAATCATCATTGGACCATTTAAAAATTCGCGCGCGTGGGAATCAGGGACATGATTTCTTTATATTATATTTTGTTTTCCTTATACTAACAATAAAAGCGCGTAACACTGATGGCAAGCAAGCATAGTGGAAAGGGTAGAGGACCTCGGTTCGATCGCAGGTCCCAACAACGCCTATTTTCCTATTTTCTGAACGCAGATTGCATGCACTTCTTATCAAAGGGTCTACCATACTCCATCAACATACAACCAATTGATCCATCGTGCCATCAGATCTAACGCTCCATCCATGAGGGACCATGGTACACGTTCAAGTCAATGCTACACAGGATCCAATATTGACCAGGCTTGGAGCATTTTGGGCCTTAGAGAATTCAGATAGTGCACCCCCAGAATTGCTATTCAGCACATGCCCATTTCTTTTTCTTTCTTTATTTATTTTTATTTTAATTATTTTTCCACAAAAATTAATCACCTTTTTTTTAATCATAAAATCAATAAATCACAAAACACCAAAAAAAAGAAGCATTTTTTTAATAAAATATTTATTTTAATTTAATTAGAAATATAGGTTAAGTTAATTTCTTTTTCATAATTAAAATCAAATAGAAATATAGGTTAAAAAACCCAAAAAATACACAAAATCTTTTTGTACAAAATATTTTGTTCTCTTGAAATTATTTAATTTAGCTAAATTAGGTTAATTTCAATTTCTTTTTCATAATTAAAATAGTTAAAATTAGGGTTTTAGTCGTACATAACTCAATTAATTCTTTTCTCAAAAATAATCTTTTTCTTTTAATTAGGGTTTAGGTTATTTTTTAACATCCCTCGTATTTAATTCGCTGTGCATTTAATTATTTCTTTTCCATTATTTTTGTATATGCCAATGGTTTTTAATAGTTAAATTAGGGTTTTATTTACTGCTTTAATCCCCGATTCTTTGATTATGTAATTAATACCCATCCCAGAAGCCTTGTAATATCTAGGTTTATTTTCTCGCATTTTTAATTCCGGCAAATATTTAACTGTCTAGATGTATGCTAATAGGATTGTATGGTAAGAATATCTGGAAAACTAAAACGGTAGATCACCTAATGTGCAAAGATTAAATAACTGAAACAAATCATATGCACATATTTCACTCCTAGGGTTTACCTCACTTCGGTTGCCTTCGGTAAAACAATCATTAAGCATAGGAGATTTTAGTGGTTGCCCTCCTGTCTAAGAGATCAAAATGACCCATTCGAATGTTGCCTCGAAAATGTTGCCTCTGAAAGATCTTAAGACTCTAGGGTTACCACTAAATTTTTCTAACTCTTGTTTTAGTGATTGTACTTGTCCCTTTCTAATGTCCCTTACAACTCCAACGGCGGTGCTACCTATTCCTTAATAGTAGGATAACGCTGTCTAAAGGAAAACGAACAGACTTTTTTCGAGTAGGTAGAATCTTAAGTACTTGCTTAATAAAAACTTTTCACACAAACACCTTTCAAAATAAATTTTCAAAACAAACTTCGTCACATCCTTGAGGACTGATACAAGGGTTATCACGAAGTAAACATTTTCAAGACAAACACACACAAGCAATTTGAAAAATGAGCAAGTACCTAAGAGCTCATAGATAACTACAGATAGAAAGGGTGCTAACACATTCCCTTTCTATAATCTACCCCCCGTACTCAGAATATCTCGAAAAAAGGTTTTTTATGTTCTTTTTCCTTTTCCATGATTGGATGAAATAAAAGTCGGTGGCGATAGTTTAGGCCCTGATGATAGTTGTATAAACGTTCCTTTCGCTCCAGTGTAACGCTCATACTATGCACCATTAACCACCATCATCTGATCTTAATCTAACAACCTCAAGACTACAAGACCACGGAAACACCATAGGCCACTCACATATGATCTAAACGGGCCTCTATCCAATTCAGTTATGGGCCAAGCCCAATTTCTAGCCACACATCCCCACTTACTGAGTAATTGAAAAAATGCACTCCCTTTTTATGCTAATGGGCCAATTCCAACATCTGGACTTGCGCCCTTAATACTTACAACCACCAGACTTGTTGTCACATTCAAATCAACACCCCATATGATTTGGTCCTAAATCTAATATCTAGATATAGGGCTCTGTTGAAACAACCGGCTGAACAGTCATCTGATAAAATATCAATGAAGTCGCCATCATACGTTTTTTATCCCACAAGAAGAGAAAGGTAAGCATCGAGTAAACCTGAGAAGCATGAAATCACGATCAAATGATCGAGAGATCAGGTAAGGGAGTCTGTTACGCGAGGGGAATATATTAGCACCCCACACGCCCGTAGTACTCTATGGTATCCACTCTTATGCTCTATGTTATGGGTGTGTAAGAATATATATCTAAGTTGTAAAGGGAATGTATGCACAAGAATGGAGAAAAGAATGTAGGGAAAATAAAAGTTGTGCTCGTTCGGGTCCTACCCCAATGCCTACGTATCCCTTTTAAGGAATCAGAGCAGCCGTAGTTCGGCTCACATGTTTCGGTTTGTTTTGTGTTTTTTAATTGAAAAATGTTAGGTTCAAATCAATTCACATCAGCTTGACCTTTGGAGACTTACGACCTGTAGCAGAAGGTAACTAACATGTTATTAGAAAAGAAATGCCGATTGGCAAAAAAAAAGGTGTTGGTTTGTCCTTTTTACCTTGAGAAAGGATTTTAAAGTTTTAAGTGTTTTATGATTTTCAAAGAAAAAGAAAAGAAAGGTTTTTGTTTTATTATGAAAAGGATGTAAAAGAAAAGAAAACATCAAAGAGAGACTAACCTTAATCTATCCCTAATGTTATCACACAAATGATTGACCCTAAAGTTGAGTTTTTAAGGGGAAACTATAACCTATGTTGACATGCATGGATAACAATCCTAATGTCTATCTCAAATCATCATCTATAGATGAATCAAGAAGTCCTAAAGGAACATAGCAAGGGTCTATCACATAAAACTATGTCTATCTCGAATCATCATCTATAGTTGAAACGAGAGCTCCTAAGGGAACATGCCGAGGGTATATCATCTCAAAACATGCACACAAAGGCGAAATCAAGCAAGCAAGCCAACAAACTCAAGGGAGCACAAATAACATGTCGAGAGCAACACATGATAACTCAAGTAAAATGCCTAACCATGATATAGACGATCAAGGTAGGTATAAAATCAGGTAGGGATGCTTTATCCAAGGGGTCATATCAACCGAGGCAAACAAGCAGGGAGTGGATAGAAGAAAATAGCACAGAGCATCAATGTCGACCAACGTGAGCTCAAGACAAAATATGGGGGATCAATTACAGATCCCTTTTCCACTTGACGACTCGATAACCATGATCTGCACAACTCTGAAGCATCGACGTATAACGTGAGCTAAAGATGACACATACTAGAATGTGTGGGGGTCGATTGCGGACCCTCCCCGCTTGCCTACTTTTGAGGACTTATTATTTGTAATATAATGCGGGAAAAAATGTAAACACACATGCGAAATACCTACTTCAAAGGTAGGATTTTAAACAATCATAATTAGCATGCAGAAAGCAGTGCCTGCTACAGGTCTTTAAACAGATACTTCAAGCGCACAATCTTTATTTCCTGCTTCCTACTTCTCATGATCTCTAGAAAGCAATAAAGAATTCGATAATGAATGCAGTCAAAAGGTATGAGAGAAATACCAAATGGATATAAATCCGTAAATACCGAACAATAGTAAAGAAACACGGGAAACTTCATAAGCTGCTAGAATAAACAAAGAAATCCAGTGAGAATATGCGTTGAAGCATCAATAAGCAAGATCAGAATATGTAACTGACACATCAGTATCACAAAGGCATGTGTGTCGAATGCAAAAATAGGACCATAAATCGAAAGTACAAACAAGTTTCTCGATCAAATAATCGAGTAATAATTACATGATCGGCAACTATCCAAATGTACCTTGAACAATCAACACACATGTTAAAAATAACATGGAAAATTAAAGTATAAAAGAGTGAAATTAAATTTTGATCAAACAATAATCAAAGCAAAGTAAAAGAAGAAAAAAGCGGAAATTTGGAAAATATGCGTCGACTGTAACAGGGCATGAGTCGACTCATGCCTGAAATTTTCTCAGTTTGCGTCGACCGTTGGGTCGACACAACACTTCCTGCAGGTGACCAGAATGTTTGCGTCGACTCAAAAAGGCTATACGTCGACTCCTGCCCAAGATTTTCTCACTTAGGATTACATAATATTCCCATAATATTTAGTAACTTAAAACACATGTATCCAAACTGTAACCCAACTGTAACAGACTAGATGTCTTATACTTCTAGTTAGGACATCACATTCGACATGTTGAAACACCTTGTTCAGTATATTTCTACTTGTCATACCCCAAATTTGCCCCGTTAAATAAACGTTTCATCTTGTATTAGTCATTTAGGATTTTTGGCATCATTATTGCTAGTTTACTCTAAAAGGGGTTTAAAATCTAAAGAAGGGGTGTATTGTTTGGGGCTTATAGGCCCATTTATGTTTTTGGGGCTTATTTAATAAAACAAAAGGGGGGTGTATTTCTTTAATGGACCATCAAAATCTGATGGCCCATTAAGGTCTGGTTAAGATAGCAAGAGTGTGCATTTTTTTTATGGATTAGATTTGACCATACCACTTTTTTGGAAGCCCAATGGTATCTTTTAGTTGAGGTTGACCAAAATTAATGTTCAGACAAAATTGATATTACTCTTGGTGTTATTATTATTATTATTATTATTATTATTTTAAACATTATAACTAATTACAACAATTATCATTAATATTATTGTTATCATTTTATCAAATGTTTTTTTTACTTTTCTGAAACATTGACCGAAGTCAAGATCGAGGGTTTCGAAACCCTAGTTGCATTTGGGTCATCCACGACACCCTGTTTTTCAACCCAAGCCCAGAAGCTCAAGTGAACAAAATCGAATAGAATCTAAAATCAAATCTCTAGAACAACAATCGAATCAAACATTACAATCTAAATCTTTACAGAAATCAAATCTTTCATATTTTTAAATAAAGATCATATCAATTACAATCTAAATCTTCCTAATTCCTAATTCAATCAGCAAATATGTAACACCTAATCAAACAATTTTCCTAATCTAACTCTAACTCTAACCTATAAATTACACTAAGAATTATAAGAGAAAGAGGAGAAGATTGTGACAGAGGAAAGCAGAAGGAGTAGAAGAAGAACATCTTCGGACAAAAGGCCTTTGTGTAGACTTAGGGTTTCAAGATTTGAAACTCTAGAGTTTTTCCACTGCACCACCGCTAGATCTGGGAGATCACCGTTGCATTCATCACCTTCAATATTTAGACGTTGTCGTTACCTGTAAAATCAAAGAGTGAGAGAGAGGATCAGAAGGAGATTACGCCAAGAGTCAAAACAAAATGAAATAATTGCGAAGAGGTAATCCATGAAATACTTAGCTTAGGGTTATAATATTTGAATCTTTGAGATTTATGTTTGATATTCGAGTTTTTGGGAAAAATCATAGGGTTAGGGTTCCTAGGGTTCTTAGGGTTAGGTTAGGGTTCATCCCAAAACCCTAGGGTTCTTGGGGTTCATGGGGTTTGGATGAACATATGGTTAGGGTTCTTAAGAACCCAGATGAAGATTAACGACATTGTTGGGTTTCCTACGATGGCTAAAGGTTAGAGCCACCGGAGGAAGCGATTTCCGACCGGTGGGGATATTTTGTGATCGCCTAAGAGAGAAGGGGGAGTTTCTCTCTCTAACATTGTTTGTTTCGGAGAAGAGGGGTAGAGAGAGAAAAAAAGAGAGAAATGGGCTTTAGGCCCTGATGATAGTTATATAAACGCTCCTTACGCTCCAGTGTAACGCTCATACTATGCCCCATTAACCATCATTAACTAATCTTAATCTAACACCCTCAAGACTGCAAGACCACGGAAACACCATAGGCCACTCGCATACGATCTAAACAGGCCTCTATCCAATTCAGTTATGGGCCAAGCCCAATTTCTAGCCACACATCCCCACTTACTGCATAATAAAACAAATGCACTCCCTTTTGTGCTAATGGGCCAAGTCCAAAATCTGGACTTGGGACCTTAATACTTACAACCCCCAGAGTTGTTGTCACATTCAAATTAACACCCCCTACGATTTGGTCCTAAATCCAATATCTAGATTTAAGGCTCTGTTGAAACAACCGGTTGAACAGTCATCTGATAAAATATCAATGAAGTCGCCATCAAATGTTTTTATCCCACAAGAAGGGAAAGGTAAACATCGAGTAAACCTGAGAAGGGTGAAATCACGATCAAACGATCGAGAGATCAGGTAAGAGAGTCTGTTACGTGAGGGGAATGTATTAGCACCCCACATGCCCGTAGTACTCTATGGTATCCACTCTTATGGTCTATTTTATGGGTGTGTAAGAATCTATATCTAAGTTGTACAGGGAATGCATGCACAAGAAAGGAGAAAAGAATGTAGGGAAAATAAAAGTTATGCCCGTTCGGGCCCTACCCCAATGCCTACGTATCCCTTTTAAGGAATCAGAGAAGTTATATTTCGGCTCACATGTTTCAGTTTGTTTTGTGATTTTTAATTGAACAATGTTAGGTTCGAATCAATCCACCGCAGCTTGACCTTTGGAGACTTACGACCTCTAGCAGAAGGTAACTAACATGTTATTAGAAAAGTAATTCCGATTGGCAAAAAGAAAGGTGTTGGTTTGTCTTTTTTACCTTGAGAAAGGATTTGAAAGTTTTAAGTGTTTTATGATTTGCAAAGAAAAAGAAAAGAAAGGTTGTTATTTATTATGCAAAGGATGTAAAAGAAAAGAAAACATCAAAGGCAGACTAACCTAAATATATCCCTAATGTTATCACACAAATGATTGACCCTAAATTTGAGTTTTTAAGGGGAAACTCTAACCTATGTTGACATGAATGGATAAAAATCCTAATGTCTATCTCAAATCATCATCTATAGATGAATCAAGAAGTACTAAAGGAGCATAGCAAGGGTCTATCACATAAAACTATCTATATCTCAAATCATCATCTATAGTTGAAACGAGAGCTCCTAAGGGAACATGCCGAGGGCATATCATCTCAAAACATGCACACAAAGGAGAAATCAAGCAAGCAAGCCAACAAACTCAAGAGAGCACAGATAATATGTCTAGAGCAACACATGATAACTCAAGTAAAATGCCTAACCATGATATAGCGGATCAAGGTAGGTATAAAATCAGGTAGGGATGCCTTAGCCGAGGGGTCATATCAACCGAGGCAAACATGCGAGGAATGGATAGAAGAAAATAGCACAGAGCATCAACGTCGACCAACGTGAGCTCAAGACAAAATATGGGGGATCAATTACAGATCCCTTTTCCACTTGACGACTCGATAACCATGATCTGCACAACTCCGAAGCATCGACGTATAACGTGAGCTAAAGATGACACAGACTAGAATGTGTGGGGGTCGATTGCGCACCCTCCCCGCTTGCCTACTTTTGAGGACTTATTATTTGTAATATAATGCGGGAAAAATGTAAACACACATGCGATATACCTATTTCAAAGGTAGGATTTTAAACAATCATAATTCGCATGGAGAAAGCAGTGCCTGCTACAGGTCTTTAAACAGATACTTCAAGCGCACAATCTTTATTTCCTGCTTCCTACTTCTCATGATCTTTAGAAAGCAATAAAGAATTCGATAATGAATGCAGTCAAAAGGTATGAGAGAAATACCAAACGGATATAAATCCGTAAATACCGAATAATAGTAAAGAAACCCGGGAAACTTCATAAGCTGCTAGAATAAACAAAGGAATCCAATGAGAATATGCGTCGAAGCATCAATAAGCAAGATCAGAATGTGTAACTGACACATCAATATCACAAAGGCATGTGTGTCAAATGCCAAAATTGGACCATAAATCAAAAGTCCAAACAAGTTTCTCGATCAAATAATCGAGTAATAATTACATGATCGGAAACTATCCAAATGTACCTTGAACAATCAACACACATGTTAAAAATAACAAGGAAAATTAAAGTATAAAAGAGTGAATGGAAATTTGGATCAAACAATAGTCAAAGCAAAGTAAAATAAGCAAAAAGCGGAAATTTCGAAAAGATGCGTCGACTGTAACAGGGCATGAGTCGACTCATGCCTGAAATTTTCTCAGTTTGCGTCGACCGCTGGGTCCGCACAACACTTCCCGCAGGTGACCAGAATGTTTGCATCGACTCAAAAAGGCTATACGTCGACTCCTGCCCAGGATTTTCTCACTGTATCGACCGCTAGGTCGGTGCAACACTTCCCGCTGGTGACCAAAACAATTTGCGTTGACTAAAAAAGGCTATGCGTCGACTCAAATGCAGTCTTGTTCAATTGAAACTTTGAAGTAACATAACTTTTGCATCGAGTGTCTGTTTTACGCATGGTTCGAATTGTTGGAAAGCTTGAAAATCATAGAATATCCACGACAGAAAACGGAAACCAAAACAACAAAAATTATACGACAAATTCCCCGATCTTAGCACGGTCGACATGTGAATTCATGATCCGATTTCACGAGTTTCGACGCAATTTTCGTCGGATCAAAAACCAAACTTACATCAATTATGATATGACCATAACATAAGGAAATTTGTACGTAACCAAAAATCAATTGAATCACGCGGTAAGATCAAGGCACAATGAGTCAAGCATTTTGTCAAACACATTATCTCCGAAATTCAACTCATGATCTTTGCACAATTAGAAATCCAAATTATACCACACATAATCAATCAAGAATCATCAATTAAGCTTGAAACAACTTCAAAATTTTGTTTTCTCATATAAGCACTTTCATGAAAATCAATTAATCGAATAAGCGCTTATTTAATCATCACATTCTGGATTTGCACATCATAATTCAAGATCAATCCATATTTTCATAATCGAAATCACTTCCACAATTCAAATTAGATTAAAGTTCAATTTATTGATCCACAAAAGTGCTTATTTAAGAATCACTTATTTGAAAAGTGCTTAAATCAAGAAAGGCTTACCGTAGAATTGAAGATAAAGCTTAGGTATAGAGATCACAACAATCGGATTCAAGATCGGAGAAGAATTGAGCTTCTTTGACTTTTGGATCTTCAAGAAGTTGTTGGAAAAGTTGTTGGTGTTCTTGATGAAAATGAGAGAAAGTTGCTCTTTGATCCTTGAGCAAGATGAGAGAAAGTTTTTGAGTGTTTTTGAGAATTGGTTAATTATGAGAGTATTTTTTTAAAAATTGGAGGGAATAAGAATATATAGTGTGTCCCTTTTTTGAATGAATAAGCCTCCAATAAACACAAGCAAATCTGCAAATTTTAAGTTCATCAGAGTCCGACACCTTAAGGTCAAATTTGCAGGTCCCTCGGTGTGATTTTCAAAGTTGAAATGTGAAACTAAATTATATCCAAAATCAAGGAAAAAATATTGTCCGAAGATGGGTTCAATCGAATAAATGGTGATTTAGTTATGATTTTTTGAAGTTTCATCTCAGATGAAAATATTTCTCGGTTCAGGATTTTCAAATGCGTTGTGCGTGTTTTGCACCAAAAATGAAGGTCTTCAGGATACCATTTGAATTGTAAAGATGAAAGCAATATTTAGACAACTCAATTTTTGAACCAATGCCACCAGAACCAGCTCGATACGACAATAATAGACCGAGTTATAATTTTTCAAAGATGAAGCGGGTGAACATTTGTCACAATTTTCTTGTGCGAATAAATTTGATAAATTCATATATTCGAATACTCTCTGAGTGGAACTTGCTTCCGACCATGATATAAGAATGTAGATGAAATCAAGATGGAATTTTTCCCACCAGAACAGGCTCAAAATGATGAACGGTCTCCGAGTTATGAATTTCCTAGTTCTCCAAAACTACACTTTCAGCACCTTTTTCTTTGTATTTTTCACCATATAACTTCCAAAAGAACCGCACATTCGGAGACTTTCCTTTAAGAATTAGCTTTTGGTACGAACACCAAAATTTAAGAGAACATCGAGACGGTTTCAAAACCTCAAGAATCAACCCAAAACACCATTCTAAGCTGGAGATGCAAATTTTCAAACTTAGATTAGTCAAAACACTGTTTCCAATTCACACTGTTTTAAATTTACCGAAAACACTCAAATCTTCCACAACTCAAACATGCATTGAAAAATTATGATAGCTTTATCGTGTTGATCAAATACCATGACCCCATGAACATGGAACTAATGACATGCGTGTCTGTGTATATGCAAACACAATATAAGTCAATCAAAGTTAAAACAAAGAGGGAAAATTTTGGGGTGCAACAGCTGCCCCTATTTAATCGCCTTCAACCTGAAGGTGAGATTGGCGGATGCCTTTCGAACTTTCAAGGTGGAAGAAGATTAAATACTTAAAAGAACCCGGAAATTTGCACTCCGAAGCCAATCAGATATTATTATATTTTTTGGTTTTCTATATCTTCTATTTTTTGTTTTTTTATTGCAGTAGTTAGCTGAGTAAATCTCTTGGATGTCAGCTCAAGATTAGACATACACAAGAAAGAGACCGACCGAAGAAGGCTCTAATGAAGGAACTCTAATCAAAGGCGAACTTACTGGGGACACAAATAGACATTGACTCTGAATAGAACACCGATCAAAGGCGGAACTTACAAAGAAAAGAGACCAGCCAAAGGGGACTCCTAACAAATGATACCAGCCGGAGGTAGATTTAAAGGGGAAAGAACGCCGGTCTAGGGAGAACTTACAATTAAAGTAGGCCAGCCGAAGGGGACTCTTAACAAATGATACCAGTCGAAGATGGATTTAAAGGGGAAAGAACACCGATCAAGGGCGAACTTACAATGAAAAGAGACCAGTCGAAGGTGACTCTTAACAAAAGATACTAGCCGAAGGTGGATTTTAAGGATAAAGAAACCAGTCGAAGAGGAATATTTAACAAGGAATACTATGCCGAAGGTAGATTCCTAAGAAAGAACGGTGATCAAAGGCGAACTTGCAAATTAAAAGAGACCAACCGAAGAGGAATCTCAACAAAAGGTACCAGCTGAAGGTGGATTTTAAGAAAAAAGAAACCAGTCGAAGGGGAATCTTTAACAAGGAATACTATGCCGAAGGTAGATTCTTAAGGAAAGAACATCGATCATATGAAAACTTGAAAATGAAAAGAGAACAACCGAAGGGGACTCTCAATAAAAGGTACCAGCCGAAGGTGGATTTTAAGGGTGTCAGCCGAAGGTGGACTTCAAGATAAAGAAACCAGCCGAAGGGGAATCTTCATCAAGGAATACTATGCCGAAGGTAGATTCCTAAGAAAAGAATTGTAGGTGTTTAGGTATTGGCTTGCATTTTTGGTAAATCCCAAGTGTATGTGTGAATGTCATGACTGATGTCATAACATTCTAGTTCAGTTTGTACTAACTCATTAGGTACCTTTGCAGAAAAATATTGTATTTCAAGTACTGATGTTTATAAGTGTGTATCTGAGCATTTTGCAAAATGATCACATTTTACTAAATCAGTAGACAGGTTTTCTCAGATGTCATAACAGATGTTATGACATCCTGTTCTGAAGTAACAGGTTTGTAGGATGGATAAGTCTGAGTTTTTTCAGGAAATAACTCAGTCTTTCCTGAACAGAATCCTGCGTTTTCTGAGGGGTAACCTAGCTCAACCCTAACCTGGTTAATAAAGTCCTGTGACCTGGTCTTTAGGTCAAACGGAATGAACCCTAGGTTTTTGTAGAAACCCTAACTGAAGTTGCAGCTGCTATATATTCAACAGAGCTGCTGTTTTTCAAGCAGCCCTCTTGATTGATCAGAAGATCATTTTGTAATCTGAATAGATTTGATTATTGTACTCCAAGCAATTATCATTATGATAAGTGCCTTGGAATGGGTTTCTAATTGTAAGGGTTGTGTAGCACTCAAAGCTTTGAAGCAAGAGTGTTTGAATGTTCCTTGACTAAAGCTGTGAAGCAGAGTCAAGTTAGTTGTGTGCATCACTCAAAGCTGTGAAGCACGAGTGATTGTGTTGCTTGATTAAAAAGCTGTGAAGCTTAATCAAGTGTTTGTTTATGAAGAGTGTCTTCATCAATTCTTAAGTCAAATTGGTTTATGTATCACTGCTGTGATTGAGGGGGAGTGAGTAGGAACTCAGGTTTAAGTTGTACTTAGATTGGAATTGCATTGGGTAGGTCTTAAGTGAAGGAGATAAACTGGTTGGTTTATTCCTGAATTAAAATCTCTTATAGTGGATTTCCTCCCTGGCTTGGTAGCCCCCAGAGTAGGTGTTGTTGCACACTGAACTGGGTAAACAATTGACTGTGTTCTTTATTGCTTTTGTATTTACTGTCATATAGTAAGTCAGATACGGTGTCATAACATTGAACGTGACATTGAGTATCTGCAGCCAGAATTTCAATTGGCATCAGAGCAGGCACCCTGCCTGTATTACTGGGTGAGATATAGGGATATCACTTTCTGGCACTATGGACAAAGAAGGAGTTTTTGGAAATAGACCACCCATTCTGGATGGAACTAATTATGACTACTAGAAACCTCGTATGATTGCCTTCCTAAAATCTCTGGACAAAAAGGCTTGGAAAGCTGCTGACAAAGGATGGATTCATCCCACCATAACTGAGAAAGATGGGACAATCAGTCTGAAGCCTGAGGAAGATTGGAGTAAAGAAGAAGATGAGTTAGCTCTGGGAAATTCAAAAGCTCTAAATGCCTTGTTCAATGGAATTGATAGAAACATTTTCAGACTAGTACATCAATATGAACTGGCCAAGGAAGTTTGGGACACTCTCAGAACTACTCATGAGGGCACTTCCAAAGTAAAAATGTCAAGGCTTCAGATGTTGACCACCAAGTTTGAGAATCTAAAAATGATGGAAGATGAAACCATTCATGAGTTTCACATGAACATCTTGGAGATTGCCAACACCTCAGGAGCACTGGGAGAAAAGATGTCAGAATAAAAACTGGTGAGGAAGATTCTCAGATCCTTGCCTAAAAGATTTGCAATGAAGGTAACTGCCATAGAGGAAGCCCAGGACATTAGCAAGTTGAAAGTGGATGAACTTATTGGGTCTCTTCAGACTTTTGAGATGGGAATCACTGATAATGGTGTCAAGAAGAACAAGAGCATAACACTTATGTCCAACACTGATGTTGAAGAAAACATTTCAGAAGCTGTAGCCATGCTTGGAAGACAGTTCAACAAACTCATCAAAAGAATAGATCCAAAGTCAAGGTCTAATGTTCATAACATTCCCTCTAACATTGACAGTTCCAGCAGAAGACCAAGGTCAGAAGAGAAGGGAATTCAAGGCAGAGGAATTCAATGCCATGGTTGTGAAGGATATGGGCATATTCGAGCTGAATGTCCTACCTTTCTTAAGAAACAAAAAGGAATGACAGTTACTTGGTCTGACTGTGATTCAGAAAGTAATTCTGAAGAAGAGACTGCCAAACGAGTTACTGCTTTAACTGGTGTTTGTACCTCTGAAAGTGACATCAGTGACGAAGAAGTGACTTTTGAAGAACTGGCTGATACTTACAAGGAATTGTGTATCAGAAGTACTGAAGTATGTGTGCAGAATGAGAAACAATCAAAACTCATCATAAAAATGGAGGCTGAAAGAAGGGCAAACCTTGAAACTATAAGTCATCTAGAAGGATAAGTTCAATTGCTGAACTCACAACTGAATCAAATGACCAAATCTGTCAAGATGTTGACAAATGGAACAGACAAATTGGAAGAGATCCTTCAGGTGGGAAATAAATCTGGACTAGGATTTATGGAAGCAATGAAATCTGGTTCTGGTAAGCAAATGTCAAAACAGATGTCTCAACACAACTCTCGACATCAGGAACAGAGACATATGAGGAAAAGGTATCAAAGATGGAAATGTCATCATTGTGGTAGATGTGGCCACATAAAGCCCTTCTGCTTCAGATTACATGGATACCCTAATCAGAACTCAGGTGTCAAACCTAAGTCTAAAAAGGTACCACATGCTCCTCAATGGAAGAAAAAGGCTACTGCACTGATAGCTCACACTTCCCTGAGGGTCTCTGCAAAGGAAGACTGGTACTTTGACAGTGGATGTTCCAGACATATGACTGGAATCAAGAACCTCCTCAATAATGTTAAGCCTCACACCACCAGTTTTGTGACCTTTGGAGATGGGGCTAAAGGTGAAATCAAAGGAGTCGGTGATTTGGACTGCCCTGGAGTTCCAAGTTTGAATGAAGTACTGCTGGTAAAAGGGCTGACCGCTAATCTCATTAGTATCAGTCAACTGTGTGATCTAGGATTCAAGGTCAATTTCTCAAAGTCTGAATGCCTTGTAATCAATGACAAACAAGAGATAGTAATGAAAGGAGTCAGATCCAAAGACAACTGTTACTTGTGGGAGGCTGAGAACACTAATTTCTCATCTGTGTGTTCCATTGCAAAAGAAGAAAAAGAGGTGAAATTGTGGCACCAAAAACTTGGCCATCTTCATCTAAGGGGTATGAAGAGGATTATCTCCTTGGAGGCAGTCAGAGGGATTCCAAAACTGCAAATTGATGAAGGAAGAGTTTGTGGTGAATGTCAGGTTGGTAAGCAGACTAGGATGTCACATCCAAAGTCAAGACATCTGACTACCTCTAAGGTTCTAGAACTCCTCCATATGGATCTGATGGGACCAATGCAAGTAGAGAGTCTTGGTGGTAAAAGATATGCCTATGTGGTTGTGGATGATTTTTCCAGATTCACCTGGATTAATTTCATTAGGGAAAAATCAGATGCATTTGAAGTTTTTAGAGAACTGTGCAAGAGAATTCAAAGAGAGAAGGAAGCATGTATTGTCAGAATCAGAAGTGATCATGGCAAGGAATTTGAAAACAGCAAGTTTGATGACTTCTGTTCTTCAGAAGGAATCAGTCATGAGTTTTCTTCTCCTATAACACCTCAGCAAAATGGAGTTGTGGAAAGAAAAAACAGGACCATACAAGAATCTGAATCAAAGGAAGCTAGCAAGATCCCTTCCATCAGAATTCAGAAGGATCATCCAAAAGAGCTCATCATAGGAGATCCCAATAGTGGAGTCATCACAAGATCTAGAGAAATCATCTCAAACTCTTGTTTTGTGTCCAAAATGGAACCAAGAAATGTCAAGGAAGCCTTAACTGATGAATATTGGATTGGTGCAATGCAAGATGAACTGAACCAATTCAAGCAACATGAAGTTTGGGAACTGGTTCCTAGACCTGAAGGAACTAACATCATTGGGACGAAATGGATATTCAAGAACAAGTCAGATGCTGAAGGAGTTGTCACCAGAAATAAGGCAAGACTTGTTGCTCAAGGATACACCCAGGTTGAAGGGGTTGATTTTGATGAAACCTTTGCACCTGTAGCCAGGTTGGAATCAATCAGACTCTTGTTGTCAATTGCTTGTCTTCTAAAGTTCAAGTTATTTCAGATGGATGTGAAAAGTGCCTTTCTAAATGGGTACTTAAATGAGGAAGCTTATGTGGAACAACCTAAAGGTTTTGTGGATCCAACCCATCCTGATCATGTCTACAAATTGAGAAAAGCTCTATATGGCCTGAAACAAGCTCCTAGAGCATGGTATGACAGGTTAACAAAGTTTCTCTCAGACAAAGGCTACAGAAAAGGAGGCTTGGACAAAACTCTCTTTGTCAAAACTGAAGGAGGAAAGTTGATGGTTGCCCAAATATATGTTGATGACATAGTGTTTGGAGGAATGTCAGAACATATGGTTAAACATTTTGCTGACCAGATGCAGGCTGAATTTGAAATGAGTCTCATGGGAGAACTAACTTATTTTCTTGGACTACAAGTCTCACAGATGGAGGACTCAATCTTCTTATCTCAAAGCAAGTATGCTAAGAATATTGTAAAGAAGTTTGGTATGGAGAATGCAAGTCACAAAAGGACTCCTGCTCCTACTCATCTAAAGCTTTCCAAAGATTCAAGTGGGGTTAAGGTGGATCAAAGTCTGTACAGAAGCATGGTAGGAAGCTTGTTGTACTTAACTGCCAGCAGACCTGATATTGCCTTTGCGGTTGGAGTTTGTGCTAGATACCAAGCTGATCCCAAAGTCAGTCATATCAATCAAGTGAAAAGAATTTTGAAGTATGTAAGTGGTACTTACAACTATGGATTGATGTATACTCATGGCTGTGAACCATCTCTGACTGGCTACTGTGATGCTGATTGGGCTGGTAGTGCTGATGATAGAAAAAGCACCTCTGGAGGATGTTTCTTCTTGGGAAGTAATCTGGTTTCCTGGTTCAGCAAGAAACAGAATTGTGTGTCTCTTTCCACTGCTGAAGCTGAATACATTGCAGCTGGTAGTAGCTGCTCTCAAATGATATGGATGAAACAGATGCTCACTGAGTATAATGTCACACAAGATGTTATGACATTGTACTGTGACAATCTGAGTACAATCAACATATCCAAGAATCCCATTCAGCATAGCAGGACCAAACATATTGACATACGACATCACTTTATCAGAGACCTTGTAGAAGAGAAGACAATCAAATTGGAACATGTTGCCACTGAGCTACAGCTGGCTGACATTTTTACCAAGGCTCTGGATGCAAATCAATTTGAAAACTTAAGGGGTAAGCTGGGTATTTGCCAACATGAGGAATTGTAGCAATCAATTTTGCTTAAAACAAGGATCAAAGGAGTTATGCCTGTTCTGATTGGTTTAAAATTGTATTTTCTCATTTCCTACAATTCTTTTAAGAAGTTGAATAGACACTCCCTTGCTTCCTTCCTCTCTCGTCTCCTCATCAAAACCCAGTCTCTCAATCAGAAATTTCTCCTCAGTTGCTGTTGGTCCTCTAAAACTGTCAAAATGTCTCAAACACCATCATCATCCAATACGACTATTTCAACCTCTTCCTCTGATCAAGATTCTGGGACAATCTCTTCTTGTCTGGACTCTGACGTTCTGGAGATCTCTTCTTGTAGAAAAGTGGGAACTAACCCCAACAAGGTCAAAAAGTTGAGAACAAGACATGCAGGAAAGCCCCAAGCTTCTGCCTCTGGTAATCCATCTCATCCTTCTTCTTCAGTTCCCCCTGAAATTGCAAATAGGGAAGGGACAGCCTATGTTAATCAAGCAATAGCAAAAATTGTTTCAAGAATTCTGAACGAGAACCACTCAGTTCCTGGCATTTCTGTTCCTCTGAACCAAGAAAGCTCAAATGCTGAAACAAATCCAGATGTCTCTAAGAATGTTGAGACATCAAACAAAGAGAAGAATGCTGACATTGCTCACAAGAAAAGAAAGAAGCCTGAATCCTCTGGATCTAATGACAGTGCTTGAAGGTTGGTTGCTGATATCTGGTGGAGTTTGGAAGTTGTTTTCTGCTGCTGCTCTTATTATTTTGTTTTGGATAACTGTATAATTTTATGAACATGTATCTTTGGCCCATTTGTGGCTAAAGAGGGGGAGAATATTTTGGTACTTACTTAATTAGTACTTGACATTCTATTTTTCTGCTGTCACTTATTTCTGCTGCTATCTATCTCTGATTGCTTAGGGTCTTTAGCCAAAAATCTGCCAAAGGGGGAGTTTGTAGGTGTTTAGGTATTGGCTTGCATTTTTGGTAAATCCCAAGTGTATGTGTGAATGTCATGACTGATGTCATAACATTCTAGTTCAGTTTGTACTAACTCATTAGGTACCTTTGCAGAAAAATATTGTATTTCAAGTACTGATGTTTATAAGTGTGTATCTGAGCATTTTGCAAAATGATCACATTTTACTAAATCAGTAGACAGGTTTTCTCAGATGTCATAACAGATGTTATGACATCCTGTTCTGAAGTAACAGGTTTGCAGGATGGATAAGTCTGAGTTTTTTCAGGAAATAACTCAGTCTTTCCTGAACAGAATCCTGCGTTTTCTGAGGGGTAACCTAGCTCAACCCTAACCTGGTTAATAAAGTCCTGTGACCTGGTCTTTAGGTCAAACGGAATGAACCCTAGGTTTTTGTAGAAACCCTAACTGAAGTTGCAGCTGCTATATATTCAACAGAGCTGCTGTTTTTCAAGCAGCCCTCTTGATTGATCAGAAGATCATTTTGTAATCTGAATAGATTTGATTATTGTACTCCAAGAAATTATCATTGTGATAAGTGCCTTGGAATAGGTTTCTAATTGTAAGGGTTGTGTAGCACTCAAAGCTTTGAAGCAAGAGTGTTTGAATGTTCCTTGACTAAAGCTATGAAGCAGAGTCAAGTTAGTTGTGTGCATCACTCAAAGCTGTGAAGCACGAGTGATTGTGTTGCTTGATTAAAAAGCTGTGAAGCTTAATCAAGTGTTTGTTTATGAAGAGTGTCTTCATCAATTCTTAAGTCAAATTGGTTTATGTATCACTGCTGTGATTGAGGGGGAGTGAGTAGGAACTCAGGTTTAAGTTGTACTTAGATTGGAATTGCATTGGGTAGGTCTTAAGTGAAGGAGATAAACTGGTTGGTTTATTCCTGAATTAAAATCTCTTATAGTGGATTTCCTCCCTGGCTTGGTAGCCCCCAGAGTAGGTGTTGTTGCACACTGAACTGGGTAAACAATTGACTGTGTTCTTTATTGCTTTTGTATTTACTGTCATATAGTAAGTCAGATACGGTGTCATAACATTGAACGTGACATTGAGTATCTGCAGCCAGAATTTCAAGAATGTCAATCAAAGGCGAACTTACAATGAAAAGAGACCAGCCGAAGGGGACTCCTAACAAAAGGTACTAGCCAAAGGTGGATTTAAAGGGGAAAGAACACCGATCAAGGGCTAACTTACAATGAAAAGAGACCAGCCGAAGGGGACTTCTAACAAAAGGTACCAGACAAAGGTGGATTTAAGAAAAGAACGCCAATCAAAGGCGAACTCACAGGGGATAAAGATATGCATACCTGGTCAAAGTTAGACACACAAGAGCGAAATCAAGCATCAAGAAACAAATCTTCGGAGTTAATAACGAACACGAGAACGAGACTAACCGAAGAAATCCCCAACAAGAAAGGATGCATTCGCCTAAACAAGGACGCCAGATAATTGGAATTTGAAGAGACACTGTAGGACTCTTAACAAAAAAGGTTAGCTAAGCTAACGAAAGGAGGACCCGACTAACGCGGATAAACCAAAACAAGGAACCGACTAAGCAGGACCTTTAAAGAGCACTGATCGAAGGTGAAATTTACAAGAGAAAGAGACCGGTCAAACCAGACTCTAACAAGGATTGCCAAAACATGGTGGGATTTTGATAGGTTTCAAATACGCAAGAACTACAAAATCCCTCAGGCCAAAGGCGGGGTGCAATTCTTCAAGAGTGACAATTATCTGAATTACCACACACCAAGTATGGATACTCAAATACTTGAGAAATAAGAAAGGTTGTACACCGACTCTTACTCGCACTCTAACGGTAAAGCAAACATGGGTAAAATAACAAAAGGCTTGCAAGGGCAAGCGCAAACCACAAACTTACTGGGGATTCCCATATGTATTAAATCCAAACAGAACACCGGTTGAAGGCGAACTTGTGATTATAAAAAGAGACCAACTGTAGGGACTCTAAACAAGGATTACCAACAGGTGTTGGGATTTAAAAGTTTGAAAATATGCAAGAACTACCAAATCCCTCAGGCCAAAGGCAGAGTGTAATTCTTCAAGAGTGGCAATTATCTGAATTACAACACACCAAGTATGGATCCTCAAAAACTTGAGAAGCAAGAAAGGCTATACATTGACTCTTACTCGCACTCTAATGGAAAAGAAAACACGGGTAAAATAACCAAGGGCTTGCAAGGGCAAGAGAAAACCACGACTTACTAGGGAAATTGAGAAATACCAAAGACCCGACTGGTGGTGAATCAAAACAAACTCTGTTGGGGAAACATAACAGTATCACCCTAGGCTTGCTGTAGAGATAATTCAAATCTGAGTGCATAACAATTTGGTTACCACAGGTGAACATAATTGGCTTATACTCATGCATGTTTGAATTTTTTAGCGTAATGCTCCATAAAATGGAAATGCTACGCATTTTGGTAGATGCAGTGTAATTATTCATGTTTAGAGATGCACTGGGGAAAGCACGTTAATAATCAGATGTTGAGAAGATAATGAACTTCCGAATGATTATTCTTTACACACCTGATATTTTGTAGAGAAAAGGAAATTTGAACTTCAATAGAGAACTGATATTCGGAACCACCACCCTCTAAAAATTGATATCACTGAGGAAGTAACTTCTTGGGGAAAATACTACAAAAATAAATTGTAGTTCAGTGAAAATCTTGAATTCTGATCAAACCCTCAGCTTCTTGGGGAAGAAATCATTTATCCTCTGTTAGAAAGAGGAGAGCTTCGTTGAGGATGGAAACTTTATCGCGTAGAATCTCTTAATGAAGATAACTTCTACTGGGGAGTATAAAAATTCTTAAATAAAAATAATTCTACTCAGACCACATTGGGGATAACACTGCCAGGGGGAGAAAGTCTTCACTTGGGGAAGAAACAAACATCCTAGGACTGCAACTCCACTGGGGATGTATTCAACAAAATATTCTATCACCGAGGGTGACAGAGTTATGACTGGCACTCCTATGCACACCACACTGGGGAGACAGGACACTTGCTCCACTAAGGAAAGAAGAATTCAATCCACTGGGAAATGATAGATAAGTTACTCTGGTAGGTCCTTGAAATTCGGCTTCGATTGGGGACAAAGACTACCTCATACACTGGCGGGACAGAAGCCTTTAGATGATAACATCAACAATATCTAGTTGCATTGAGTGTAGCCATCTCTGCAAGATTCAAGTCAGCAAGAATTTTTGTACTGGGGAGCAGAAATCATTTCATTGCGGATGATGGTCGTCCTCATGAGAATACCAAACCAAAATCTCCAGTAGGCAAACATGAGTCTCTTTAAGAACTCTGATATAGGCAAGCCACATTGAAGAGAGAGGGAGTGCATCCCTCACTGAGTAGGAGAATACATACTTCATGGGGAGGATGAGTGCAAACCTCATTGGGGGAAGCTGTAGAATGTCAACTTTAAAGGGAGTATATCAACAACCTCCATTTAGTGAATTAAACATTTCTTCTGAGAAAAACCTGGAAATAAACAGACTATGCTGAGAAGGATGGATACTCGGGCGAAAGTACACCTTTTCTGGGGAGAATACTGCAAAAATAAATTACAGTTCAGAGGAAATTTTGAACTCCGGTCCAACTCCCAACCTCCTGGGGAAAAGATCCAACATTTCTTTCCAATGATAAGAGAATCTTGCTGGGAACTGGGGCCTTCTGATGTAAGTCCTCGATAAAAGTGACTTCGACTAGAAAATCACAGAAATTCTTGAATAAAAGAATTCTACCCAGGCCCCACGGGGGATACTACTTTTAGAGGTAACAATCTTCACTTGAGAAGAGGAAAGTATCTTTGAATCGTAAGCTTGAGGTTAAGAACTCCACCGAGGAAATATTTCAGCAATACTCTATCACTAGGGATAAAAGAATTCTAAACGACATTCGTCCATGTACACTTCCCCGGAAAAATAGGAGACCTGCTCCACTAGGCATAACAAACATGTTAATCAAACATCTCTTCAAGAAAACCTGACTTGGGAAAACTTCCCTACGGAGAAAAGATGCGAACTTTATAGAGACAATGAACGACAACCTCACGAAGGAGATAAATACCAACCACAGAGTCGCAGAGTATCGACTTCAAGGGGATATAACAAAGGTATACAACCCAATGAAATGATCTTTCCCAGATTTGTCGAAGCAAAGTAGACTACACTGAAGAAGAAGATTATACAAGACCTGTTGAAATGCACTTCTTCGGAGATAAGCCCTCTGGAAGGGACAAACTCTTAAACAAACTCTCATTAAGAGTGCTGACTTCAGTGGGGATTACACATGGGTATGCTTCCAATGGGGATGAGGAATTCTGTCTAGGCGAGAGTACGCCTTTACTGGGGATGAGTGATTGTGTTTTGAGCAGAGGTAAGCATTCACTAGGGAAATTGGATCCCATTCTGCAGAAATCCTCATGTTGGTCGCATACGAACCCTTATTGATTCATTTACTGGTATGCTTCTTGTCATAAAAGACCAACAGTACTCGCAAAAAGAGAAATTGTGCCATTTTTCCCCATGTATGGAATGACAACCTTCACTGAAGAATAAACAATTTGAACTACCAACCACTGGGTAAGAACCACGATGCAAGATTGTTATTTCACCATGTCAACTCCGAGGAAAAATGCCACTAAAGAGTTGACTTTGGAGAAGACGCTACAAAAAAAAAATTATAGTCCACTAAAAAGAAATCATCTTGACTTCAAACAACCTCTAAATTTCTGGGGTAAAATCCATTCTCCTCCTGCAGAGAAAAGTGTAATGCTTCGCTGGAGAATAAAGATCTTGGAAGAGAAAACCCCTTGGTAGACAAACTTTTTTCAAATAGCATTTCCATCATGAACCTCGTATGGGAAACAACCCTGAACGATCTTCGCGTTGTTGCTCGTATCCCACTAAGGATAATGATCCAAACTTCAACTGGATATAATGATCCTGTCTTTTGATGAAGGAACACCAATAAATGGACTTAAGTCTCAGATGAGCCAAGGATAATGATCCCGGCTTCCCGACACGCTTTTCAAATTCACAAATTGTTTAGCCCGTGCCTAGACTTAATTGGATCAACCTTTGAAGAGGAGAAAGTGTCCCTGTATAATGCCTTGCCCTAATCTGTAGGGCCTTTGAAGAAAACTTGCCTTGAGAGGACTTTCTAAGGTCTGTACCAGTAAGATAAACAACCTTAGTGTTGTGAACTTAAAAACACGGCTCCTGGCTAACCAAAGTTGGATATGGTTTCTACCCTGCCTGAGTGAATGCTTATACATCTTCAGATTCTGAAGAATTTCTCCTCTAATCAACGTATTCTCAGAGAAATTTGTCAAATATAAACATGACTGCCTTAGTCTGACTATACTTTGAGGGATCAAATTACGACCTGAATGCCACAGATTGGCTAAAACCTTACTCAACAGAGTATTCAACATGCTTTCCCCTGCTAAACAGATTATCGACAAACCATTTCCTTTACCTAATGCTCACGGAGGGATGAGAAACTTGAGGATTTTCAAAGACAACATAACCTTAAGGTGGCTGGCTTATGTCTTAAAAGTAGGCTACTTCACAACCATACTTCTCGACTTGAACTGCTTCATTCTCGAGCAAATACTTGAAGCAATACGTCCCTCAGGATCAACTGAAAGTAATGCACCACTGCTCGATAGAGACTCTTGGCAATTAAATTTTTCAATCTACTTCAGATCATTTCTCAAGCTGGTATTCTTTTACTCAACAAAGTCAATAGAAGGTCTGCCCCAGATTAAGATCATCCTCACAAATGATTTTCCCTTCAACAGTATCCTGAAGCAATTTGTCCCTTGAGATAATCAAACATTCATCTGATGCTCATTATGCAAGCTTACTTGATGTTTAAGCACTTGTTCATATGCAAAGAATGTTTATTCTAAGAATGATAATTCTAATGCAAAGCTCATGTTTGTCTTGAAGTTTAAAAACCTTTATTGAAAATATTAAACAAACAAAATGTTTTGTACGGAAGAAATTAAAAAGATAGTGTGATGCCAACTCAAAAGTTTTAGCAAGCCTCCTAGGAGTCAGATTACTGCATTCTCGTTACAGTGCACTTTCTAATTAACCCATGCTTCAGTTATGACTTTAAAGGGTTGTAACGTGGCCTGGTTCATGGTTTTAGAAAAAAGGATTTAAGGCTCAAAATATTTGGTGCCCACCCATTCTCCATGATATTCTCTAGTCCTACATTCAGTAAAACCAACATGAGCATTCGTCTCTCAAAAGAGTTTACCATGGTTCAGGAACCAGTGAGGTTTCTTGGACGTGGTTGTCACTCACCTCTTTCTTTCTTGGTGTCTGTTCACACGACTTTGTTCTTTGCTGAGGATTTTCATTTTGTAGTCCTTTTTTTCTTTTCGCAATTTTGTTTTCCCTAAATTTTGCCTGAACTAATTTTTTATGAATTTGACTTTGAAGTCCAGCAGGATACCCTGACTCTTGCCTAAGCGACTTGTTTTTCAAGTTCCGACTTAGCAGGACTTTTTGTCTCTTTATTTTCTATTTTCAATCAATATTTTTTTGAACACATCGTTTTCGACTTTGTTGGACCTGATTTTGACTGCCTGAGTCTTTGGTAGATGAGGGATAACCATTGTTGTATCGTCATATATTGAGAGGACTTTCTGAGGTTTGTACCACCAAGATAAATAGCCTCAGTTTTGTGAACTTAAAAACACGGCTCCTGGATAACCAAAGTTGGATATGGTTTCAACCCTGCCTGGGTGAATGCCTATACATCTTCAGATTCCGAAGAGATTCTCCTCTAATCAACGTATTCTCAGAGAAATTTGTCAAATATAAACATAACTGCCTTAGTCTGACTATACTTTGAGGGATCAAATTCTGACCTGAATGCCCCAGATTGGCTAAACCCTTACTCAACAGAGTATTCAACATGGTTTCCCCTGCTAAACAGAGTCGCCACAAACCATTTCCTTTACCTAATGCTCACGGAGGGATGAGAAACTTGATGATTTTCAAAGACAACATAACCTTAGGGTTGCTGGGTTATGTCTTAAAAGTAGGCTACTTCACAACCATACTTCTCGACTTGAACTGCTTCATTCTCGAGCAAATACTTGAAGCAATACGTCCCTCGGGATCAACTGAAAGTAATGCCCCACTGCTCGACAGAGACTCTTGGCAATTAAATTTTGCAATCTACTTCAGATCATTTCTCAAGCTGATATTCTTTTACTCAACAAAGTCAATAGAAGGTCTTCCCCAGATTAAGATCATCCTCACAAATGATTTTCCCTTCAACAGTATTCTGAAGCAATTTGTCCCTTGAGATAATCAAACTTTCATCTGATGCTCATTATGCAAGCTTACTTGATGTTTAAGCACTTGTTCATATGCAAAGAATGTTTATTCTAAGAATGATAATTCTAATGCAAAGCTCATGTTTGTCTTGAAGTTTAAAAACCATTATTGAAAATATTAAACAAACAAAATGTTTTGTACGGAAGAAATTAAAAAGATAGTGTGATACGAACTCAAAAGTTTTAGCAAGCCTCCTAGGAGTCAGATTATTGCATTTTCGGTTACAGTGCGCTTTCGAATTAACCCATGCTTCAGTTAGGACTTTTTAGGGTTGTAACGTGTCCTGGTTCATGGTTTTAGAAAAAAGGATTTAAGGCTCAAAATACTTGGTGCCCACCCATTCTCCATGATATTCTCTAGTCCTACATTCAATTAAACCAACACGAGCATTTGTCTCTCAAAAGAGTTTACCATGGTTCAGGAACCACTGAGGTTTCTTGGACGTGGTTGTCACTCACCTTTTTCTTTCTTGGTGTCTGTTCACATGACTTTTTTCTTTGTTGAGGATTTTCATTTTGTAGTCCTTTTTTGCTTTTCGCAATTTTGTTTTCCCTAAATTTTGCCTGAACTAATTTTTTCGAATTTGACTTTGAAGTCCAGCAGGATACCCTGACTCTTGCCTAAGCGACTTGTTTTTCAAGTTCCGACTTAGCAGGACTTTTTATCTCTTTCTTTTCTATTTTCAATCAATCTTTTTTTGAACACATCGTTTTTGACTTTGTTGGACCTGATTTTGACTGCCTGAGTCTTTGATAGATGAGGGATAACCATTATTGTATCGTCATCTATTGACTTCCTGATGTGTGAGAGATACCCATTGGGATATCGTTCTCTTTGATGCACGCTACTGAAAGATGAGGGTTAACCATTGCGGCTTTGACTCTCCTCAACCTTTTGATGGATAACCATTATTATATCTTTATATGCGCACTCCTTATGAGTTTTGAACGCCCAATCGGATTAACTGAAATCTACCCTGCCCTGGGTTAAATGTGAGGGTTTTTTCTGAACAATAAAGAAACTCCTACTTTAAGGCTCAAAGGGGTTGACGAGGGTCTATCTCCCTTATATCTTCGGTGTTTAGGAATTGAAACAAGGCATGTATATCGTCAACAGGGTCTTATTCAAAAGCACACTGTTTGAAAGTTTTAGTACATTACTCATCATCCCCCTCTAGAGGTTTCTTTGCTTTATTTAAAAAGAGTTAGGTATCAAAAATCAAAGAAAAACATTAATAAGTGAATATGAATGGATTAATTCAAGACAAACATATTCAATGCATTTTGATTAATATATAGAAATAAGCAAGTTTTGCATACAAGAAAGTACTGAACCAAAACAAGGAAGATTAAAAATGAGAATGCAAGTGTAATTTGAAATTGGCATGTTGAGGAGACAAGTCTCCGTATAGACTTGTTGCTTCAGAAGATAATTTGGAAGTCTTGACATTCACTAAGTAAAAGGAGTCTTCAAATCTGACTAGTTGGCCCGAAATTGATAGCCTTTGTGTCAAGCAGGTATAGTACCTCTTCTTCGAAGGCCCTACAGTCTTTAATATAATGGCCTAGTTCCCCATCATGGTAATCACATTGCACATTAGGATCGAAATCCAGAGGATAAGGAGGAATGGGAGGCTTCAGTGGCTTGGGTTTTGATCCCCTGTCGCGCACGGATCAAAAACGAGTTATTTTAAAACATAGTACAACGATAGTGTGACTCGAATCGTCTCATAAGGATTCTTGTTTGTATCAATACAACATAACTAAATTGAGGGTTTGGCTTTAGGATCGAGTTGTAAAAAAAACAGAAAGTAAGTGCTTAAAATATGTGATTATGGAATAAGTTAATCTGCTGTTTCAGTTCCTATATATCATCGATTACTATAATTTCACTGTCCTAAGCAGCATCTATTCATATTGGATCATAAATCAATCAACAAGCGCAAAAGAATTTATAAGAATTATATTTCCTTTTCACTGAATTAAGCGAACAATTAAGCAATAGGAAATAACGAATTAAGAAAACGATATAACACAATCAAGTTTGGGAAACACAAATCAACCAAACTAACAAAACTACTCTATGATAATTTGTATTAAGCAAACGAATAACACAAAATAGGATTGATATGAATAGAAATTTAATTGCAAAATTATATTAACCTCAAGTTTCGGAACCAAAATTACAGCAGATCAGCTCTGATGAATTAGTTCTCAAAGGAATTTCATACAGAGCAAAAGTTTTTTCGTTCCAATTGTCTCCATGGTGTCTGTGATACGTTGGCAGAACTGACTGTGAATACTGGTTTTGCGTTTGTATTCGCAAATGTCGCATTAAGCAAGAGTCACCATCGACTTTTATTTCATCCAACAAAGGAAAAGGAAAAAGAACAGAAAAAACCTTTTTTGAGAGTTTTCTGAGTACGGGGGGATAGATTATAGAAAGGGAAGGTGTTAGCACCCTTTCTATCCATGGTTTTCCATGGGCTCTTAGGTACTTGCTCAGGGGTCGTGGGCCATCTTAATAATAAGTTTCAAACAAGAAAACATGGGCCCATTTGGAAAAAAAGTCATTTTGATCAATGTTGACTTCATGCACATTTCAAAAAATTGGTCAACTTTGACAATACATATCTCCCTCAATTTTAACCCTAAGAAGGTATTCTTGGACTTTTTAGAAATCTTAGGATGTACTATAAACAACCCTTTTGGTTTTATCTCAATTGGATCTTCCATGTTCATGTAAGGAGCTTTGACCCAAAAGGTGTTTTTGTTGACTTTTTGAAATGACCTATAATGTCTGAATTTATATCTTTTCATGAGTGCATTTTTTGAACTTTCGGGCTGAAGATGAGTTGTAGGGAATTGAGATCTATTCAAAATGAGCCTTGGATGAGAAATTTATGATAAAGTATGAGAAAGCTATGCCTGGTCAAAGTTTGGTTGACTTTTCCTTTTGAAACCCTAATTTAGCAACTTTTGAGTTTTGATGGATTATGAGCATTCCTTGAGGAATCATGGTCAAACCTTGATTAAATGATGGATATCACTTTAAAATATTGATGTTGCCTAAAAATCATGAAGTTTTACCGTATGTGGGTCACAATTGATTGTTGACCTAGTATAGTTGATTTTTAGGCATTTGAGCAGTTGACTGAGAAAACTTCTTGTGCAAGGCATGAAACATGACATGGATGGTCTTGAGAACATATTAGGACCATGGAAAAGATTTGAGTCCTTTGGAGCTCACCCGTCTTGATGAAAATGGAAACCCTAATTGGAGATTCATTGCTTTAGGAGAGAGTTTGTCTGGTTAACTCTTGGGCATCCTTGAGCAGATTGAGGGCTTCAATGAGCATATGTTGAGTGATATGAGAGGGAAATTTTTGGGGTACAACAGCTTCCCTTGTTTAATCTTCCTAGACCTGAGGATGTAGATTGGCTTGTCTGCCTTTCGTGATCTGAAGGTGGAAGATTAACACTAGAGTGCTCAGAAATTTGCACTCGCATGAAGTGAGTGTCAGTCGATAATATTGTGAATGGGATTACATATGCCATTTGGAAGGCGATGGAGATTCGTCAGAGATGGGCTTAAAGATGCCATCCAGAAAAGATATCGGTCACATAAGAGATTCCTTTGCGATAATTCCTGTAACTGCCGTTGAGGAGAACTTCACCGGGGAATGTTGATTTATGTCTTGGTAAATAGATGCTAGGAGCTTCAGTTGTCTTCTACTTTACTAGGGAATTAACTCTTGATTAAGGAGGTGGAAGTAAACTGCATGTCTGGTCAGGGTCCAGGTTGCACAACGACTTACTGGGGAAATGTGAAATCGACTGTATCTGATCGGGTCTAGGTCTTAGCAGTGTTGTAAACTGTTGTATGGAGATAAAGAGAAGGAACCTAGATAGTAGGGTTACTTCGAAATGAAAGCCTGGATAGTAGGGCTTATGGGAAGGAACCTGGATAGTAGGGTTACTCCGAGATGAGAACCTGGATAGTAGCTCTTTGAGAAGGAACCTGGGTAAGGTTGCTTTGAGAGGAGTTTAGGTAAAACTGCATCTGAACCGAGAAGGAACCTGGGTAAGGTTTCTTTGTGAGGAGTTTGGGTAAAACTACATTTGAACCAAGAAGGAACCTGGGTAAGGTTGCTTCGTGAGGAGTTTGGGTAAAACTGCATCTGAACCGAGAAGGAACCTGGGTAAGGTTGCTTAGTGAGGAGTTTGGGTAAATCTGCATCTAAACCGAGAAGGAACCTGGGTAAGGTTGCTTCGTGCTGAGTTTGGGTAAAACTGCATATGAATCGAGAAGGAACCTGGGTAAGGTTGCTTCATGAGGAGTTTGGTTAAAACTGCATCTGAATCGAGAAGGAACATGGGTAAGGTTGCTTCGTGAGGAGTTTGGGTAAAACTACATCTGAACCGAGAAGGAACCTGGGTAAGGTTGCTTCGTGCTGAGTTTGGATAAAATTGCATCCGAACTGAGAAGGAACCTGGGTAAGGTTGCTTCGGGATAGGTCTGAGTAAAACTTTAGAAGGAACCTGGGTAAGGTTATTTCGGGATAAGTCCGTGTAAAACTTCAGAAGGAACCTGGGTAAGATTACTTTGGGCTAAGTCTGTGTAAAACTTCAGGAGGAACCGGGGTAAGGTCACTTCGGGATAAATTCGTGTAAAACTTCAGAAGGAACCTAGGTAAGGTTACTTTGGGATAAGTCCGTGTAGGGCTATGGGAAGGAACCTGGATTTAGGGTTACTTCGTGATGAGTTCGTGTGAAACTTTATTGGGAAATGTATGAGAAGGAGCCCGTATGAGATTTTTCAAGATAAGCTCGTGTGAAGCTGCATTTAGGAGAAACCTGTGTAAGATTGCTTCATGACGAACCCGTGTAAAACTGCATTTGGTCGTGCAGATAATTACTCTGTTTAGTTTCAGGAGCTAATCTTGGACCTGCTGGAAATTGTTGATGATAACTATCTTTCCTGAAAAGGTACATTATTAATTATATGTGATGCATGAAATGCATTGTATGATGATGTTCTCAAAATAAATGAGATTATGCTGTATGCAATATGTATGTGCACGTCATAGTGTATGAACATGAAATGCTATTGCGACATATCCGAGTCTGGGAAAATAAATCCTTGACTGTTGCTGGAGAGTACTGGAAACTGAATTCCTAACCGTTGTAGAAAAAGTGGTTCTTCTAATTCTGTTGGGGATGGTGAACGGAGATGACTATGCCGTGGATTTATTCCTTTCTGTTTGTGAATATTCTTTCGGGGAGAGACTCTGTTTGAGAATAGCTCTGTAGGGGAATAACTCTGTTGGGTATTGAGCTTTTGTATTCAGAGAAATAAACTCTGCTCGGGAGAAAATTATATGAACCACTTGCGACTTATAAAATTTGGTTGGGGAATATAGACGTCGGCTCTCTGAAGGAGACTTGCTGGCGAAATTAACTCCTTCCTGGGGAAGCCGATGTCAAAGCTTTAGCTTCCTCTACTATGTGGGGAGTTGTCACTATCCATAGTGTTGTGTTGTAGTACTGTCAAAATTGTTTTCTTGATGGCACATGATTCGTTGCTGGAATGCGTGCGCAATGCCCCAAGTGATCCAGATAGAGATCTGCCCCTGATTATTTGGCACTTTTGGGGAGACTTCCCCAGTTGTGTTAGACATCATGTCATGCCCCCTTGCTTATGGAAGACCTGTTATTAGAAGTCTCTTTCCCGCTTAGGTGATTCTGTCCATTGAATATCCATTGTGCGAATTTCTCTACTGTCAAACAATTAGTCATATGCCAACAATGTCATTTAAAGAATGCAAAACTCATGTCTGTCTTGGAGTTTGAAAATTAATTTTTTGAAAATGTGTTTTGTGTAATAAAACAAAATTTGCAAGAATGTGATATCAACTCAGGATTCTACAGGAGTCAGGATACCTTTGTAACAGTATGCTTTCAAACTAACCCATGCTTCAGCTAGGACTTTTAAGGGTTATAACATGGCCATGTTCACGATTTAAGAAACAAAGGATAAAGGCTCAAAATTTATTTGTACCCACCTATTCTTCGTGATGTCCTTCAGTCCTATGCTCAATTAATTGTGCGTTTAGAATCCCAGATGATTCATGGAGTATTGTCCTTGATGTTTCGGTGATGGTTCGGATACTGAAAGTTTATTTTGAGTAGCCAGTCATTTCTGTAATCTTCTTTCTGTTGAGGATTTGTAGGACTTCTTTCTTTTTTGATTTTGTTATCCCTTTTTTTCCTGAACTGTTTCTTTTGTGATTGCAGTCAGCGGGATGCCCCAATTTTTTTCTTAAGTCCCTTTCATGGGTTTTGACTTAATAGGCTTTCTTTTGCAAAATAATGACTGCCTGCTTTGATGATTATGCAGAACCATCACCATCTTCTGATTCGGAAGGACGCCTTCGAGTCTATTCATTGTGTGCGAAGCAGAAAATTACGACTGAATGCGCCTCTGAATTAACTGAGAAAACTACCCTTCCCCAGGTTATGATTAAGGGTTTTAATTTGTGTGAAAGAAAAACTCCTACTTCTTTGGCTCAAAGGGGTTGAGTAGGTATTATCTTCCTTATAACTCCACTGTTTGGGATTTGAAATAACGTCTGTACATCGTTAGCGGGGTCTGTTCAAAAGCATATTGTAGAGATTATGGTATCGTTTTCGTTATCCTCCCTCTAAGGCTTAGAGCTTTTAATCGAGAGTTGAATATCACAAAAAGGAAGTATAAAGCAGTTTAAGCATAATGAAAACAAATTAATTCAGGACAAACATGTGTAATGCATTAATGAAATAACAAAGTTTTGACATGACAATAATTGTTCAAATAAACAAAGAAAATACAACTTGAGAATTCAAATGAACAAAAATGCTTTCAATCCTAGCCATGATTTGGAATGGGAGCAGTGATCACATTGGGAGTCTCAGGAGGGTAGAATTCAATCTCCTTGGCATCAATCATATTCTAAATCTTGTATTTCAGCGCCCAACAATTGTTAGTATCGTGCCCCGGGCTTCCAGAATGATAAGCACACCTTGCATCCGGATTGTAGTTAGGAGAGGAAGTCTTAGGGTTTGGATGGGGGTCTATCACCATAATCAGATTCATCTTCAACATGTGTTGCAATGCTTGTGACAATGGCATGTTGATTTTGGTGAACTGCCTTTGAGGTCTTTCTACCCTTGGCTGATTGTTCTGTTGTTGTGGTCGTTGTGCGCGTGCCGAATTAGAGACAAGCACTGCCCCCACAGATTGGTGGTAGTCTGCCTTATTACACCCCTTTTGGTCGTGCATAGCATTAGCTTCCCTCTTGCCACCAAATGATTTCTTCTCAGTACTAGAAGATGCATCCATCGGGATCTTCCCTCTCCTGATACCATTTTCGATCCTCTCTCCTGTCAGAACCATCTCTGTGAACCCAGATGAGGAACTCCCAATCAGCAAATTGAAGAATGGACCTGTTAGAGTACCCATGGACATGTCTACCATTTCGCGATCAGTTAGAGGAGGTTGTACTCTGCCAGCTAGATCCCTCCATTTTTGTGCATATTCCTTGAACCCTTCTTTCAAGCCCATGGACATATTCTGAAGTTGCACTCAAGTTGGTGCCAGGTCAGCATTGTATTGGTACTGCTTGTAGAAAGCAGTAGTCAAGTCTTCCCAGGTATGGATATTGGTTCCTTCCAACTGATAGAACCAACCCAATTGAGTGCTGGCCAAACTTTCTTGGAAAAATGGACCCATAACTTCTGCTCAGCAGTGTGAGGCTGGATCTTCCTGACATAGGATCTTAAATGCAACTTAGGGCAAGAGACCCCGTTGTACTTAGCGAATATGGGGACCTTGAACTTTGGTGGGATGATCACGCCAGAAACCAGCCCTAATTATTCAAAGTCCAAGCTAGGTACTCTTTGGATCTCCATGGCATTGAGTCGATCCTCCAGTTGTTGGTATCTATCCTCAGTGGGAGGATACTGTTCATCATTGTATTCAGATTCATCCTCAGAAACTCTTGGACTAGGGTCTTCCTCCCTTGTTTCTCCCTCTTTATTTTCCCCTTCTTTGGATGAGGAGGTCAGATCAACCAGTTTCTTCAATGGTCCCTTGAATCTTCTGCCCAGATTTAGGACACCGACGATCTTCTTCTTCTTCTTCTTCTCTTTCAGAATAAGGTCCTTCAGATCTTCCTGGCCCTTAGCCAAAGCTATAAACATTTGCTGAAATTGGGCATTTTGTGCCTGGAGATCCTTGATGCTTTGTTCAGAAGACATTATTGCTGAAATAAATAGCGAAGAAGATGAGAAACCTGTTATGGTACCTGTTTATATATTGATATGTATGGCATATGTATGCAATGATTTCAAGGACTTTGGGAAATTTAAATTTTTGAATCCAAAATGAGACGAAGATTTTATTATTAGAATTCAAAATACAATTGTCTTTTAGGCGTTACGATTGAAAATTCTAAAAAATAAAAGAAATCAAGTTTCCCATGGGTGCTTCCTCTTCGTGTCGAGATAGACATCAAGGCTTCTTTCCTCATGAAGCTGCTTTGTGAGCTCTAAGACTTTCTTCTCTTGGGCATAGAATTGGTCCGTATAAGTATCCTTCTCCTTCTTCAACTGAATCCAGGACCTCTGTAATTCTTCAAGATCAGTGGGCATATCAGGATGAAGAACCGTGTAGGGAATATCCCCTTTAGTAATAGGCTCCACAATCACTGGTAAGACAGCTATGTACGACATCATCAGTTTCTAAGCACGAGCTCGTACCAATTGGAGATAAGGTTCCATAGGAATGGAATTCTTCGGCCCCAAAGTCTTGACATCAGATCTGTTTATCATGCCTCGGGCTCGTATGAACCTCTGGCGATACCCTTGAACATCATCCTCATAGTTAAACACAATGCCCTAGATAAGCATCTCATAAGGGTCATCCCTTCGAGCGTAACCAAACTGTCGCAGAGCTAAACAAGGATTGTAAGTTATGCCTCCCCTAATGCCAAGTAGTGGGACATTAGGAAACTCCCCGCAGCGCTCAATAATAGAAATATCTCCCATAGATCGGGAATACCAGAGAATATCCTTGTGAGAAAGTGATATTATCATTTGCGACCAACCCAAACCTTCTTCATTCTTCAGCACTAACTTAGGGAGGTGAGAAATAAACCACCTTGACAGTAATGGCTTGCAGCACATAAGAACCCCTCTTCTCTTCATAGTACGAGTGTGGAGAGCATGCAAGATATCTCCAAGCAAAGTAGGCACAGGGTTGTGAGAGAGGAAGATCTTGATAGCATTCACGTCTATGAGCAAGTCAGGATTAGGGAACAATACTAACCCATAAATTAGAAGGGACAAAACCTCCTAAAAAGCCTGAAAGTCCAAATCATTCCAAAACATTCAGGCCTTCTCTATTAGGAACTTGCTAGAAGACCCTTGACTCTGCTTCTTATTTCCCAATTGGATACCACGTCGGCCCGTTTCAGATGCAAAGCTGAGGCAATGATCTCTGGCTTGGGAACTTCTTCTAAACCTGTGAAAGGCATCTGGTCAAGAATAGGTAGATCTAATAACTGAGAGAAATCTTCCATGGTAGGCACAAACTGATAGTCTGGAAAGGTGAAGCAGTGGTGCTTGGGATCAAAGAACTGAAAGAGTACCCCCATCATCTTTTCATCAAAACTCGAAGTAACCAGGTTGAGAAGTCGACCATATCTCTTAGTGAACGAAGAAGTTTCAGAAACCCTTGATACTAGCTCCTTGAGTTGGAGAGGTATTCTCACAAAGCTGATTCGAATAGTGTTTCTACGAGCGGAAGCCACGATCTTCAAAACAGAACAAAGATAAATTCTCTCGGTCCTTGAAATGGTTAGTGTAACAAGAATGGATGTTGTGTCATGATGCATGATGTTATGTTCAAAAAGGGTAAATCACACACAAGCAAAGCACACAATAGACCTTAGGTTCAAAGTCTTGCATGAGGTTAAAGGTAAGTACCCTCTTGAAGTTTAGTTGGTTTCAAGCTTGTCTTAGAAAAGTAATCGGGTTCTAAGATTCTCAATATCACTTATCATCCTTTATCGGGCATTGTTTCAGATCCGGAAATATTTTCTTGCGACCGAAATATCCTGAAAGTCTGATCTCAATGAGTGTAGCATCGAGTATCAACCAATCCTCAGCTTTATACCGAGGCTGGCTATCTCACTACTTTCTAATGGCCAAGTTTGTTCAACTAAGGTTCTAAGGTCCGTTAGTGCTTCACGACACCACGTGGCGGCCCCGTATTCTCCTTGTTTCAACATGAAGGATCCCGGTACCAACCAAAGTGTCACACCAATATAACCATCACTTAAACTATATCGGTCTATGTCGTACAGTCTCAATGATCTATTGTTGTTTACCTAAAAAGTTCCCCCAAATTCGGGTGTAGGATCTATAGTATACCAAGAAAACCTTTAAAAGTAAAGAAATCAAAACAAACAAGGGAAGAAATTTAGAAATGAACTAGACCCTAAGGTAAACCCCACTTTTTATAAGTCCCCAGCAGAGTCGCCAGTTCTGTGATACGGTGGCAGAACCGACTGTTAATACCGGTTTTTCATTTGTATTCACAAATGTCGTGGTAAGCAAGAGTCGCCACCAACATTTATTTCATCCAACAAAGGAAAAGGAAAAAGAACAGAAAAAACCTTTTTTGAGAGTTTTCTGAGTACGGGGGGTAGATTATAGAAAGGGGAGGTGTTAGCACCCTTTCTATCCTTGGTTTTCCATGGGCTCTTAGGTACTTTCTCATTTTGAAATTGCTTGCGTGTGTTTTGAAAAGTTTTTTTTTAACTTCGTGGTAACCCTTGTATCTGTCCTCAAGAGTGTCACGAAGTTGTATTTGAAAACTGTTTTGAAAGTGTTTGTGTGAAAGAATTTTTGTTGTTTTTAGCAAGTACTTAAGAGTGTCTACCTACTCAAAAAAGACTATTCGTTTTCCTATTTCCTTTAGACAGTGTTATCCTACTATTAAGGAGTAGGTAGCCCCATCGTTGGAGTTAAAGGGACATTCGAAGGGACAATTACGGTCACTGAAGCAATGGTTAGGAAACCTTAGTAATTACCCTAGAGTACTAAAGATCTTTCTGAGGCAACATTCAAATGGGTCATTTTGATCTTTTGGGACTGGAGGACAACCACTAAGATTCCCTATACTTCATGACCGTTTATCGAAGGCAACCGGAGTAGGGCAAACCCTAGGAGTGAACATGTGCAAGTGTTTGATTTTTGGTTATTTATCTTTGCACAATTAGGGTTTTCTACTGTTTTAATTTCATTTGTCTTTTGCATACAATCCTATTATCAATCATCTAGCAATTAATAGTAGCGAAAAGTAAAATGCGGGAATAAAAACCTAACTATTACAAGGCTTTGGGGAGGGGGTTACATGACCAAACTTGGGTAATTGAAACAGTAAATGAAAGCAATAATAAACCTAAGTTAAAAGCTATTACAAACTCGGAGCAATTACAATAATTGGAAAATAAAGTGAAAATAAATAGATGCGCGAGAGTTAAGACGGGAACAAATTAGAAGCCTAAAGAATCTAATTAATTTAAAAATATTTTTGTATTTTTTATTGAGAAAAATAGTTGAAATTTGCAAGTTAAACCTAATTTTCTAATTAATTTTATTTAACAAAATAATCAATGTTAAAATAATTAAAATAATTAATTTTCAAAAATTAATTTTAATTATAAAAACCCTAATTATATTTTTGTGATTTTTTGATTTTATGATTTTTTTTTATAAATAACCAAAAAATGATTAAAAGGTCATTAAACAAAATAATGAAAATAAAATAAGAAAAATCAAAAGAATTTAGAAAATGGGCCTGCTGCTGTTGTTAGCAATCTGGGGGTGTATGTCTGAATTTGCAAAGCCCAGAATAATACGTCGATTTGCCTGCGTGTGGATTCAGTGTAGCTGGCCTTCAGGAGGTTCACCACGCACTGCCTTTGTTGGACGTTAGATCTTGATATAATGAGATCTCGTGGTATGGTGATGGAAGTGCATGAGGAGCACGCAGGGATCTAGAGCATTGGATCTGGGACAGAAAAATTAGAAAATATGAAAACATGGGATTCTGGGATCGAACCCAGAACCTCTTGGTTCACCAGCCTACGCCTTTTCCATATGTACTGGGATGGTTAGTTGTTAATATAATAAACAAATAACACATAATTAAAAAAACACATTATTCCCAGAAAACGCGTCAAGATTCAAACGAGCCAGTGTGTGGCTGCCACATGATCATCTTCCTCCTCAGAACTGTCGTTTTAGGCCTGAACTTTTACCTACGGACGATGTCTGTAGCTATAACCCTGTGTCATTCAAAAATTAAATACAAGCAATATAAATTATAATTCAGACCATGAATCAACTCGTTTTGGTCCCCTGAACACGATGATGGCATTGATTTATCCCAATTATATCTAAATCAGAAAGCCCCGATTTGAAGCTTGGATACCTAGCAATGGTATCATTTGATTCCTGCACTTAAAACTCAATCAAACAAGTCAGAAAGCATCAAAACCTTTTGATAAACAAAAATGCATGGTTAAATTTCATTGAAAACACATGTATGCATGTAATCGAAAATCAAAAAGAGTTGGAAAACCGAGTTATGGATTTTACAATTCTGAATGTTATGGTCACTTGTGAAGGTCTGGAATTGATCAGAGGAACTCACTGAAGCTGTTTGTGATCTTGGAATGGCTTGAATCAGCCTGTGGAGGAATATGTGATCAACACTTTTTTTTTCCAAAATTTGCAACTTTGTTCTTCAGTTTTCACGACCCAATCCTCTTTTTTCTGCCTTGGGAATGTTATGTGCTTATATTGGAGTGAATTAGGTTAACAAAAACTGATCACATCTTTGCAAATTATGAAGATTTGATTTGATTTTGTTCCTTACATTATTTGTTTCTAAAACAAGCCAAATCATAATCTTTTCCAATCAATTAGCTTTTTCACGAATTTGGATGATTTTCTAGTTGTTCATTGACTCATAATATGCTCATAAAATCAAATCTTGGATTTTATTTCATTATTCTACTATTTAAATTGATCTATTTTGATTTAAATGGATAAAAAATAAAAATAAATAATAAAAATAATAAAATAATAGGTGTATAAGCTCAAGGGTCGTGGGCCATCTTAGGAACATGTTTCAAACAAGAAAACATGGGCCCATTTGGAAAGAAAAAAGTTATTTTGATCAATATTGACTTCATGCACATTTCCAAAAATTGGTCAACTTTGACAATACATATCTCCCTCAATTTTAACCCTAAGAAGGTGTTCTTTGACTTTTTAGAAAGCTTAGGATGTCCTCTAAACAACCCTTTTGCTTTCATATGAATTGGATCTTCCATGTTCATGTAAGGAGCTTTGACCCAAAAGATGTTTTTGTTGATGTTTTGGAATAACCTATAATGTCTGAATTTATATCTTTTCATGAGTGCATTTTTGAACTTGAGGTCTGAAGATGAGTTATAGGGAATTTAATTCTCTTCAAAATGAGCCTTGGATGAGAAATTTATGATAAAGTATGAGAAAGTTATGCCTGGTCAAAGTTTGGTTGACTTTTCCTATAGAAACCCTAATTTAGTAACTTTTAAGTTTTGATGGATTAGGAGCATTCCTTGAGGAATCATGGTCAAACCTTGATCAAATGATGGATATCACTTCAAAATATTGATGTTGACCAAAAATCTTGAAGTTTGACTGTATGTGGGTCACAGTTGACTCTTGACCTAGTATAGTTGATTTTTAGGCATTTGAGCAGTTGACTGAGCAAACTTCTTGTGCAAGGAATGAAACTTGACATGGATGGTCTTGAGAATATATTAGGACCATGGAAAAGATTTTAGGCCTTTGGAGCTCACCCATCTTGATGAAAATGGAAACCCTAATTGGAGATTCATTGCTTTAGGAGAGAGTTTGTCTGGTCAACTCTTGGGTATCCTTAAGCAGGTTGAGGGCTTCAATGAGCATATGTTGAGTGATATGAGAGGGAAATTTTTTTGGTACAACAGTGTCGATGAACCGTCTCCATGTACTAGTTGTAAACGAAATTAAATAGTTCGGGTCATAACCCAATTGGGTCAAATACATAACCCAGGCCAAAAACTAACGACCCAAAAATAAAAATTATGCTGCAACTTCAATGCAACTTTCAGGTCTTCTCTTAATAAAAGTCATAGCTCTTTCTCTTAGATTTCCAACAAGTATTAGAACGCCTCGATCCAACTCTCGTAGCTCCAATTATGAATTTATTCGTGAAAGCTGCTAAAGCTGAAAATCAAATATGAAAATAAAATAAGTGCAAAAATAAAATAAATTAGAAAAACACATTAAAACATAAAAATAAACAAAATAAACCATGGAAATTCCTAAGTAGAAACATAGAGGATTATGCATCAAAATGCACTGGTCAAATTTCCCCACACTTGAACTTTTGCACTCCGAGCAAAATAAAATCAAAAGAAACACAACAGCATCATCATTTACTCATTCTAGGCTACAAACTCTTCTTCAGCTAAGATTACATCAATAGGTACTAATCTTGCACACTAAGGATATTGTAGGAACATTAATCTTGTATCTTCAATATACAAACCAATTTAAATCATATTATTATGCCAAAGTCTAACTTACTCATCGTCATTTTTTCTCTTTTTAATTCAGGTGCAATCACATTAAGCCCGTTATCTCCACACACTCATAGCAAGGCGATCAGTTAGTGAATCTGATCCTTTTTGCACGAAGTTCTGGCCTTACGTGGCATAACCCTTTGCTTACTTAGTTGTAGTCGCGGGGGATCGGACCGTAGTCCGCCCTACCAAGTTCAGCACTAGAAACCGCTGAACCAACTAACAATGAGTCTTATTATCAACTTTTTTTGTAGGTTCTATGACTGTTGGGTTAAGTGACTGGGTGAGGGTCACCAAACTTAGAAGGTGTATTCCTTTTTCTTTCTTTTTTTTTCTTCAAAAACTTGGATGACTCACTTATTTTCATCGGGATCTTCCCTCTCCTGATACCATTTTCGATCCTCTCTCCTGTCAGAACCATCTCTGTGAACCCAGATGAGGAACTCCCAATCAGCAAATTGAAGAATGGACCTGTTAGAGTACCCATGGACATGTCTACCATTTCGCGATCAGTTAGAGGAGGTTGTACTCTGCCAGCTAGATCCCTCCATTTTTGTGCATATTCCTTGAACCCTTCTTTCAAGCCCATGGACATATTCTGAAGTTGCACTCAAGTTGGTGCCAGGTCAGCATTGTATTGGTACTGCTTGTAGAAAGCAGTAGTCAAGTCTTCCCAGGTATGGATATTGGTTCCTTCCAACTGATAGAACCAACCCAATTGAGTGCTGGCCAAACTTTCTTGGAAAAATGGACCCATAACTTCTGCTCAACAGTGTGAGGCTGGATCTTCCTGACATAGGATCTTAAATGCAACTTAGGGCAAGAGACCCCGTTGTACTTAGCGAATATGGGGACCTTGAACTTTGGTGGGATGATCACGCCAGAAACCAGCCCTAATTATTCAAAGTCCAAGCTAGGTACTCTTTGGATCTCCATGGCATTGAGTCGATCCTCCAGTTGTTGGTATCTATCCTCAGTGGGAGGATACTGTTCATCATTGTATTCAGATTCATCCTCAGAAACTCTTGGACTAGGGTCTTCCTCCCTTGTTTCTCCCTCTTTATTTTCCCCTTCTTTGGATGAGGAGGTCAGATCAACCAGTTTCTTCAATGGTCCCTTGAATCTTCTGCCCAGATTTAGGACACCGACGATCTTCTTCTTCTTCTTCTTCTCTTTCAGAATAAGGTCCTTCAGATCTTCCTGGCCCTTAGCCAAAGCTATAAACATTTGCTGAAATTGGGCATTTTGTGCCTGGAGATCCTTGATGCTTTGTTCAGAAGACATTATTGCTGAAATAAATAGCGAAGAAGATGAGAAACCTGTTATGGTACCTGTTTATATATTGATATGTATGGCATATGTATGCAATGATTTCAAGGACTTTGGGAAATTTAAATTTTTGAATCCAAAATGAGACGAAGATTTTATTATTAGAATTCAAAATACAATTGTCTTTTAGGCGTTACGATTGAAAATTCTAAAAAATAAAAGAAATCAAGTTTCCCATGGGTGCTTCCTCTTCGTGTCGAGATAGACATCAAGGCTTCTTTCCTCATGAAGCTGCTTTGTGAGCTCTAAGACTTTCTTCTCTTGGGCATAGAATTGGTCCGTATAAGTATCCTTCTCCTTCTTCAACTGAATCCAGGACCTCTGTAATTCTTCAAGATCAGTGGGCATATCAGGATGAAGAACCGTGTAGGGAATATCCCCTTTAGTAATAGGCTCCACAATCACTGGTAAGACAGCTATGTACGACATCATCAGTTTCTAAGCACGAGCTCGTACCAATTGGAGATAAGGTTCCATAGGAATGGAATTCTTCGGCCCCAAAGTCTTGACATCAGATCTGTTTATCATGCCTCGGGCTCGTATGAACCTCTGGCGATACCCTTGAACATCATCCTCATAGTTAAACACAATGCCCTAGATAAGCATCTCATAAGGGTCATCCCTTCGAGCGTAACCAAACTGTCGCAGAGCTAAACAAGGATTGTAAGTTATGCCTCCCCTAATGCCAAGTAGTGGGACATTAGGAAACTCCCCGCAGCGCTCAATAATAGAAATATCTCCCATAGATCGGGAATACCAGAGAATATCCTTGTGAGAAAGTGATATTATCATTTGCGACCAACCCAAACCTTCTTCATTCTTCAGCACTAACTTAGGGAGGTGAGAAATAAACCACCTTGACAGTAATGGCTTGCAGCACATAAGAACCCCTCTTCTCTTCATAGTACGAGTGTGGAGAGCATGCAAGATATCTCCAAGCAAAGTAGGCACAGGGTTGTGAGAGAGGAAGATCTTGATAGCATTCACGTCTATGAGCAAGTCAGGATTAGGGAACAATACTAACCCATAAATTAGAAGGGACAAAACCTCCTAAAAAGCCTGAAAGTCCAAATCATTCCAAAACATTCAGGCCTTCTCTATTAGGAACTTGCTAGAAGACCCTTGACTCTGCTTCTTATTTCCCAATTGGATACCACGTCGGCCCGTTTCAGATGCAAAGCTGAGGCAATGATCTCTGGCTTGGGAACTTCTTCTAAACCTGTGAAAGGCATCTGGTCAAGAATAGGTAGATCTAATAACTGAGAGAAATCTTCCATGGTAGGCACAAACTGATAGTCTGGAAAGGTGAAGCAGTGGTGCTTGGGATCAAAGAACTGAAAGAGTACCCCCATCATCTTTTCATCAAAACTCGAAGTAACCAGGTTGAGAAGTCGACCATATCTCTTAGTGAACGAAGAAGTTTCAGAAACCCTTGATACTAGCTCCTTGAGTTGGAGAGGTATTCTCACAAAGCTGATTCGAATAGTGTTTCTACGAGCGGAAGCCACGATCTTCAAAACAGAACAAAGATAAATTCTCTCGGTCCTTGAAATGGTTAGTGTAACAAGAATGGATGTTGTGTCATGATGCATGATGTTATGTTCAAAAAGGGTAAATCACACACAAGCAAAGCACACAATAGACCTTAGGTTCAAAGTCTTGCATGAGGTTAAAGGTAAGTACCCTCTTGAAGTTTAGTTGGTTTCAAGCTTGTCTTAGAAAAGTAATCGGGTTCTAAGATTCTCAATATCACTTATCATCCTTTATCGGGCATTGTTTCAGATCCGGAAATATTTTCTTGCGACCGAAATATCCTGAAAGTCTGATCTCAATGAGTGTAGCATCGAGTATCAACCAATCCTCAGCTTTATACCGAGGCTGGCTATCTCACTACTTTCTAATGGCCAAGTTTGTTCAACTAAGGTTCTAAGGTCCGTTAGTGCTTCACGACACCACGTGGCGGCCCCGTATTCTCCTTGTTTCAACATGAAGGATCCCGGTACCAACCAAAGTGTCACACCAATATAACCATCACTTAAACTATATCGGTCTATGTCGTACAGTCTCAATGATCTATTGTTGTTTACCTAAAAAGTTCCCCCAAATTCGGGTGTAGGATCTATAGTATACCAAGAAAACCTTTAAAAGTAAAGAAATCAAAACAAACAAGGGAAGAAATTTAGAAATGAACTAGACCCTAAGGTAAACCCCACTTTTTATAAGTCCCCAGCAGAGTCGCCAGTTCTGTGATACGGTGGCAGAACCGACTGTTAATACCGGTTTTTCATTTGTATTCACAAATGTCGTGGTAAGCAAGAGTCGCCACCAACATTTATTTCATCCAACAAAGGAAAAGGAAAAAGAACAGAAAAAACCTTTTTTGAGAGTTTTCTGAGTACGGGGGGTAGATTATAGAAAGGGGAGGTGTTAGCACCCTTTCTATCCTTGGTTTTCCATGGGCTCTTAGGTACTTTCTCATTTTGAAATTGCTTGCGTGTGTTTTGAAAAGTTTTTTTTTAACTTCGTGGTAACCCTTGTATCTGTCCTCAAGAGTGTCACGAAGTTGTATTTGAAAACTGTTTTGAAAGTGTTTGTGTGAAAGAATTTTTGTTGTTTTTAGCAAGTACTTAAGAGTGTCTACCTACTCAAAAAAGACTATTCGTTTTCCTATTTCCTTTAGACAGTGTTATCCTACTATTAAGGAGTAGGTAGCCCCATCGTTGGAGTTAAAGGGACATTCGAAGGGACAATTACGGTCACTGAAGCAATGGTTAGGAAACCTTAGTAATTACCCTAGAGTACTAAAGATCTTTCTGAGGCAACATTCAAATGGGTCATTTTGATCTTTTGGGACTGGAGGACAACCACTAAGATTCCCTATACTTCATGACCGTTTATCGAAGGCAACCGGAGTAGGGCAAACCCTAGGAGTGAACATGTGCAAGTGTTTGATTTTTGGTTATTTATCTTTGCACAATTAGGGTTTTCTACTGTTTTAATTTCATTTGTCTTTTGCATACAATCCTATTATCAATCATCTAGCAATTAATAGTAGCGAAAAGTAAAATGCGGGAATAAAAACCTAACTATTACAAGGCTTTGGGGAGGGGGTTACATGACCAAACTTGGGTAATTGAAACAGTAAATGAAAGCAATAATAAACCTAAGTTAAAAGCTATTACAAACTCGGAGCAATTACAACAATTGGAAAATAAAGTGAAAATAAATAGATGCGCGAGAGTTAAGACGGGAACAAATTAGAAGCCTAAAGAATCTAATTAATTTAAAAATATTTTTGTATTTTTTATTGAGAAAAATAGTTGAAATTTGCAAGTTAAACCTAATTTTCTAATTAATTTTATTTAACAAAATAATCAATGTTAAAATAATTAAAATAATTAATTTTCAAAAATTAATTTTAATTATAAAAACCCTAATTATATTTTTGTGATTTTTTGATTTTATGATTTTTTTTTATAAATAACCAAAAAATGATTAAAAGGTCATTAAACAAAATAATGAAAATAAAATAAGAAAAATCAAAAGAATTTAGAAAATGGGCCTGCTGCTGTTGTTAGCAATCTGGGGGTGTATGTCTGAATTTGCAAAGCCCAGAATAATACGTCGATTTGCCTGCGTGTGGATTCAGTGTAGCTGGCCTTCAGGAGGTTCACCACGCACTGCCTTTGTTGGACGTTAGATCTTGATATAATGAGATCTCGTGGTATGGTGATGGAAGTGCATGAGGAGCACGCAGGGATCTAGAGCATTGGATCTGGGACAGAAAAATTAGAAAATATGAAAACATGGGATTCTGGGATCGAACCCAGAACCTCTTGGTTCACCAGCCTACGCCTTTTCCATATGTACTGGGATGGTTAGTTGTTAATATAATAAACAAATAACACATAATTAAAAAAACACATTATTCCCAGAAAACGCGTCAAGATTCAAACGAGCCAGTGTGTGGCTGCCACATGATCATCTTCCTCCTCAGAACTGTCGTTTTAGGCCCGAACTTTTACCTACGGACGATGTCTGTAGCTATAACCCTGTGTCATTCAAAAATTAAATACAAGCAATATAAATTATAATTCAGACCATGAATCAACTCGTTTTGGTCCCCTGAACACGATGATGGCATTGATTTATCCCAATTATGTCTAAATCAGAAAGCCCCGATTTGAAGCTTGGATACCTAGCAATGGTATCATTTGATTCCTGCACTTAAAACTCAATCAAACAAGTCAGAAAGCATCAAAACCTTTTGATAAACAAAAATGCATGGTTAAATTTCATTGAAAACACATGTATGCATGTAATCGAAAATCAAAAAGAGTTGGAAAACCGAGTTATGGATTTTACAATTCTGAATGTTATGGTCACTTGTGAAGGTCTGGAATTGATCAGAGGAACTCACTGAAGCTGTTTGTGATCTTGGAATGGCTTGAATCAGCCTGTGGAGGAATATGTGATCAACACTTTTTTTTTCCAAAATTTGCAACTTTGTTCTTCAGTTTTCACGACCCAATCCTCTTTTTTCTGCCTTGGGAATGTTATGTGCTTATATTGGAGTGAATTAGGTTAACAAAAACTGATCACATCTTTGCAAATTATGAAGATTTGATTTGATTTTGTTCCTTACATTATTTGTTTCTAAAACAAGCCAAATCATAATCTTTTCCAATCAATTAGCTTTTTCACGAATTTGGATGATTTTCTAGTTGTTCATTGACTCATAATATGCTCATAAAATCAAATCTTGGATTTTATTTCATTATTCTACTATTTAAATTGATCTATTTTGATTTAAATGGATAAAAAATAAAAATAAATAATAAAAATAATAAAATAATAGGTGTATAAGCTCAAGGGTCGTGGGCCATCTTAGGAACACGTTTCAAACAAGAAAACATGGGCCCATTTGGAAAGAAAAAAGTTATTTTGATCAATATTGACTTCATGCACATTTCCAAAAATTGGTCAACTTTGACAATACATATCTCCCTCAATTTTAACCCTAAGAAGGTGTTCTTTGACTTTTTAGAAAGCTTAGGATGTCCTCTAAACAACCCTTTTGCTTTCATATGAATTGGATCTTCCATGTTCATGTAAGGAGCTTTGACCCAAAAGATGTTTTTGTTGATGTTTTGGAATAACCTATAATGTCTGAATTTATATCTTTTCATGAGTGCATTTTTGAACTTGAGGTCTGAAGATGAGTTATAGGGAATTTAATTCTCTTCAAAATGAGCCTTGGATGAGAAATTTATGATAAAGTATGAGAAAGTTATGCCTGGTCAAAGTTTGGTTGACTTTTCCTATAGAAACCCTAATTTAGTAACTTTTAAGTTTTGATGGATTAGGAGCATTCCTTGAGGAATCATGGTCAAACCTTGATCAAATGATGGATATCACTTCAAAATATTGATGTTGACCAAAAATCTTGAAGTTTGACTGTATGTGGGTCACAGTTGACTCTTGACCTAGTATAGTTGATTTTTAGGCATTTGAGCAGTTGACTGAGCAAACTTCTTGTGCAAGGAATGAAACTTGACATGGATGGTCTTGAGAATATATTAGGACCATGGAAAAGATTTTAGGCCTTTGGAGCTCACCCATCTTGATGAAAATGGAAACCCTAATTGGAGATTCATTGCTTTAGGAGAGAGTTTGTCTGGTCAACTCTTGGGTATCCTTAAGCAGGTTGAGGGCTTCAATGAGCATATGTTGAGTGATATGAGAGGGAAATTTTTTTGGTACAACAGTGTCGATGAACCGTCTCCATGTACTAGTTGTAAACGAAATTAAATAGTTCGGGTCATAACCCAATTGGGTCAAATACATAACCCAGGCCAAAAACTAACGACCCAAAAATAAAAATTATGCTGCAACTTCAATGCAACTTTCAGGTCTTCTCTTAATAAAAGTCATAGCTCTTTCTCTTAGATTTCCAACAAGTATTAGAACGCCTCGATCCAACTCTCGTAGCTCCAATTATGAATTTATTCGTGAAAGCTGCTAAAGCTGAAAATCAAATATGAAAATAAAATAAGTGCAAAAATAAAATAAATTAGAAAAACACATTAAAACATAAAAATAAACAAAATAAACCATGGAAATTCCTAAGTAGAAACATAGAGGATTATGCATCAAAATGCACTGGTCAAATTTCCCCACACTTGAACTTTTGCACTCCGAGCAAAATAAAATCAAAAGAAACACAACAGCATCATCATTTACTCATTCTAGGCTACAAACTCTTCTTCAGCTAAGATTACATCAATAGGTACTAATCTTGCACACTAAGGATATTGTAGGAACATTAATCTTGTATCTTCAATATACAAACCAATTTAAATCATATTATTATGCCAAAGTCTAACTTACTCATCGTCATTTTTTCTCTTTTTAATTCAGGTGCAATCACATTAAGCCCGTTATCTCCACACACTCATAGCAAGGCGATCAGTTAGTGAATCTGATCCTTTTTGCACGAAGTTCTGGCCTTACGTGGCATAACCCTTTGCTTACTTAGTTGTAGTCGCGGGGGATCGGACCGTAGTCCGCCCTACCAAGTTCAGCACTAGAAACCGCTGAACCAACTAACAATGAGTCTTATTATCAACTTTTTTTGTAGGTTCTATGACTGTTGGGTTAAGTGACTGGGTGAGGGTCACCAAACTTAGAAGGTGTATTCCTTTTTCTTTCTTTTTTTTTCTTCAAAAACTTGGATGACTCACTTATTTTCATCGGTTTCCCCGCATAGAGTGCGTGTGAGATGGTGCTGACTGCTAAAATAAACTACTCAAGAGCTATTAAAAGATGAGAATTCAAGGCTACGTCATAATAAAAATTCAAATTAACTTCCATATGCATGAGACTTATAGTGTTAAGATGATACCAATCTTGTGAACTTTTCCCAAGTCTCCACAACTAACCTCAGATTAATCTATAACCCAAAACTTTCAAAAAGATGCATATATTTTTTATAAATGAAAACAAAATAAGAAAACAGAGAACAAAAGAAAATAAAACAAAGGATTCCCTCCCCCACACTTAAAGCAAGCCTTGTCCTCAATGAAAGGACATAACTATTAAAGTAGAGAGAAGGAAAGAAAAGCTCACTGATCAAGTTGAAGAGTAGTTGGGTGTTTCCAATGAAAGATCTTCTATGGTTGCATCTTCAGCTACTGAACTTTCATGGAATAGCTTAAGACACTGCCCATTGACCTTGAAAACTTTGTCAATACCTGCACCTTTAATTTCTACTGCACCATGAGGGAAAACATTAGTAACAACAAAAGGGCCAATCCATTTGGATCGAAGTTTCCCATCCATAAGCTTAAAGCGGGAGTTAAATAGTAAAACCTATTGGCCCACAGAAAATTCCTTCCTAGAAATCATTTTATCATGGAAGTGTTTTGTTTTCTCTTTATAAATCCTAGAGCTTTCATAAGCCTCTAGCCTCATTTCTTTAAGTTGTTATAATTGGAGTTTTCTTTCAATACCTGCTATTTGCATCTCCAAATTACAACTTTTCACCACCCAGTAAGCATAATGTTCTATCTTTACAGGAGGATGACATGCCTTACCAAAAACAAGTCGATAAGGAGACATCCCAATAGGTGTCTTAAAAGTTGTTCTTTGAGACCACGGTGCATCTTTTAGACGACGACTCCAGTCCTTCCTGTTTGGTTGCACCATTTTCTCTAAAACCTGTTTGATCTCTCTATTTGGGATCTCAGCTTGCCCATTACTTTGTGGGTGATATGCAGTAGAGACTCTATGCAAAACTCCATACTTTAGGAGCAAAGCTTCCATGGTGCGGTTGCAGAAATGAGTGCCTTGGTCACTTACGATAGCTCGCGGTATACCAAACCTGCAAAAGATATTAGACCTAACAAAATCTGCAACAACTCTAGAATCAATAGTCCTAGTGGGGATAACTTCCACCCACTTTGAAACATAATCAACAAAAAGTAAGATGTAAAGGGAACCAAATGATACAGGAAATGGACCCATGAATTCGATTCCCCATACATGAAATACCTCACAGAAAAGCATAGGCTGCTGAGGCATTTCACTCTTGCGAGTGATGTTTGTACCTGCTATCTGGAACTCTTTACAAGTGCGATAAGTTTCAAAAGAATCCTTAAAAATAGTGGGCCAATAGAAACCTGAGTCTAGGACCTTTCTTGCAGTCCTTTGCGGACCAAAGTGTCCCCCGACTTGAGATGAATTAGAAAAATTCAAAATAGATTCAATCTCATAGTCAGGGACACATCTCCTAATTACCTAATCACTACCAAACTTCCAAATATATGGATCATCCCAAACATAATATTTGGCATCACTCTTGAGTTTGTGAATCTGTGACCTTGATGCACCTGCAGTAAAAACACTAGCAACAAGATAATTAACAATGTCAACAAACCAAGGAGTTACCCCATGCAAAAGTAAAAGTTGTTCATCAGGAAAGTCATCTTGAATGGGGAAAGGATCTTCATCTATTTCTATCCTACTCAAGTGATCATCCACTAAGTTCTCAACTCCATTTTTGTCTTTAATCTCTACATTAATCTCTTGGAGTAACAACATACACCGAATCAATCTCAGTTTTGCATCCGGCTTCTTCAACAAGTACTTTAAAGTTGCATGGTCAGTAAAAACAACAACCTTGGAACCTAGCAAATATGATCTGAATTTATCAAGAGCAAAAGCAGTAGCTAGAAATTCTTTTTCAATGGTAGTGTAATTTGACTGTGGAGAATCTAAAGTCCTAGAAGCATAGTAAATAACATGAGCAACCCTGTCAACTATTTGTGCAAGGACATCCCCAAAAACATAATTAGAAGCATCACACATAAGCTCAAAAGGGAGGGTCCAGTCAGGGGGATGGATTATGGGAGCGAAGATCATTGCTTTCTTCAAGAAGTTAAACGCTTGTTTGCATTTGTCTTTGAAGTTGAAAGTAACGTCATTCTTCAACAGGTTTGACAGCGGAAGAGCTATCTTGCTGAAGTCCTTGATGAAACGCCTGTAAAAACCTGCATAAACAAGAAAAAAATGAATCTCACGAATGCAAGAAGGGTAAGGCAGTGTAGAAATGACATCAATTTTGCAGGGTCAACAAAAATTCCTTTTTCAGAAATTATGTGACCAAGAATAATTCCCAACTCAACCATAAAATGACATTTTTCATAATTTAAAACAAGGTTAGTCTCAATGCATATTTCTAAAACCATATTCAAACTACTCAGGCGTGCATCAAAAGAAGAACCATAAACAGTGAAATCATCCATAAAAACTTCCATGCAATTTTCAATGAAATCAGCAAAAATGATAATCATAAATCGCTGGAAAGTGCCAGGAGCGTTGCAAAGACCAAAAGACATCCTCCTGTAAGCAAAAGTATCGAAGGGATAAGTAAAAGTGGTCTTCTCTTGATCTTCCGGTGCAATATAAATCTAAAAGTAACCTGAAAGCCATCAAGAAAACAATAATGTGATTTACTAGCTAGCCATTCAAGCATTTGGTCAATGAATGGTAAAGGAAAGTGATCCTTTCTAGTTGCTTGGTTCAATCTCCTGTAATCAATATAAACTCTCCAACTGTTCTGACTCTAGTGGGAATAAGTTCATTCTTTTCATTTTTCACCATTGTGAGTCCAGATTTCTTAGGTACAGCCTGCACTAGACTTACCCATTTACTGTCAGAGATAGGATAAATGATACCTGCTTGCAAGAGTTTGGTTACCTCTTTCTTCATAACATCAAGAATCAAAGGATTAAGCCTCCTTTGGGTCTGCCTTACTGTTTTCGCTCCATCCTCAAGTAAAATCTTGTGCAAGCACATCGATGGACTAATACCAGGAAGGTAGGCTAATGTCCATCCGATTGCCTTCTTGTGCTTCTTCATGACCTGGAAAATTTTATTTTCTTGATCGAAATCAAGGTTAGAAGAAATAATAATAGGGAGTTTTTCATTACTCTCTAAATAAGCGTATTTTAGGTTTTTAGGGAGTTGTTTCAGCTCTAAGGACGGGGGCTGCTCTATGGATGAAGTGTTTGGGGAAGCAGGGATGTCAAGGGCATCAGCTGCAAAAATAGCTTCATCAGTAACAACTTCACCTATAGGAAACATATCAGCCTGCAAGGCAACATTAATCTCAGCACATACAACACACACGTTAGTGTTAGTACAATCAGAACACAAATAAACATCATCAAATCCAGATAAAGACGGGAAATCAATGGAAAATAATTTAGAACAAGTGTCATCAACCAATCCAGAGATTAACTCAATGTGAAAAACGGAATGCTCCTCCAAGGGATGTTTCATGGCATAAAAAATGTTGAATTTTGCGACAATGTCACCAAATTCCATGGACATGGTTCCATCGTCAACATCAATTTTTTTTCCGTTTTCATGAACGGTCTTCCTAAAATGATAGGAGCTCTATTGGACCTGTTTCTCCTTTCATGTCCAGAATGTAAAAATATGCAGGAAAAATCAAATCGTTAACTTGAACAAGGACATCTTCGACTACGTCGGCGGGGCGAGCAATGCTCCTGTTCGCCAATTGAATGATTAAACATGTATGCTGAAAAGGACTAAGACAAAGGTTATTATAAACAGAAGTAGGCATAACATTAATTCCCGCTCCCAAATCAAGCATTCAATTCTCAAATTTATTGTTCCCGATGGTGCAAGGAATTGCAAATGTTCCTGGATCCTTCTGCTTTTATGGCAGAACCTGAGTAGTGAGGGCTAAAACATTTTGCTCGCCTACAACCTTTTCTGATGAAGGTTTGGGCTGAACAAAAGCAGAAATATTTCTTCCCAAGTTGGCTTCACTTCCCTTTATCCTCCTCTTGTTGGTACACAAATCTTTCAGAAACTTCACATACTTCGGAACCTGCTTAATTACATCAAGAAGCGGAATGTTTACCGCAACTTTTCTAAAAACATCCAATATCTCTCTTTCCTTGTCTCCCTCCTCAATTCTTTTATTTTTCAGAACTCTATGTGGGAAGGGGACTGGTGGAACATACTTCTTTTCTTTAATTTTTCCAGTTTCCACCATAACAGAAGAAGGTGAGGAAACTTCAGGTGAAACAGATTCAGAAGGAGAAGGTTCAGATGTTAGCTCAATATTTTTTTATTTTTTTCAGGGGCTGGTTCTGTAACTTTTCCGGATCTCAAGGAAATTGCACTCACGTTAGCATTAGGACCTTTCCGATTGAGAACTGTCTGGGATGGAAGTTGGTTCGATCCTTGGGCTTGCATGGTGTTTATTTGAGTAGTAAGTTGTCCCATCTGTCTGTGCAAGGTCTGAATGCTAGAATCGATCCTTTGTTGGAACTAAAGGTTGTTGACAGCAAGTTGTTTGACAAGATCCTCTAAGGTTGGTCCCGAAGGTGCAGGGGCAGCCACTTGGGGTCGGTTCTGTTGTTTCTTAGTTTGTGGGTTTCCATATCGAAGGTTGGGATGGTTCCTCCAATTGGAATAGTATTTGTTGGTGGACAGGTCAGGAGTGTTGCTGTACCTGTTTTAATTGTAAAGGTTGGCTGCATAAGCTTGAGGCAGCTTAGTAATGGACTCGTCTATCAGAATAGGACAAGTATTGGTCGGGTGCTCATGAGAAGTACGAATACCATACACAGTTGTTATTTGATTTTTTGCTACTGGAAGTTGTTTGACTAAGGCAGTGAGCTCGTCAATTCTGGTCTCTAAAGCTTTGTTGGAAGAAACCTGGATTTGATCCACGCCTTTGCTTTGAACAAAATTGTCTCTAGTGGTAAACTGTTGAGAATTAAGACACATATTTTCAATAAGGGCTTTGGTAGCAACTGGAGTTTTATCGATAAGTGCTCCACAACTAGCAGCATCAAGAATGTTCCCATCCATCAGTAACAAACCTTCATAAAAGTACTAGATAAGTAGTTTCTCGGTAATCTTGTGTTGAGGGAAGCTAGATACCAAGTGTTTGAATCTCTCCTAATACTCGATCAATGACTCATTGCCTTGTCTAATACCACAAATCTCATTTCTTATTTAGGCCGCTCTAGAGGCAGGAAAATATCTCTCTAAGAACACTTTTTTCAGAGCATTCCAGCTTGCGATTAAATTTGGCTCAAGATAGTATATCCAATCCTTTGTTGCACCCTGCAATGAAAAAGGAAAAGCTCGAATTTTGATGTGATATTCAGTGATCCCCTCAGGATTCAATGGTGTAGAACACACGACCTGAAATTCTTTCAAATGTTTGTGCGGATCCTCAGCTGCAAGACCACTAAACTTGGGCAACATGTGTATTAAACCCGATTTTAATTCAAAAGGAATAGCAACATCATCATATTAAATACACATGCCATTATAATTCACATCATTGGAGACCAATTGCCTTAACATTCTTTGGTCACCCATATCAAAAACAATTTCAGAATCCAAAGCAAACAAGTTATGCAAATAGTCAGACTCAGAATCAGACTCAATTGTGGGTGGGGAACTAGTGGTAGCCTGGACTATTCTATGTCATGTGTGCAAGGTTCTCTCTACTTCAGGATCAAAAGCAACATGTTCAGAACAACAAGACCTAGTAGCCAGGACTAATACACAGCAATGCAGCAACAATGTTCAAAATGCCAACAATGTCCCTAATAATCAAAAACAAACACAATGAAGGAAATCGATTAAATAAAATTCAGAAAAATAAAATAACACCAGATTTGATCTAATTAGGCATTTCTTCTGAGAGTATATCAACTTCAAAGGGAGTATATCAACAACCTCCGGTTAGTGAATTAAACATTTCTTCTGAGAAAAACCTGGAAAGAAACAGACTATGTTAAGAAGGATTGATACTCGGGCGAAAGTACACCTTTTCTAGGGAGAATACTGCAAAAATAAATTACAGTTCAGAGGAAATTTTAAACTCCGAACCTCATGGGGAAAAGATCCAACATTTCTCTCCAATGATAAAGAGAGTCTTGCTGGGAACTGGGGCCTTCTAATGTAAGTCTTTGATAAAAGTGACTTCGACTGGGAAATTGCAAAATTTCTTGAATAAAAGAATTCTACCTTGGCCCCACGGGGGATACTACCGCTAGAGGTAACAATCTTCACTTGAGAAGAGGAAAGTATCTTTGAATCATAAGCTTGAGGTTAAGAACTCCATCGAGGAAATATTTCAGCAATACTCTATCACTGGGGATAAAAGAATTCCAAACGAAATTCCTCCATGTACACTGCCCTAGAAAAATAGGAGACCTGATCCACTGGGCATAACAAACATGTTAATCAAACATCTCTTCAAGAAAACCTGACTTGGGCAAACTTCCCTAGGGAGAAAAGATACAAACTTCATAGAGACAATGAACGACAACCTCACGAGGGAGATAAATACCAACCACAAAGTCGTAGAGTATCGAATTCAAGGGGATATAACAAAGTATACAACCCGATGAAATGATATTTCCCGGATTTGTCGAAGTAAAGTAGACTATGCTGAAGAAGAAGATTATACAAGACCTGTTTAAATGCACTTCTTTGGATATAAGCCCTCTAGAAGGGACAAACTCTCATCAAGAGTGCTGACTTCAATGGGGATTACACATGGGTATGCTTCCACTGGGGATGAGGAATTCTGTATGGGCGAGAGTACGCCTTTACCGGGGATGAGTGATTCTGTTATGAGCAGAGGTAAGCATTCACTAGGGAAATTGGATCCCATTGTACAGAAATCCTCATGTTGGCCGCGTATGAACCCTTCTTGATTCATTTACTGGTATGCTTCTTGTCACAAAAGACCAAGAGTACTCGCAAAAAGAGAAATTGTGGCAATTTTCCCCATGTATGGAATGGCAACCTTCACTGAAGAATAAACAATTTGAACTACCAACCACTGGGTAACAACCGCGATGCAAGATTACCATTTCACCATCTCAATTCCGAATAGGAATGCCACTAAAGAGTGGACTTTGGAGAAGACGCTACAAAAATAAATTTCAGTCCACTAAAAAGAAATCATCTTGACTTTAAACAACCTCTAAATTTCTGGGGATAAAATCCATTCTCCTTCTGCAGAGAAAAGAGGAATGCTTCGCTGGAGAATAAAGATCTCGTAAGAGAAAACCCCTTGGCAGACAAACTTTTGTTAAATAGAGTTTCCATCATGAACCTCGTATGGGTAACAACCCTGAACGATCTTCGCATTGATGCTCATATCCCATTGAGGATAACGATCCAAACTTCAACTGGAGATAATGATCTTGACTTCTGATGAAGGAACACTAATAAATGGGCATAAGTTTCTGATGAGTCAAGGATAATGATCCCGACTTCCCGACACGCTCTTCAAATTTGCAAATTGTTTAGCCCGTGCCTAGACTTAATCGCATCGACCCTTGAAGAGGAGAAAGTGCCCCTGTATAATGCCTTGCACCAATCTGTAGGGCTTTTGAAGAAAATTTTCCTTGAGAGGACTTTCTGAGGTCTATATCATCAAGATAAACAACCTCAGTGTTGGGAACTTAAAAACACGGTTCCTGGCTAACCAAAGTTGGATATGGTTTCAACCCTTCCCGAGTGAATGCCTATACATCTTCAGATTCTAAAGAGATTCTCCTCTAATCAATGTATTCTCAAAGAAATTTGTCAAATATCAACATAACTGCCTTAGTTTGACTATATTTTGAGGGATCAAATTTCGACCTGAATGCCTCAGATTGGCTAAACCCTTACTCAACAGAGTATTCAACATGCTTGTCCCTGCTCAACAGAGACTCGACAAACTATTTCCTTTACCTCATGCTCACAGAGGGATGAGAAACTTGAGGATTTTCAAAGACAACACAAACTTAGGGTGGCTGGCTTATGTCTTGAAAGTAGGCTACTTCACAACCATACTTCTCGACTTGAACTGCTTCGTTCTCGAGCAAATACTTGAAGCAATACGTCCCACGGGATCAACTGAAAGTAATGCGCCACTTCTCGACAGAGACTCTTGGGAATCAAATTTTGCAATCTACTTCAGATCATTTCTCAAGATGGTATTCTTTTACTTAACAGAGTCAATAGAATGTCTTCCCCAGATTAAGATCATCCTCACAAATGATTTTCCCTTCAACGGTATCCTAAAGAAATTTGTCCCTTGAGATAATCAAACTTTCATCTGATGCTCATTATGCAAGCTTACTTGATGTTTAAGCACTTGTTCATATGCAAAGAATGTTTATTCTAAGAATGATAATTCTAATGCAAAGCTTCTGTTAGTCTTGAAGTTTAAAAACCTTTATTGAAAAGATTAAACAAACAAAATTTTTGTACAGAAGAAATTAAAAAGATAGTGTGATACCAACTCAAAAGTTTTAGCAAGCCTCCTAGGAGTCAGATTACTGTATTCTCGTTACAGTGCGCTTTCGAATTAACCCATGCTTCAATTAAGACTTTTAAGGGTTGTAATGTGGCCTGGTTCACGGTTTTAGAAAAATGGACTTAAGGCTCAAAATATTTAGTGCCCACCCATTCTCCATGATATTCTCCAATCCTACATTCAGTTAAACCAACGCGAGCATTTGTCTCTCAAAAGAGTTTACCATGGTTGAGGAACCACTGAGGTTTCTTGGACGTGGCAGACACTCACCTCTTTCTTTCTTGGTGTCTGATAACACGACTTTTATCTTTGTTGAGGATTTTCATTTCGTAATCCTTTTTTGCTTTTCGCAATTTTGTTTTCCCTAAATTTTTCCTGGACAAATTTTTCTGAATTTGACTTTGAAGTCTAGCAGGATACCCTGACTCTTGCCTAAGAGACTTGTTTTTCAACTTCCAACTTAGCGGGGCTTTTTGTCTCTTTCTTTTCTATTTTCAACCAATATTTTTTTGAACATGTCGTGTGACTTCGAGTCATTTTCGACTTTGTTGGACCTGATTATGACTGCCCGAGTCTTTGGTAGATGAGCGATAACCATTGTTGTATCGTCATCTATTGACTTCCTGATGTGCGAGAGATACCCATTGGGATATCGTTCTCTTTGATGCACGCTGCTGAAAGATGAGGGTTAACCATTGTGGTTTTAACTTTCCTCAGCCTTTTGATGGATAACCATTGTTGTATCCTTATATGCGCATTCCTGATGAGTTTTGAACGCCAATCGGATTAACTGAAATCTACCCTTCCCTGGGTTAAATGTGAGGGTTTTTTCTGAACAGAAAAGAAATTCCTACTTCGAGGCTCAAAGGGGTTGACGAGGGTCTATCTCCCTTATATCTCTGGTGTTTAAGAATTGAAACAAGGCATGTACATCGTCAGCAGGGTCTTATTCAAAAGCACATCGTTTGAAATTTTTGATACATTACTCATCATCCTCCCTTCAGAGGTTTCTTTGCTTTATTTAAAAAGAGTTAGGTATCAAAAAAGAAAAGAAAAAACATTAATGAGTGAATACGAATGGATTAATTCAATACAAACATATTCAATGCATTTTGATTAATATTTAGAAATAAGCAAGTTTTGCATACAAGAAAGTACTGAACCAAAACAAGGAAGATTATAAATGAGAATGCAAGTGTAATTTGAAACTAGCATGTTGAGGAGACTAGTCTTCGTATGGACTTGTTGCTTCAGATGATGACCTGGAAGTCTTGACATTCACTGAGTCAAAGGAGTCTTAAAATCTGACTAGTTGGCCCGAAATTGATAGCCTTTACGTCAAGCAGGTCTTGTACCTCTTCTTCGAAGTCCCTACACTATTTAATAAAATGGTCTAGTGCCCCAGCATGGTAATAACATTGCACATTAGGATCGAAATCCATAGGATAAGGAGGAATGAGAGGCTTCGGTGGCTTGGGTTCCACCAAAGAAAGCTTAAGGAACTGAGAGAACAACAGGCCATAAGTCATGGGAACAATGTCGAACACCCTCTTTGGCTTCCTATCCCTTTGTTTACCTTGTTGCATATGCCTATGTCGATAGGTTTGCTGTTGAGGAGCACACCGAACTGAATGAACATGAGGAACATTCTGATTTTGATTAACCAACTGATTCCCACAACTTGTAAATGGCTGCCGTTGACAACTTTTTTGGAGCATAGGTTGTGGAATATGTGACTCAGGTCGTGAGATTGAACTTTGAAAAGGAGAGGGTGTAACCCTATTCTCTATAGCAGTTACCATTGGATTGACTTGCATGCTCAAACTTTCAGGAGTGAAAAGAATTGTCCCTGTATCATTCAAATCCTGGACTTGGTGCTTAAAAGCTATGCAATCTTCAGTATCATGACCGGGTGCCCCAAAGTGGAATTCACACCTAGCACTATCGTTAAAGCCATGAGGGAGCCTTTCATATGTAGTGAAGATTCAGAGTTTAACCAAATGAAATTCTATCAGGCGAGGAAGCAATTGTGCATACAACATTGGAATAGGATCAAATTGCCGTTTGGGCTGTTTTGACCTCTGCTGGCGGACTTTTCCCTTTAGGTCTTCTTGGGAAATGACAACTAGTTTTAGATGGGAAGATCCTGGAATGCAAGGCGGTAGAGTAGATACTCCCTGTGATACGGTGGGAGAACTGACTTGAGGTTTTGCGTTTGTTTTCGCAAATGTTTCGGTTGAGCAAGAGTCGCCACCGACTTTTTATTTTATCCTAAGGAAAGGTTAAAAAGCACAGCAAAAACCTTTGAGATGTTTTCTTGGGTTCGGGGAGTAGATTATAGAAAGGGAAGGTATTAGCATCCTTTCTATCCATGGTTATCCATGGGCTCTTAGTTACTTGCTTAGATCAACTTGCCTTAATTTTCAATTGTTTGAAATGGTGCTTTGTGTGTGGGTTTGAAAATGTTTTGAAAAGAGGCCATTTGTGGTGGAAACCTTTGTAATGATCCATGTTGGGATGTATACAAAGGTGTACTTATCTTTTGAAAAGTTTTCAATGTTTTTGAAAGTTGTTTTGAAAGTGTGTTGTGATGTGTGGTTTTGAAAAATAGGCAAGTGTGTTTTTGCAAGTTTATCAAGTAATTAAGAGTTTTGTCTACCCCTAAATTTACTCAAAGGTTTTTCCTATGTTTTTAACCCTTTTAACAATTTTGTTCCACCATTGTATTTGGTGGGAAATCTTGTGTTAGGATGTGAACGGGACGGGCGCGGGTCATCGTTTAGACCATGATTGCAATGGTGCCAAGTGTCTTTGGGCAATTCTTCCTTTAAGGGACTTGATCATTTTTAGGCAACTTTCGAAAGCGTCATCGAGGGACTATGATCATTTGATATTGTTTTGTTTTGCCAAAGACACCCAAGATGCAATATGGCCCATTTATCGAAGGCAACAAGTGGAGTAACCCTAGGGGTGCAAGTGTGATCGGTGTTGTCCATTTTCATGCTTTTTGTCTTTGAATTAGGTCAAGCTATTTGTTATTTGATTTTTGCATACAAAACCCTAAGTTTATCATGGTATGTTTAGAAAGCTTTAAAAGTGCGAAAATTAAAGTCCTAAATTATTACAACACAATTATGGGATGGGGGGTACAAATGTTCAAATGGGGATGAGACTTAATAGGAGAGTGGTGGCCAATAATTACAACCAAATCGAATCGATCGCAAATGTAAATGTAAAGTAATGTACAAGACTAAGTAAATGTGTATGTGTAAATGTATTTGTGTAAGTGTATGATTTCTTTACAAATGAAATAAGAATAAAAAAGATTAACTTTTGGATATTTTCATGGTTAGGGCAAAACCCTAATTTTGCAAAATAAAAGGTATTAATTATTTATTATATACAATATTTATTAATTATATACAAAAAAAAAATAAAAAAAGAAGTATATTGTAAAAAGTGATTTTTGAAGTCAAATATTAATAAAAATAAAAATGTATTATTTTGTATTTTTGTCCTAGATATTCTAATAAATATATATGTATTTATATTATTTACTAAATGTATTAAATATGTACAAAAATAAAATATTTAATATTTACAAAAAAAAGTATATTTTTTAGAAAATATTTTCAAAAGATAAAATAAAATAAAATCAGAAAATAAAAATGTATTTTGTATTATTTTTTAATATTTGAATAAAAAGTAAATACCTATTTATTTACATATATCAAATAAAACAAATAAATGCCTAAAAAATACAAAAAAAAAGGTGAAAAATATTTTTTAATGTTTTTTATATTTTAACAAAAAATAACAAGTCAGAAACAAAAAGAAAATGTCAAAAAATGATAAAAATAAACACAATGGGCCAAGGGGGTGCAAGTGTGAAAATGTGGTGTAAACAGAAAAAAAAAGTCAGGCCCAGCCCAAGGAGGCTTCTTCAACCTCCAGCCATTGTTTGAGCACAGAAAAACGCGCGCCCTTGCTCAACCTGCTAACTTCTGATTCCTTAATCTTTTGACAAATCTTAAAACATGAAACTTGTAGAGTTTGAAGCCACGATTTCAAATATTAAAAAGTTGATCTAACTCTCAGAAATGAGAGAGAATTTCTTCTCCCGCAATTCCTGACCTAGCTTTTTTCAGATATTCAGTTTCAAAATTCTCTCAGTACACACAACATAAATGAAAAGTAATGACATGGGTAGCTTCAGGGCCATGAGTAGAACATGCCCTCTTCACAAACCTAAGCCTAAATATGCTTGGATAGAGAGATAGAAGTTCAAACTTTTACCTGTTCAGCTTGAATCGTGTGCAACAATGGAGGCACTTTCAATGCAATGTGAGGACTTGTACAACTTGCTTGAAGTTCAGGGATGCTTCTCCAACCTCTAGCTTGCTTTAAAACTGACTGAAACGAGCTATGGAAGTTCACCTGCAAAACTGAAAAATGAAAATGGCAGATGGGGTTAGGAGTGTTACAGTTGGTGTTTAGGGCTTTGAACAGTTTCAATGGATGATATGGAGTGTGTTTGCAAGGTTATCAGCCAAAGTGCACGAGTGGATTGAGTTGTGGACCTCAATCTGCAGCAGGTGCCCTGTGTTTGCAAGAGAATGGTGTTTCTGTGAATGAGGAGGTATTGAAGGTGGTTGGCTCGTGTTTTAGGTCAGTTGGATCAAGTGGAAAGTGTTTACAAACTTTGCTTTGGCTAGTTCTTACAGGAATGAGAGTTGTGGTTAGTTATGCAAGTTTTCTTCTTTTCTAAGTCAAAAATGCCAAGTTGGTTACAAGATCCTCTAGGCCCCTCAAGTATGCTGCAAATGTTTGTCTAGATCAGTGGGATATGTCCATGCCTTTGTGGCTCAGAGATTTGCTGTGTACCTCATGGATTGCAAACTTGACATAAAGTTAATCTTTACAAGAATAGATAAAATGCTTTTTCTATTTATGGCTTAATCTTGTATGCAATGGTTAAACACACAAAATAAGGCTTGAACACAAAGGATTGGCATTAAATTATTGAGTGTGGATGAGATAAAAGGCCTGAAATCAAGTTGTGCAAGCTGAGTTCAAAAATGCCTAAGTGTATGAACATGAAAATGGCTCATGAACAAAGTGACTTTTGCCCATATTGCCAAATTTGATTCTCCCTAACCACAAGGGTGTTTGAGAAGTTATTGGACAATTTGGAAAGCTTGGAATGTGTACTACAATCCATCTTTGTAATGCAAGTTGAGATTCCAAGTGGAAGCATGTTAAAAGTGGCCATGAAGTTAGGCAAAAATCCTGCCTAGAATAGGTCAAAAAATTTATAAGTTAAGAATGTTTTGCACCCCTATTCCAAAAATCATAACTTGAGCTACAAGCTTCTTTTGAGGAAACTTTGTGAATCAAAGTTGTAGATTTTGAAATGGACTATAACTTTCATGTTTTGAGTTTTGTTTGAATCCAAATGTATCTTGATGAAAAGATGGGACAAAGTTAGAAAAAAATTAGGAATTTTCACAATTTAGAAAAGTTCTAAGTTATGAAATTTCTTCATTTCAAACCCTAATTTGTGATTTTTGATTTCTTGATGAACAAGTTTCATAATTTGACATGTCTTGATGAAAAATGAATCTTGGCACTTGATTTTGACCAAAAAGTCAAAGTTTGACTTTTCAGTATACAGTCAAATTTTGCTCAATTGACTGGAAAATTCATCTGTCAATCTTATGCATTTGGGATATTTTGAACTTGTTGAATGGGTCAAGACCATGCCATTGAGTCCTTGAGTCCATATGTGAGCTTGGTTTGCCATTGGCTAGGTCAAACAGTCAAAAATTGCCTTTGTGCAGTCAAAACCCTAAAAATGACCATTTTGCCCTTTTGGTGATCTGATCAAATTTCTTGTGGAATTGTGATCCAAACTTGACCAAATGGTTCATATGAGTTCATAATGTTGATGTGGGTCAAAAATCATGAGGTTTGACTGTCAATTGACCACAGTTGACTTTTTCCCCAATATAGTTGATTTCTAGGTCAACTGTCCAATTGACTGGGCAAAGATTGGAATCAAGGCTTGAAACTTGGTATGGATAAACTTGTGAGTCCAATATGAAGCATGAAAATCATTTTGGGCCTTTTAGGTCAAAACATCTTTGTGCAAACTTAAACCCTAATTTGGGTCAACAGTGCAAGGAGGAGTCTTGAGCAGAGAAAACCCTAACTTGATCTTGAGCTCCAAGGGTCTTGTGGTGACAAAATATTGATGAAATGGGAGGGAAAATTTTGGGGTACAACAGTTGCCCCTGTTCAATCTTCTTAGACCTGAGGATGTAGATTGGCTTGCGTTTCTTTCGTGATTCGAAGGTGGAAGATGATTGAACACTAGAGTGCCCAGAAATTTGCACTCGCATAGTAGAGTATCAGCAGTGTGATGGCGGGAATAGGCTTATAGATGCCATTTGGAGAGATGGTGGATAGGAGGATGGGCTTATAGATGCCATCTGGAGGTGTGACAGAATCTTGTCGGGAATGGGCTTATAGATGCCATTTGGAGGTGTCGATCGCGTAAGAGATTCCTTAGCGAGAACTTGCATACTTTGAGAAAGGAAGATGGTTTCCTGGCTTGCTACAGGTGTTGATCTTCAAACTCTTCATGCAGATATGCCCTGGCTAGGTACAAGTATCGAATCCACAATTAGTTGCTCACAGATATGCCCTGGCTAGATACAGGAATCGAATCCGGGACTTCAAAAGGTTGCTTACAAACGTGCCCTGGCTGGATACAGGAATCGAATCCGGAAGTTGTCGTCTACAGATATGCCCTGGCTGGATACAGGAATCGAATCTGGAATTGTTGTTTACAGATATGCCCTGGCTGGATACAGGAATCGAATCCGGAAGTTGTCGTCTACAGATATGCCATGGCTGGATACAGGAATCGAATCCGGAAGTTGTCGTCTACAGATATGCCCTGGCTGGATACAGGAATCGAATCTGGAATTTGTCGTCTTCAGATATGCCCTGGCTGGATACAGGTATCGAATCTGGAATTGTCATGCAGATATGCCCTGGCTGGATACAGGTATCGAATCTCTAAACTCTTTATGCAGATGTGCCCTGGCTAGATACAAGTGTTGAATCCACAATCAAATACTCACAGATAGGCCGTGGCTGGATACAGGAATCAAATCTGGAATTCTTCATGCAGATATGCCCTGGCTGGATACAGGTATCGAATCTACAATCAAATCACTCACAGATGTGCCCTGGCTAGATACAGGAATCGAATATGGAATTGTGACAGTTGATAATAATCATCTTTGGATTGATCTTTTCCTGAAAAGGCAAAACATCAGTTGTATGCAATGTCATGATATATGAAATGCATGATGTCATGATGCTCAAAATGAGATAGTGTTGTATGCACTTTATCATGTATGTAAGCAGGATGTGCGAAATGTCTATGAATGTATTTTCGTCTAGGAAAATAAATCCTTGACGAGTGCCGGGAGTTTGTGGAATCCTGGGCTGATGTTGAAGAGTGGTGTTATTAGCTTCCGCTGGGGATAATGGTTGCAAGAATAAACCGGTGGGAGAAGATGACTCCGTTGGGGAATAAACTTGTTGGAGAGATTACTCTGAGGGGAATAAAATAGGTGAAGAGATTACTCTACAGGGTATTACTATGTGGGAAGAGATACTTTGCTGAGGTTTTGATGAGAGCTCCGTTGGGGATTCCACTGATATGTTATGTTGGGGAATTTGATGAACTCCGCTGGGGATAGGAAGAACTTCGCCGAGGACGAACTTTCCGTGGTAATTAGCTGAGGATAACCCAGTTATACCCTGGTGGGGAAATAACCTTTGAATAAAGTCGGGGAGATGCGTTCGTACTCTGCAGGTGATAAGCTTCCAGAATCTACTGGGGATAAGCTTCAAGACCTGCTGGGGATATGGATTCCACTCTCCTGGGGAAACTTTGGACTGTACTGGGGAATGGCTCCACTGGGGTGTCTGGTATTCTGTCGGGGAACAATCTTATATTAAAACTGTCGGGGATGCTTGCTGAAGAATGTCTATACTCCGCTGGAGAATGTTGAGATCTTCTGGGGATACCCAACTTTCTTAAGGCTGACAGTAGACTAACTCAGCTTGGGGAGAGTATCGCTGACTTGCTAGGGATACTGTGCCTTTTTAGGGGTTGACGGGAGACCAGCTCTGCTTGGGGAGAGTATTGCTGAATCTTGTCTTACTCTGTGGGGAGTTAAGGTGACTTGGTTACATTCTTCAGTCGAACCTGCCTTGGTACCTTGGTGGACAGAGAAACTAGATTGTTTGGACAACTCTTTATTGCCCCTGTTTTTGATGTCATTTGTAATTAGTCCTTTGTTTCGCATGCAAATATTCATGATTAGCAATTAATGTCAAATGCATATATCAAAAATGAACATTGGTTGTTCTTTGCAAAACAAAACAGAAAAAGGAAAAACAATTGGCAATTTCTCTGAAAAAATGAAACTTGTATTGATTTTGAAATTTGCCTGTAAATAGGCGTTTTTGTACAAGAGGTTGACGTCCTAGTAAGAGAACACCGCCGAGCAACATAGAGTTTATACAATTTTGAAAAGGAAACAAAACAGCTATGTGAAAAATAATCCCACTGGGTTCCAACTCTGCTATCGCCTTTATGTCTTCAAACGTCTCATCACTTTGCTGCTTAGTTGAAGATGAAGCTGATTGATTGGAGTCATCTGAGCCTGATAGTTGATGCCAAATTCTGGATGCAAGGTGATCCAATGAGACATAGTATTACGCTTTATCCCTAACTTTTGCCTGGACCGCCCTTTCGGGTTTTCAGTCCACCGGGATACCCATTTTTGCCCAAGCCGCCTTTTCAAGTTTTCGACTTGCCGGGTGTACAAATTTTTTTTATTTCATCCCTTATTTTTGCCCGAACCCTTTTGGTTCGCCGGGAAGCCCTTATTTTTGCCTAGGTGTGTCAACCTAGCGGGTCTTTGATCACACGTAGTATCTTTTTACTATGTCTGCATTGGCAGGGTGAGGAAGGTCGTCACCATCCATGGTGGTTAGAATCATCGCACCTCCTGAAAAGATATGCTTGACCACAAATGGTCCTTCGTACGTGGGGGTCCACTTGCCACTGGGATCACTTTGAGAAAGAATGATGCGCTTTATTACCAGGTCTCCGACTTGATACTCTTGTTGTCTGACCTTCTTGTTAAATGACCTGATCATCCGTTTTTGGTACGTCTGAGCATGACAAATAGCAGTGAGTCTCTTTTGGTCAATTAGGTTTAATTGATCAAGCCGAGTCTGGATCCAGTCATCTTCTCTCAAGTCTGCATCCTTCATTATCCGGAGAGAGGGTATCTGGACTTCAATAGGCAAGACTGCCTCCATACCATAGACCAAGGAAAAGGGAGTTGTCCCTGTTGACGTCCATGCTGAGGTACGGTATCCATGAAGAGCAAACGGTAACATTTCGTGCCAATCTTTGTAAGTCACTGTCATCTTCTGCACAATCTTCTTGATGTTCTTATTCGCTGCTTCTACAGCCCCATTCATCTTCGGCCGGTAGGGAGAAGAATTGTGGTGTTGTATCTTGAATTGCTCGCAGAGCTCAGTGATCATCTTGTTGTTAAGATTGGTACCATTATTCGTAATGATCCTCTCAGGTACCCCGTATCGACAGATCAGGTTGTGCCGAATGAAACGTGCCACGACATTCTTGGTTACGGTAGCGTAGGAAGCTGCTTCAACCCACTTTGTGAAGTAATCAATTGCTACCAGGATGAAGCGGTGCCCGTTGGATGCCGTAGGTCTGATTTCGCCGATCATATCAATGCCCCACATTGCAAAAGGCCAAGGTGATGTCAAGAAGTTCAGAGGAACCGGAGGAATGTGCACCTTATCAGCATAGATCTGGCATTTATGACAAGTTCGAGAATGCTGATAACAGTCGGCTTCCATTGTGGACCAGAAATATCCTGCCCGAAGGATTTTCTTTGCCATGGTATGTCCACTGGAATGTGTTTCGAAGGTACCTTCATGTAGCTCTGCAATGATCTTTTCTGCTTCAGTCCTATCCACACAATGCAGTAAGGTTGAATCATGGTTTCGCTTGTAGAGAATGCCATTGCTGAGGAAGAATTTTGCCGCAAACCTTCTCAGGAATTTCTTGTCGTTGACAGATGCGCCTTCGGGGTATTCTTGAGCTTCAAGGTACCTCTTCACTTCATGATACCAGGGTTTTTCCGTTACCTCTTTGGTCTCGAGATCGCAGCAATGTGCAGGTTCATCCAATTTCCAGATAATGATCCGGGGAGCCTCATTGTCCCATTTGACTTTGAACATAGAAGACATCGTAGCCAACGCGTCCGCTAACTGATTTTCCTCTCTTGGGAAGTGTTCAAAAATTATCTCCTCGAAGTGGGGAATCAACGTCAACACATACTCCTTGTAAGGAATAAGATTTGGGTGTTTCGTATCCCACTCGCCTTTGACCTGATTGATCACAAGAGCGGAATCTCCGAAGACACTCAGAAACTTGATCCTTAAGTCAATTGCATCTTGAAGACCCATGATACATGACTCATACTCCGCCATGTTGTTGGTGCAGTTGAAACATAGTCGGGCGGTGAGTGGAGTATGAGTGCCTTTAGGGGATATGATCACAACGCCGATACCATTACCCAAAGCGTTTGAGGCTCCGTCAAAGTGCATAGACCATCGGGATCCTTCCTCAGGTCCTTCATCCGGTCCAGGTACTTCACAATCAGTCACTACCATGGTGTCCTCGTCTGGAAACTCAAAGTTCATCGACTGGTAATCGTCCACTGCCTGGTGCGCCAAATGGTCTGCCAATACACTTCCCTTGATTGCTTTTTGAGTTGTGTACTGGATGTCATATTCCGTCAAGATCATTTGCCATCTTGCTATTCTTCCGAACAGAGCAGGCTTTTCGAATATGTACTTGATTGGATCCATTTTTGAAATCAACAGAGTAGTGTGAGTCAACATATACTGTCTCAGCTGGCGAGCAGCCCATACCAAAGCGCATCAAGTTTTCTCGAGCAGTGAGTACCGGGTCTCACAGTCGGTAAACTTTTTGCTAAGGTAATAAATGGCGTGTTCTTTTCGGCCAGACTCGTCATGCTGCCCCAGCACACACCCCATTGAGTTGTCAAGTATAAGATTAGAGGTCTCCCTTCAACCGGTGGCATAAGAATGGGTGGCTCTTGGAGATACTCTTTGATCTTTTCGAAAGCGGCCTGACATTCATCGTTCCAACGTACCACTTGATCTTTCTTCAGCAGTTTGAAGATTGGTTCACAGGTAGTAGTTAGATGTGAGATGAATCGGGCAATGTTGTTCAAACGTCCTAGAAAGCCTCTGACTTCTTTCTCTGTCTTGGGAGTTGGCATCTCTTATATGGCTTTCACTTTGGCAGGGTCCACTTGAATGCCTTTGTTGCTTACGACGAAGCCTAGCAATTTTCCAGATCTCACGCCGAAGGTGCACTTGTTTGGGTTCAACCTCAGCTTGTACAACTTTAGACGGTCAAACAGCTTCCGTAGATGGTCAAGGTGTTCCTCCTCAATTTGGGACCTTGCAATCATATCGTCGACGTATACTTCTATCTCGTGATGGATCATGTCATGAAATAAAGCAACCATGGCACGTTGGTAAGTTGCCCTAGCATTCTTCAACCCAAAAGGCATGACCTTGTAGCAAAAGGTGCCCCACTGAGTAACAAAAGTGGTCTTCTCCATGTCTTCAGGAGCCATCTTGATTTGATTATAACCGGAGAAACCGTCCATGAAGGAGAATACTTTATGTTGAGCAGTGTTATCAACCAGAACGTCGATATGAGGCAGAGGGAAATCATCCTTAGGGCTCACCCTATTCAAATCCTTGTAATCAACACACATTCGGACCTTACCATCTTTCTTCGGCACTGGAACCACGTTGGCAACCCACTGAGGGTAAGAAGTCACTGCTAGACACCCGGCATCAAATTGTTTCATAACCTCAGCTTTGATTTTCTCGGACATTTCTGGACGCATACGGCGGACCTTCTGTTTTACCGGAGGGCAATCTTCCTTGGTAGGCAGGTGATGAACCACAATGTCGGTATCCAACCCAGGCATGTCTTCGTAAGACCAGGCAAAGATTTCCACATAGTCATGTAGCATCTGAATCAACTGTTGTTTCACACTGAGCTCTAGATTGGCACCAATCTTGACTTCCTTTCTGTCTGTTTCAGTACCCATATTTACCGTTTCCACTGGCTCTTCATGTGGCTGAATGGCCCTCTCTTCCTGGAGTAGCAGTCTTGCAAGTTCAACAGGCACTTCGCAATCATCTTCACCTTCGTTTTCGGCAAAGTTGATCGGATTTTCGAAGTCATAACTGGCAGTAGCAGAGTCGTTACCAGTGAGATCCAGAGTGGATTGGAACCTGTATAAGTGAGTGTGTGTAAATATAGCTGTTTTTGTAATATATAATAAAGAAAGAAAAGGAGCGCAAGATTTTGAAATGCAACAAACGTCCAATGTTTTTATTGATGATATATGAAAATGACACACAAAAAGCCCTCACAAATGAAGCCACGGTGCCCCGGGTAGGACACCGAGCCATAAAAGTTTCAAAATATTGTCTGTTACAAATTCAAAACAAAAGAGTTCATTACGGAGTGACAAAAGTAATATGTGTGAAGTCTTTGGCAGTCCAGTTGCTTGGTCCACCGTCGGTTGTTGGGTAGATCCAGCTGTCGAATTCAGATTCCTCGACGTCGTCTTCAATAGCATTTACTCCCGGGTTGGTGATGAACACAGGAGGTCTTCCAATCCTTGCTTTATGAATAGCCTTCTGAGCTTCTGCAGTGAAGCCCAAACTAAAATTGTCGGTCTTTGGAGTGAAATCAGGAAGTCGGCCCCAGTTTGCGCACTCACCTTTCTCAATAACAGCCCGGGCATCCTTCAAGGAAGCCATCTTCAAAGGAGGGTCTTCAATCACAGTTTCAGCTGATGCCAATGTCTGAGGCACCTCTTCAAAGTGTTGAAAGGGGGTTTCAATGAATTCCCCATCCATTTCTATGTACCGGAACGAGTTAAGGTGGCTGACCATATACTCTTCTTCCCCTTGCACTGTAATAATCTTCCCCCTGACCGGGTACTTCAGCTTTTGATGTAATGTGGAGGTCACAGCTCCAACCTTGTGGATCCATGGACGACCCAGCAAACAAGAATAGGATGGACGAATGTCCATCACATAGAAAGTAGAATCAAAAACTTGAGAGCCAACCCTGATTGGAATGTCAACTTCACCATGTACCATCCTTTTCGAACCGTCAAAGGCCCGGACAACAATGTTACTTGGCTTGAGCTCTAAACCCTCACAATCCAGCCTGTCTAGAGCCTTCTTGGGTAATACGTTTAATGAAGAACCGGTGTCTACCAACACATGGGCAAGAGTAGTGCCCCTGCATTCGATGGAGACATGCAGGGCGTCGTTATGGTTCTTCCCTTTGGCAGTCAGATCGGCGTCAGAGAAACCCAGTCCATTATCGGCAGTCAAGTTGGCCACACAATCGGTAAATTGATCAGCTGACGTTTCTTGTGGCACATGGGCCGTCTTCAGGAAGGAAATCAGGGCCTTGGCATGGGCCTCTGAAAACAATAACAGTGATAGCATAGAAATCTTTGATGGGGTGTACCCCAACTGCTCAACTACATTGAAATCACTCTTCTTAATGATCTTGAGAATCTCTTCCATCTCTTGCTGGGAAGCCTCAACAGTGGTTATCTTTGGTGCCTCCGTCCGGGCAGGCAAATCAATAGCAATCCCTTTGCCCCGAGCGTCAGATGACTCGGCAGCAGGGGTAGAAACAGGAACTTGATCAGGAAGGGGAGCAGGCACACTTGCAGGTGTGATGATAAGAGGTCTCTGAATAGCTGGTGGCGCAATATCTGGTGAGAACAACCTACCACTGCGAGTAATCTTGGCAGGCCCGGTGATGTTACTGACGCCGGTACTAGCATCAAACTCTTGCTTAACTCCAAGCACATAAACATCTGCCCCATAGTTCCATGGGACAGCTTTGTCGGATGTATAGGGGAGAGGCCCCGGAACAATGATGATGATAGGAGCAATCTTCTGAGTGGACATGATTTTTACAGGCTTCTTTGAGGGAGCCTTAGGAGGGTTGTTGAAAATAGTGACAATAGAAACTTCTTCAGCAGGGACAGCAGGAACAACAATCTTTTCGAACAAGATTTCTTTGCTATCCATCAGGCTTTGGATACCTGATTTCAGCAAAGGACAACCAACAGGCGAAACAGCACATAGAAGGCAACCTTTACCACATCCCGGAAATAAACCGGCTAGCAACAGGTTCCTTTTGACAGTCAATAACGGAGTAACAATCTCTTCCACGGAGGCTACATACCGGTCTTCTTCCACAACATTCACTCCATGCTGGGGCATGGGAGCAGTCACAACATTGGGCCTTTCGGGCGCCTCAAACTGTATTTCTTTAGCATCAATAAGGTCTTGAACCTTATTCCTCAGAGCCCAGCAATCATCCGTAGTATGTCCCGGGCTATCAGAGTGATAAGCGCAACGGGCGTTGGGGTTGTATTTTGGAGAAGTTGTGTTCACTACCTTCGGAGCTTCCTTGACAGTTACCAGATTGGTCGACAGTAGTTGCGGCAATATCTGAGACAGGGTCATACTGAGCCGAGTGTACTGCCTTTTGGGTCTCTCACCTCTTGAAGTGTTATACTGCTGAGGAGCAGCAGCAGGCTTTGAAATTAACAATGCATTGACAGCTTGGCAGCGTTCCGGTTTAATTTGTCTTCTGGGACCATAAACAACACTGGCTTCTTTCTTGAAGGGCTTCTTTTAGGTACTCATGGAGGCACCTTTCTGTATCTTCCCCGACTTGATACTAGCTTCTATTCTCTCACCGGTCAAGATCAAATATGTAAACCCAGCAGAGGAATTCCCAATCAGATGGTTGAAGAACGGACCAGACAGGGTCCCCAGGAACATGTCAACAAGTTCACGGTCAGTCAGCGGTGGCTGCACCCTGCCAGCCAGGTCCCTCCACTTTTGGGCATACTCCTTGAATCCTTCGCCCGTCCCCAGTGACATACCCTGGAGTTGGGTACGCGTGGGAGCGAGGTCAGAATTGTACTGATATTTCTTATAAAAGGCAGTAGCCAAGTCCTCCCAGTTTCGGATACTGGCTCCATCCAGCTGATAGAACCATTCGAGTTGAGACCCCGAAAGGCTATCCTGAAAGAAATGGATCCACAGGTTCTTGTCTGCAGTGTAAGGTTGGATCTTCCTTACATATGATCTAAGATGCAGCTTAAGACAGGAAGCCCCGTCGTACTTCGCAAAGGCAGGTGCCTTGAACTTGTGTGGGATCACCACCCCAGAAGATAAACCTAGATCTCCAAAATCCAGCCCCGACACATTTTGAATCTCCATGGCACTTAAACGGTCATCTAGTTGCTTGTACCTGTCTTTGGCAGGAGGGTACTGTTCGTCGTTGTAATCTATCTCGTTGTCGGAGACCGCAGGACTAGGAACCCTTCCTTCTTGGGGACTAGCTCTCCCTACAGAGGAAGTAGCTTGATCAGCCTCATTCTGCAGTGTATTCCCAAACCTCCGTCCAGTGTTAAACGGTGCAGTCTTCTTCTTCTTCTTCTTCAAGAGCAGAGTCTTCAACTCCTGTTGACCCTGGGCTAAACTCATGACCAGCTCCTGAAACTGGGCGTTCTGGGCCTGGAGGGCCTTAATAGCTTGTTCGGTAGTAGGCTCGGAAGACATGATGATTGAGTGCTGAAATAAACAGTGAAGAAGATTAAGCAACCTGTAGAAAAAAGGTACTTGTTATGCATATGATGCAATGAGATGCGCATGATTTATGTTTTCAAAGACAATCGGGATTCAACTTTGTAGACAAAAAGGGAAACACACTTCATTAGATTCAAACTTTAAATTGTTCAACAATTGGCCCTTAGGCATTACAAGAATGAAAATACTGAAAAGGAAATAAAAACTGTAAAAGAAACATCCAAAGCTCATCAGTGCTCCCATGGCCTCCTCTTCTCAGTATGAATATAGTCGTTCAGGATCCGCTCCTCCTCCAATTTCTTAGTCAGCTTCTGGATCTTTTGCTCCTGTTCGTTGAACTTTTCCCGATAAAAATCCCGTTCTTCCTGTAGCTGCGCCCAAGATCTTTTTAGTGTATCAACCTCAGTGGGTATCTGAGGAGGGAGGACAGTTGGAGGAACCCTGTCTTCATCAGGAAATTCAAGAATGACAGGCCTGACAGCTTCGTATGGCATACCTAACTTCTGAGCACGGATACGGACCCATCTGCAGTAGGGTTCCATTGGTAGAGAAGTCTTTGGTCCCAACTCATATGGGTCAGATTTGTGAATTCTGTCCCAAGCCTTAATGAATCCATGGCGCAGTTTGTCACTGCCTACCTGAAATTCAAAACTGAAGTGAGGAACCAACATCTCATGAGGCCCTGCTCTTCTGGCTCTTCCAAACTGACGGAGAGCTAAACATGGATTATAAGAGATTCCTCCCTGGGTACCGATCAATGGAACATTAGGATATTCTCCGTAACGATCAATAATGGCTACCTTATCCAAACCTCTGAGAGTCCAGATGATGTCATTGTCAGTGAGAGACATTAACCTATGAGCCCAGCCTTTTCCTTCTTCATTCTTCAGCACGAACTTAGGGAGGTGCAAATTAAACCACCTCACTAGCAAAGGAGCACAACACCACAGAGTTCCCCATCTTCGGGCAGTACGAGTATAGAGCTGTTGCAGGATATCACCCAAGAGAGTGGGTACAGGGTTTCGAGACATGAAGATCCTTATGGCATTGATATTGACAAAGTTATCAGGATTTGGAAACAATACTAGACCATAGATTAAGAGAGCCAGAATGTCTTCGTACACCTTGAAGTCTAAGTCATTCCAAAAACTGTTAGCTTTACCAATCAGAAACTTAGCCAAAAAGCCCTTAACTCCACTTCTAGTTTCCCAGTTAGCCACTACCTCTTCTTTGGTCAAGGGAAGGACTGCAACAATCTCTTCAGGCCTAAGAGTCTTCTCCCAACCAGTGAATGGAGTCTGCTCCAAAACAGGGATACCAAGTAAATCAGAGAATTCTTCCAGGGTAGGGACCAGCTGGAAGTCTTCAAAGGTGAAGCAATGATACAGGGGATCATAAAACTGGGTCAGGACACTCATCAGTTGTTGGTCCCACTTTGAAGTGATTAAACCGAGAAGAGAACCATGCCTCTTGATGAAGGAAGTAGTGTTTGGAATCCTATCAACCAAGTCCTTGAGCAAAGTAGGTGGTTGAACAAAGTTGAGCCGGATAGTATTCCTACGCACGGGCATCATGATGTCCTACAAAACAGAGCAAAGATGAAGCCCTCTTGTCTTTGAAATGGGCCAGTCCTTATGCAGGATGCATGCAATGGTATGATGATATGATGTTATGATAAAGCACACCACAAGTATTCACAAAGGCAAGCATGATAAGGCACACAAGTCACACAAGACAACCCTTAGGGTTTAGGCCATCATGAAGTTTAGGTATTACCCTCTTTTAGTTTCGTTGGTTAAGACCTGTCCTATCAAAAGTAACCGGGTTTTAGAGAATCTCAATATCATTGACTACCCTCAATCGGTCATAACTCCAGCATCGCAATCTTTTCTTGCGGCCAGAACCATCGCGAGAGTTTAGCCTCAATGAGTGTAGCATACTGCTACTGTTCTATGGCCAAGTTAGGTCAATTTAGGGTTCTAAGGTCGGTTGGTGTTTAATGACTCCTTAGAAGACCCGTATTCTCCTCGTTGCAACACAAGGGATATCGGTACAGACTAAGGTGTCACACCAACGTAGCCACTGCTTCACCCATGTCGGTCTACGCCAGACAGGTCCCTCACAGCTTATGCTACCTAAAAGGGTATTCCCCAGATCCGGGTTAGGATCTATGAAACTCCGATGCAAAGCCCACAAATATAAAAGCAAACAAAGCAAGCAATTGAAAACAAAGTGATCTAAGCCCTAAGGTTACTCCACTTTTAAGTTTCTCCCCAGCAGAGTCGCCAGTTCTGTGATACGGTGGGAGAACTGACTTGAGGTTTTGCGTTTGTTTTCGCAAATGTTTCGGTGGAGCAAGAGTCGCCACCGACTTTTTATTTTATCCTAAGGAAAGGTTAAAAAGCACAGCAAAAACCTTTGAGTTGTTTTCTTGGGTTCGGGGAGTAGATTATAGAAAGGGAAGGTATTAGCACCCTTTCTATCCATGGTTATCCATGGGCTCTTAGTTACTTGCTTAGATCAACTTGCCTTGATTTTCAATTGTTTGAAATGGTGCTTTGTGTGTGGGTTTGAAAATGTTTTGAAAAGAGGCCATTTGTGGTGGCAACCTTTGTAATGATCCATGTTGGGATGTATACAAAGGTGTACTTATCTTTTGAAAAGTTTTCAATGTTTTTGAAAGTTGTTTTGAAAGTGTGTTGTGATGTGTGGTTTTGAAAAATAGGCAAGTGTGTTTTTGCAAGTTTATCAAGTAACTAAGAGTTTTGTCTACCCCTAAATTTACTCAAAGGTTTTTCCTATGTTTTTAACCCTTTTAACAATTTTGTTCCACCATTGTATTTGGTGGGCAATCTTGTGTTAGTATGTGAACGGGACGGGCGCGGGTCATCGTTTAGACCATGATTGCAATGGTGCCAAGTGTCTTTGGGCAATTCTTCCTTTAAGGGACTTGATCATTTTTAGGCAACTTTCGAAAGCGTCATCGAGGGACTATGATCATTTGATATTGTTTTGTTTTGCCAAAGACACCCAACATGCAATATGGCCCATTTATTGAAGGCAACAAGTGGAGTAACCCTAGGGGTGCAAGTGTGATTGGTGTTGTCCATTTTCATGCTTTTTGTCTTTGAATTAGGTCAAGCTATTTGTTATTTGATTTTTGCATACAAAACCCTAAGTTTATCATGGCATGCTTAGAAAGCTTTAAAAGTGCGAAAATTAAAGTCCTAAATTATTACAACACAATTATGGGATGGGGGGTACAAATGTTCAAATGGGGATGAGACTTAATAGGAGAGTGGTGTCCAATAATTACAACCAAATCGAATCGATCGCAAATGTAAATGTAAAGTAATGTACAAGACTAAGTAAATGTGTATGTGTAAATGCATTTGTGTAAGTGTATGATTTATTTACAAATGAAATAAGAATAAAAAAGATTAACTTTTGGATATTTTCATGGTTAGGGCAAAACCCTAATTTTGCAAAATAAAAGGTATTAATTATTTATTATATACAATATTTATTAATTATATACAAAAATAAATAAAAAAAAGAAGTATATTGTAAAAAGTGATTTTTGAAGTCAAATATTAATAAAAATAAAAATGTATTATTTTGTATTTTTGTCCTAGATATTCTTGAAATTCTGGCTGCAGATACTCAATGTCACGTTCAATGTTATGACACCGTATCTGACTTACTATATGACAGTAAATACAAAAGCAATAAAGAACACAATCAATTGTTTACCCAGTTCAGTGTGCAACAACACCTACTCTGGGGGCTACCAAGCCAGGGAGGAAATCCACTATAAGAGATTTTAATTCAGGAATAAACCAACCAGTTTATCTCCTTCACTTAAGACCTACCCAATGCAATTCCAATCTAAGTACAACTTAAACCTGAGTTCCTACTCACTCCCCCTCAATCACAGCAGTGATATATAAACCAAATTGACTTAAGAATTGATGAAGACACTCTTCATAAACAAACACTTGATTAAGCTTCACGGCTTTTTAATCAAGCAACACAATCACTCGTGCTTCACAGCTTTGAGTGATGCACACAACTAACTTGACTCTGCTTCACAGCTTTAGTCAAGGAACATTCAAACACTCTTGCTTCAAAGCTTTGAGTGTTACACAACCCTTACAATTAGAAACCTATTCCAAGGCACTTATCACAATGATAATTGCTTGGAGTACAATAATCAAATCTATTCAGATTACAAAATGATCTTCTGATCAATCAAGAGGGATGCTTGAAAAAAAGCAGCTCTGTTGAATATATAGCAGCTGCAACTTCAGTTAGGGTTTCCACAAAAACCTAGGGTTCATTCCGTTTGACCTAAATACCAGGTCACAGGACTTTATTAACCAGGTTAGGGTTGAGCTAGGTTACCCCTCAGAAAACGCAGGATTCTGTTCAGGAAAGACTGAGTTATTTCCTGAAAAAACTCAGACTTATCCATCCTGCAAACCTGTTAGTTCAGAACAGGATGTCATAACATCTGTTATGACATCTGAGAAAACCTGTCTACTGATTTAGCAAAATGTGATCATTTTGCAAAATGCTCAGATACACACTTATAAACATCAGTACTTGAAATACAATATTTTTCTGCAAAGGTACCTAATGAGTTAGTACAAACTGAACTAGAATGTTATGACATCAGTCATGACATTCACACATACACTTGGGATTTACCAAAAATGCAAGCCAATACCTAAACACCTACAAACTCCCCCTTTGGCAGATTTTTGGCTAAAGACCCTAAGCAATCAGAGATAGATAGCAGCAGAAATAAGTGACAGCAGAAAAATAGAATGTCAAGTACTAATTAAGTAAGTACCAAAATATTCTCCCCCTCTTTAGCCACAAATGGGCCAAAGATACATGTTCATAAAATTATACAGTTATCCAAAACAAAATAATAAGAGCAGCAGCAGAAAACAACTTCCAAACTCCACCAGATATCAGCAACCAACCTTCAAGCACTATCATCAGATCCAGAGGATTCAGGCTTCTTTCTTTTCTTGTGAGCAATGTCAACATTCTTCTCTTTGTTTGATGTCTCAACATTCTTAGAGACATCTGGATTTGTTTCAGCATTTGAGCTTTCTTGGTTCAGAGGAACAGAAATGCCAGGAACTGAGTGGTTCTCGTTCAGAATTCTTGAAACAATTTTTGCTATTGCTTGATTAACATAGGCTGTCCCTTCCCTATTTGCAATTTCAGGGGGAACTGAAGAAGAAGGATGAGATGGATTACCAGAGGCAGAAGCTTAGGGCTTTCCTGCATGTCTTGTTCTCAACTCTTTGACCTTGTTGGGGTTAGTTCCCACTTTTCTACAAGAAGAGATCTCCAGAACGTCAGAGTCCAGACAAGAAGAGATTGTCCCAGAATCTTGATCAGAGGAAGAGGTTGAAATAGTCGTATTGGATGATGATGGTGTTTGAGACATTTTGACAGTTTTGGAGGACCAACAGCAACTGAGGAGAAATTTCTGATTGAGAGACTGGGTTTTGATGAGGAGACGAGAGAGGAAGGAAGCAAGGGAGTGTCTATTCAACTTCTTAAAAGAATTGTAGGAAATGAGAAAATACAATTTTAAACCAATCAGAACAGGCATAACTCCTTTGATCCTTGTTTTAAGCAAAATTGATTGCTACAATTCCTCATGTTGGCAAATACCCAGCTTACCCCTTAAGTTTTCAAATTGATTTGCATCCAGAGCCTTGGTAAAAATGTCAGCCAGCTGTAGCTCAGTGGCAACATGTTCCAATTTGATTGTCTTCTCTTCTACAAGGTCTCTGATAAAGTGATGTCGTATGTCAATATGTTTGGTCCTGCTATGCTGAATGGGATTCTTGGATATGTTGATTGTACTCGGATTGTCACAGTACAATGTCATAACATCTTGTGTGACATTATACTCAGTGAGCATCTGTTTCATCCATATCATTTGAGAGCAGCTACTACCAGCTGCAATGTACTCAGCTTCAGCAGTGGAAAGAGACACACAATTCTGTTTCTTGCTGAACCAGGAAACCAGATTACTTCCCAAGAAGAAACATCCTCCAGAGGTGCTTTTTCTATCATCAGCACTACCAGCCCAATCAGCATCACAGTAGCCAGTCAGAGCTGGTTCACAGCCATGAGTATACATCAATCCATAGTTGTAAGTACCACTTACATACTTCAAAATTCTCTTCACTTGATTGATATGACTGACTTTGGGATCAGCTTGGTATCTAGCACAAACTCCAACTGCAAAGGCAATATCAGGTCTGCTGGCAGTTAAGTACAACAAGCTTCCTATCATGCTTCTGTACAGACTTTGATCCACCTTAACCCCACTTGAATCTTTGGAAAGCTTTAGATGAGTAGGAGCAGGAGTCCTTTTGTGACTTGCATTCTCCATACCAAACTTCTTTACAATATTCTTAGCATACTTGCTTTGAGATAAGAAGATTGAGTCCTCCATCTGTGAGACTTGTAGTCCAAGAAAATAAGTTAGTTCTCCCATGAGACTCATTTCAAATTCAGCCTACATCTGGTCAGCAAAATGTTTAACCATATGTTCTGACATTCCTCCAAACACTATGTCATCAACATATATTTGGGCAACCATCAACTTTCCTCCTTCAGTTTTGACAAAGAGAGTTTTGTCCAAGCCTCCTTTTCTGTAGCCTTTGTCTGAGAGAAACTTTGTTAACCTGTCATACCATGCTCTAGGAGCTTGTTTCAGGCCATATAGAGCTTTTCTCAATTTGTAGACATGATCAGGATGGGTTGGATCCACAAAACCTTTAGGTTGTTCCACATAAGCTTCCTCATTTAAGTACCCATTTAGAAAGGCACTTTTCACATCCATCTGAAATAACTTGAACTTTAGAAGACAAGCAATTGATAACAAGAGTCTGATTGATTCCAACCTGGCTACAGGTGCAAAGGTTTCATCAAAATCAACCCCTTCAACCTGGGTGTATCCTTGAGCAACAAGTCTTGCCTTATTTCTGGTGACAACTCCTTCAGCATCTGACTTGTTCTTGAATATCCATTTCGTCCCAATGATGTTAGTTCCTTCAGGTCTAGGAACCAGTTCCCAAACTTCATGTTGCTTGAATTGGTTCAGTTCATCTTGCATTGCACCAATCCAATATTCATCAGTTAAGGCTTCCTTGACATTTCTTGGTTCCATTTTGGACACAAAACAAGAGTTTGAGATGATTTCTCTAGATCTTGTGATGACTCCACTATTGGGATCTCCTATGATGAGCTCTTTTGGATGATCCTTCTGAATTCTGATGGAAGGGATCTTGCTAGCTTCCTTTGATTCAGATTCTTGTATGGTCCTGTTTTTTCTTTCCACAACTCCATTTTGCTGAGGTGTTATAGGAGAAGAAAACTCATGACTGATTCCTTCTGAAGAACAGAAGTCATCAAACTTGCTGTTTTCAAATTCCTTGCCATGATCACTTCTGATTCTGACAATACATGCTTCCTTCTCTCTTTGAATTCTCTTGCACAGTTCTCTAAAAACTTCAAATGCATCTGATTTTTCCCTAATGAAATTAATCCAGGTGAATCTGGAAAAATCATCCACAACCACATAGGCATATCTTTTACCACCAAGACTCTTTACTTGCATTGGTCCCATCAGATCCATATGGAGGAGTTCTAGAACCTTAGAGGTGGTCAGATGTCTTGACTTTGGATGTGACATCCTAGTCTGCTTACCAACCTGACATTCACCACAAACTCTTCCTTCATCAATTTGCAGTTTTGGAATCCCTCTGACTGCCTCCAAGGAGATAATCCTCTTCATACCCCTTAGATGAAGATGGCCAAGTTTTTGGTGCCACAGTTTCACCTCTTTTTCTTCTTTTGCAATGGAACACACAGATGAGAAATTAGTGTTCTCAGCCTCCCACAAGTAACAGTTGTCTTTGGATCTGACTCCTTTCATTACTATCTCTTGTTTGTCATTGATTACAAGGCATTCAGACTTTGAGAAATTGACCTTGAATCCTAGATCACACAGTTGACTGATACTAATGAGATTAGCGGTCAGCCCTTTTACCAGCAGTACTTCATTCAGACTTGGAACTCCAGGGCAGTCTAAATCACCGACTCCTTTGATTTCACCTTTAGCCCCATCTCCAAAGGTCACAAAACTGGTGGTGTGAGGCTTAACATTATTGAGGAGGTTCTTGATTCCAGTCATATGTCTGGAACATCCACTGTCAAAGTACCAGTCTTCCTTTGCAGAGACCCTCGGGGAAGTGTGAGCTATCAGTGCAGTAGCCTTTTTCTTCCATTGAGGAGCATGTGGTACCTTTTTAGACTTAGGTTTGACACCTGAGTTCTGATTAGGGTATCCATGTAATCTGAAGCAGAAGGGCTTTATGTGGCCATATCTACCACAATGATGACATTTCCATCTTTGATACCTTTTCCTCATATGTCTCTGTTCCTGATGTCGAGAGTTGTGTTGAGACATCTGTTTTGACATTTGCTTACCAGAACCAGATTTCATTGCTTCCATAAATCCTAGTCCAGATTTATTTCCCACCTGAAGGATCTCTTCCAATTTGTCTGTTCCATTTGTCAACATCTTGACAGATTTGGTCATTTGATTCAGTTGTGAGTTCAGCAATTGAACTTCTCCTTCTAGATGACTTATAGTTTCAAGGTTTGCCCTTCTTTCAGCCTCCATTTTTATGATGAGTTTTGATTGTTTCTCATTCTTCACACATACTTCAGTACTTCTGATACACAATTCCTTGTAAGTATCAGCCAGTTCTTCAAAAGTCACTTCTTCGTTACTGATGTCACTTTCAGAGGTACAAACACCAGTTAAAGAAGTAACTCGTTTGGCAGTCTCTTCTTCAGAATTACTTTCTGAATCACAGTCAGACCAAGTAACTGTCATTCCTTTTTGTTTCTTAAGAAAGGTAGGACATTCAGCTCGAATATGCCCATATCCTTCACAACCATGGCATTGAATTCCTCTGCCTTGAATTCCCTTCTCTTCTGACCTTGGTCTTCTGCTGGAACTATCAATGTTAGAGGGAATGTTATGAACATTAGACCTTGACTTTGGATATATTCTTTTGATGATTTGTTGAACTGTCTTCCAAGCATGGCTACAGCTTCTGAAATGTTTTCTTCAACATCAGTGTTGGACATAAGTGTTATGCTCTTGTTCTTCTTGACACCATTATCAGTGATTCCCATATCAAAAGTCTGAAGAGACCCAATAAGTTCATCCACTTTCAACTTGCTAATGTCCTGGGCTTCCTCTATGGCAGTTACCTTCATTGCAAATCTTTTAGGCAAGGATCTGAGAATCTTCCTCACCAGTTTTTCTTCTGACATCTTTTCTCCCAGTGCTCCTGAGGTGTTGGCAATCTCCAAGATGTTCATGTGAAACTCATGAATGGTTTCATCTTCCATCATTTTTAGATTCTCAAACTTGGTGGTCAACATCTGAAGCCTTGACATTTTTACTTTGGAAGTGCCCTCATGAGTAGTTCTGAGAGTGTCCCAAACTTCCATGGCCAGTTCATATTGATGTACTAGTCTGAAAATGTTTCTATCAATTCCATTGAACAAGGCATTTAGAGCTTTTGAATTTCCCAGAGCTAACTCATCTTCTTCTTTACTCCAATCTTCCTCAGGCTTCAGACTGATTGTCCCATCTTTCTTAGTTATGGTGGGATGAATCCATCCTTTGTCAGCAGCTCTCCAAGCCTTTTTGTCCAGAGATTTTAGGAAGGCAATCATACGAGGTTTCCAGTAGTCATAATTAGTTCCATCCAAAATGGGTGGTCTATTTCCAAAAACTCCTTCTTTGTCCATAGTGCCAGAAAGTGATATCCCTAGATCTCACCCAGTAATACAGGCAGGGTGCCTGCTCTGATACCAATTGAAATTCTGGCTGCAGATACTCAATGTCACGTTCAATGTTATGACACCGTATCTGACTTACTATATGACAGTAAATACAAAAGCAATAAAGAACACAGTCAATTGTTTACCCAGTTCAGTGTGCAACAACACCTACTCTGGGGGCTACCAAGCCAGGGAGGAAATCCACTATAAGAGATTTTAATTCAGGAATAAACCAACCAGTTTATCTCCTTCACTTAAGACCTACCCAATGCAATTCCAATCTATGTACAACTTAAACCTGAGTTCCTACTCACTCCCCCTCAATCACAGCAGTGATACATAAACCAATTTGACTTAAGAATTGATGAAGACACTCTTCATAAACAAACACTTGATTAAGCTTCACAGCTTTTTAATCAAGCAACACAATCACTCGTGCTTCACAGCTTTGAGTGATGCACACAACTAACTTGACTCTGCTTCACAGCTTTAGTCAAGGAACATTCAAACACTCTTGCTTCAAAGCTTTGAGTGCTACACAACCCTTACAATTAGAAACCTATTCCAAGGCACTTATCACAATGATAATTGCTTAGAGTACAATAATCAAATCTATTCAGATTACAAAATGATCTTCTGATCAATCAAGAGGGATGCTTGAAAAACAGCAGCTCTGTTGAATATATAGCAGCTGCAACTTCAGTTAGGGTTTCCACAAAAACCTAGGGTTCATTCCGTTTGACCTAAAGACCAGGTCACAGGACTTTATTAACCAGGTTAGGGTTGAGCTAGGTTACCCCTCAGAAAACGCAGGATTCTGTTCAGGAAAGACTGAGTTATTTCCTGAAAAAACTCAGACTTATCCATCCTGCAAACCTGTTAGTTCAGAACATGATGTCATAACATCTGTTATGACATCTGAGAAAACCTGTCTACTGATTTAGCAAAATGTGATCATTTTGCAAAATGCTCAGATACACACTTATAAACATCAGTACTTGAAATACAATATTTTTCTGCAAAGGTACCTAATGAGTTAGTACAAACTGAACTAGAATGTTATGACATCAGTCATGACATTCACACATACACTTGGGATTTACCAAAAATGCAAGTCAATACCTAAACACCTACAATTCTAATAAATATATATGTATTTATATTATTTACTAAATGTATTAAATATGTACAAAAATAAAATATTTAATATTTACAAAAAAAAGTATATTTTTTAGAAAATATTTTCAAAAGATAAAATAAAATAAAATCAGAAAATAAAAATGTATTTTGTATTATTTTTTAATATTTGAATAAAAAGTAAATACCTATTTATTTACATATATCAAATAAAACAAATAAATGCCTAAAAAATACAAAAAAAATGGTGAAAAATATTTTTTAATGTTTTTTATATTTTAACAAAAAATAACAAGTCAGAAACAAAAAGAAAATGTCAAAAAATGATAAAAATAAACACAATGGGCCAAGGGGTGCAAGTGTGAAAGTGTGGTGTAAACAGAAAAAAAAGTCAGGCCCAGCCCATGGAGGTTTCTTCAACCTCCAGCCATTGTTTGAACACAGAAAAACGCGCGCCCTTGCTCAACCTGCTAACTTCTGATTCCTTGATCTTTTGACAAATCTTAAAACATGAAACTTGTAGAGCTTGAAGCCACGATTTCAAATATATAAAAAAGTTGATCTAACTCTCAGAAATGAGAGAGAATTTCTTCTCCCCCAATTCCTGACCTAGCTTTTTTCAGATATTCAGTTTCAAAATTCTCTCAGTACACACAACATAAATGAAAAGTAATGACATGGGTAGCTTCAGGGCCATGAGTAGAACATGCCCTCTTCATAAACCTAAGCCTAAATATGCTTGGATAGAGAGATAGAAGTTCAAACTTTTACCTGTTCAGTTTGAATCGTGTGCAATAATGGAGGCACTTTCAATGCAATGTGAGGACTTTTACAACTTGCTTGAAGTTTAGGGATGCTTCTCCAACCTCTAGCTTGCTTTGAAACTGACTGAAACGAGCTATGGAAGTTCACCTGCAAAACTGAAAAATGAAAATGGCAGATGGGGTTAGGAGTGTTACAGCTGGTGTTTAGGGCTTGGAACAGTTTCAATGGATGATATGGAGTGTGTTTGCAAGGTTATCATCCAAAGTGCACGAGTGGATTGAGTTGTGGACCTCAATCTGCAGCAGGTGCCCTGTTTTTGCAAGAGAATGGTATTTCTGTGAATGAGGAGGTATTGAAGGTGGTTGGCTCGTGTTTTAGGTCAGTTGGATCAAGTGGAAAGTGTTTACAAACTTTGCTTTGGCTAGTTCTTACAGGAATGAGAGTTGTGGTTAGTTATGCAAGTTTTCTTCTTTTCTAAGTCAAAAATGCCAAGTTGGTTACAAGATCCTCTAGGCCCCTCAAGTATGCTGCAAATGTTTGTCTAGATCAGTGGGATATGTCCATGCCTTTGTGCCTCATAGATTTTCTTTGTACCTCATGGATTGCAAACTTGACATAAAGTTAATCTTTACAAGAATAGATAAAATGCTTTTTCTATTTATGGCTTAATCTTGTATGCAATGGTTAAACACACAAAATAAGGCTTGAACACAAAGGATTGGCATTAAATTATTGAGTGTGGATGAGATAAAAGGCCTGTAATCAAGTTGTGCAAGCTGAGTTCAAAAATGCCTAAGTGTATGAACATGAAAATGGCTCATGAACAAAGTGACTTTTGCCCATATTGCCAAATTTGATTCTCCCTAACCACAAGGGTGTTTGAGAAGTTCTTGGACAATTTGGAAATCTTGGAATGTGTACTACAATCCATCTTTTTAATGCAAGTTGAGATTCCAAGTGGAAGCATGTGAAAAGTGGCCATGAAATTAGGCAAAAATCCTGCCTAGAATAGGTCAAAAAAATTCTAAGTTTAGAATGTTTTGCACCCCTATTCCAAAAATCATAACTTGAGCTACAAGCTTCTTTTGAGGAGACTTTGTGAATCAAATTTATAGATTTTGAAATGGACTATAACTTTCATGTTTTGAGTTTTGTTTGAATCCAAATGTATCTTGATGAAAAGATGGGACAAAGTTAGAAAACAATTAGGAATTTTCACAACTTAGAAAAATTCTAAGTTATGAAATTTCTTCATTTCAAACCCTAATTTGTGATTTTTGATTTCCTGATGAACAAGTTTCATAATTTGACATGTCTTGATGAAAAATGAATCTTGGCACTTGATTTTGACCAAAAAGTCAAAGTTTGACTTTTCAGTATACAGACAAATTTTGCTCAGTTGACTGGAAAATTCATCTGTCAATCTTGTGCATTTGGGATCTTTTGAACTTGTTGAATGTTTCAAGACCATGCAATTGAGTCCTTGAGTCCATATGTGAGCTTGGTTTGACATTGGCTAGGTCAAACAGTAAAAAATTGCCTTTGTGCAGTCAAAACCCTAAAAATGACCATTTTGCCCTTTTGGTGATCTGATCAAATTTCTTGTGGAATTGTGATCCAAACTTGACCAAATGGTTCATATGAGTTCATAATGTTGATGTGGGTCAAAAATCATGAGGTTTGACTGTCAATTGACCACAGATGACTTTTTCCCCAATACAGCTGATTTCTAGGTCAACTGTCCAATTGACTGGGCAAAGATTGGAATCAAGGCTTGAAACTTGGTATGGATAAACTTGTGAGTCCAATATGAAGCATGAAAATCATTTTGGGTCTTTTAGGTCAAAACATATTTGTGCAAACTTAAACCCTAATTTGGGTCAACAGTGCAAGGAGGAGTCTTGAGCAGAGAAAACCCTAACTTGATCTTGAGCTCCAAGGGTCTTGTGGTGAGAAAATATTGATGAAATGGGAGGGAAAATTTTGGGGTACAACACTCCCTGACTTAAAAGAGTCCCTATATTATGGGGATGAATAGTAGCTCCTATTGCAGTAGGCATAAAACCATCTTCTTTCTTCCAAACTGTCCCCAAAATTTCCATAACCAAACTCAACTGAGACTTCAACATAATGTTCTCTTCTCGCAGGAGTTCTTGTCCACGGACCAAATCCTACATGTCCAGCATCAAAAATACCATATGTTCTTTCATCTCGTTAAATTCCCCATGAATTTGTTCCATAACTTGAATCTGATCTTGGAGTGACGAGAAGTCAAGATTAGTAGTTCTGAAAAGAAAATAACGAGTCTGAATAAGGATTCCCCATTCTAAGCACCTTCTATGGATGAATGAAGATGCATGATGATGCATGAGGGCGAGTGAGAAAATGCAATGCCATGTTCAAACATCTTTTTTTGCGTACAATCTTTCACATTTCTTTTTTTTTTGTGTAAAATAAACATGCTATGATGCAAGGTGCAATAACATAAGTTCAAAAGTTCAGCATATAAACTGTACAATCCTCTGGGTAACTGCTGTATAAATCTCCTGAGTAATCCGAATATCCAGGATCAAAGGTTAGACACTAATTTTAGAACACACCAGAACCAAGTACCATGAATAATCGTTGTATAATCTCCGGCCAAGTTGAATATATCAGGATCAAAGGTCCAGAACACAACCAAAGAACCATAGTCATCAACAGAACAATATGGTCACCATCAGAACAAATAGTTACCATTTATACTTGTAAGAAAAATTCCCGCCCCGCTCACGGGTGAAACTAGGTATGGGTAAAGCCAATGGTAACTCAAAATCACGGGTTCACTTGAGAGTATTATCATTGTAAACCTACGTGATAATGATAGCACCTCATTAAAACCTCATCTGAGCATGGACGACACAACCGTCTAGGGTAATATACATCCTCTATCCATCGTGTTACACTCTATTTCTAGTGTTCCTGTGGTTGTCACTTGGCCTGGATATTGGGCCTTTTACCTCTTGTAACACCCACCCAATCATGAAAACATATCCAGCACATCAGTATCACCAATATATGGAAAGAGATAAAATGAAATGCAAACATATGCTCAAATAAACATGTACAAAATGAACAAGCTATAAAGCATAAAAATAAATACTCAAGGAAAAGAAAACAAGATCTAGGACCGACTCCGAGATGGACCAACAAATAGGTCAATTTGTCCCCAGTGAAGTCGCCAGCTGAAACAACAGGCTGAACAGTCATCTAATAAAATATAAATGAAGTCGCCATCGAACATTTTTTATCCCACAAGAAGGGAAAGGTAAACATAGAGTAAACCTGAGAAGGGTAAAATCATGATCAAACGACCGAGAGATTGGGTAAGGGAGTCTGTTACATGAGGGGAAGGTATTAGCACTCCACACGCCCGTAGTACTCTATGGTATCCACTCTTGCTGTCTATATTATAGGTATGTAAGAATCTATATCTAAGTTGTATAGGGAATGCATGCACAAGAAAGGAGAAAAGAATGTAGGGAAAATAAAAGTTTTGCTCGTTCGGGCCCTACCCCAATGCCTATGTATCCATTTTAAAGAATCAGAGCAGCCATAGTTCGGCTCACATGTTTCAGTTTGTATTGTATTTTTTAATTGAACAATGTTAGGTTCGAATCAATCCACCGTGGCTCGACCTTTGGAGACTTACGACCTGTAGCAGAAGGGAACTAACATGTTATTAGAAAAGAAATGCCGATTGGCAAAAAGAAAGGTGTTGGTTTGTCTTTTTTTACCATGAGAAAGGATTTGAAAGTTTTAAGTGTTTTATGATTTGCAAAGAAAAAGAAAATAAAGGTTTTTGTTTTATTATGCAAAGGATGCAAAATAAAACAAAACATCTAAGGGAGACTAACCTAAATCTATCCCTAATGTCATCACACAAATGATTGAACCTAAAGTTGAGTTTTGAAGGGGAAACTCTAACCTATGTTGACATGCATGGATAACAATCCTAATGTCTATCTCAAATAATCATCTGTAGATGAATCAAGAAGTCCTAAAGGAGCATAGCAATGGTCTATCACCTAAAACTATGTCTATCTCGAATCGTCATATATAGTTGAAACGAGAGCTCCAAAGGGAACATGTCAAGGGTATATCATCTCAAAACATGCACACAAAGGCGAAATCAAGCAAGCAAGCCAACAAGCTCAAGAGAGCACAAACAATATGTCGAGATCAACGCATGCTAACTCAAGTCAAATGCCTAACCATGATATAGACGATTAAGGTAGGTATAAAATAAGGTATGGATGCTTTAGCCAAGGGGTCATATCAACCGAGGCAAACGAACAGGGAGTGGATAGAAGAAAATAGCACAGAGCATCAACGTCGACCAACGCGAGCTCAATAAAAAATGTGGAGGATCGATTACAGATCCCTTTTCCACTTGACGAATCGATAACCATGATCTGCATAACTTCGACGCATCGACGTGCAACGTGAGCTAAGGATGACACAAAATAGAATGTGCGGGGGTCAATTGCGGATCCTCTCCGCTTGCCTACTTTTGAGGACTTATTATTTGTAATATAATGCGGGCAAAAATGTAAACACACGTGCGGAACACCTACTTCAAAGGTAGGATTTTAAACAATCACAATTAGCATACAGAAAGCGATGCCTACTACAGGTCTTCAAATAGATACTTCAAGCGCGCGCTCTTTATTTCCTTCTTCCTACTTCTCATGATCTTTAGAAATAAATAAATAATTCGATAACGAATACGATAAAAAGGTATGAGAGAAATACCAAACAAATATCAATCTATAAATATCGAACAATAGCAAAGAAACCCGGAAAACTTCATAAGCTGCTAGCATCAACAAAGAAATTCAGTGACAATATGCGTCGAAGCATCAATAAGCAAGATCAGAATGTGTAACAGACACATCCGTATCACAAAGTGCCTGCACAAAATACAATTATACAAGATATGTAGTACAAAACAAAGGCATGTGTGTCGAATTCAAAAATTGGACCACAAATCGAAAGTCCAAACGAGTTTTTCGATCAAATAATCGAGTAATAATTACATGATCGGAAACTATCCAAGTGTACCTTGCACAATCAACACACATGTTAAAAATAACAAGGAAAATTAAAGTATAAATGAGTGGAAGGAAATTTGGATCAAACAATAGTCAAAGCAAAGTCAAATAAGCAAAAAGCGAAAATTTGGAAAAGATGCGTCGACCGCAACAGGGCATGAGTCGAATCATGCCTGAAATTTTCTCAGTTTGCATCGACCGCTGGGTCGGTACAACACTTCCCACGGGTGACCAGAATGTTTGCGTCAACTCAAAAAGGCTATGCGTTGACTCATGCCCAGGATTTTCCCAGTTTGCATCGACCGCTGGGTCGGTGCAACACTTCCCGCAGGTGACCAAAATTGTTTGCGTTGACTCAAAAAGTCTATGCATCGACTCAACTGCAGTCTTGTCCAAACATTGAAGCAACATAACTTTTGCATCGAGTGTCCATTTTGCGCATGGTTCGAATCGTTGGAAAGCTTGAAAATCATAGAATATCCACGACATGAAATGGAAACCAAAACAACAAAAATTCTACAACAAATTCCCCAATCTTAGCACGATCGACATGTGAATTCATGATTCGATTTCATGAGTTTCGATGCAATTTTCATCAAATCAAAAACCAAATTCACATCAATTATGGTATGACCATAGCACAAGGAAATTTGTAAAAAACAAAAAATCAATTGAATCATGTGGTAAGATCAAGGCACAATGACTCAAGCATTTTGTCAAACACATAATCTCTGAATTATACCACACATAATCAATCAAGAATCATAAATTAAGCTTGAAACAACTTCAACATTTTGTTTTCTCAAATAAGCACTTTCATGATAATCAATTAATCGAATAAACACTTATTTAATCATCCAATTCCGGATTTTCACATCATAATTCAATATCAATTCATATTTTCGTAATCAAAATCACTTCCATAATTTGTAAGTACGAAGTGCGCCTAAGAGGGGGGGAGTGAATTAGGTACTTTAAAAAATTCTGATTTTAGTGATGATGAATATTATTTTTCTGGATTATGGTGAGTTTATGAAAGAGTAAAGTGCAAAAAAATAAAGAGACACAAGCGATATATCCTGGTTCCCCTCACAGTCCGAGAGTACTCCAGTCCCCTTTCAACATGAAAGAGATTTCTTTATTGTGGAAAACTTAAACAAGAACTACCCAAAACCAAGAACAATCCTCTTGGACCAAGAACAATCCTCTTGGATTTTCACTATGTCAACAATGAGAACAATCCTCTCAAAGTGACTTCGTTTGTATCCAACAATCCTGGAAAAACAAGATTTATAAAACCACTTAAACTTATTTCCAACAATCCTAAAAAATAAGTAAGTATTTATCAATATTTGATTTGAGTGAGTTTGTAGTGTAATAATCACTATGAGTGATTTAATCAATGAATTTGATCTTCTCTTCCAATGATAATAATATACAATGACTGAAGATATGTAATGCTCAAAGTTTTATGTTTGACAATATGTGAAAGTGTGCAGAAAAACTTTGTGTATGAAAGTGAAGAAAAGCTTGAGTTTGATATTTAAAATTCAGAAAAAATACTTGGAACATGTGTTGAAATGATTTTGAAAATGAGTATTTATATGTTTAAAGCACCTTTTTGAAACAACATAAAGTTCTGTAAATGAATCATGAATAATTGCCAAGATTGAGTGAAAGGTTTCCATGAAAAGGTGTTATGAACAGGCATGTGCAAAGCTGCTATTTTTCAAAATCGTGCAGCATGCAATCGATTGCATCCTTTGTTTAAATCGATTGCATGGGGTTTCAACAGCTAGAATTTCAAACATTTTGAGTGTGCAATCGATTTCACAAGAGTGTAAATCGATTGCATGTGAAGTCAGTAGAAAAATTGATTGAGTGCAATCGATTGCACAAACATGTAAATCGATTGCACTGAGAAACAGTAGAAAATGTTTTGAAAAAATTAAGCATGCAACCAGTTGCACTAATATGCAAATCGATTGCACTCAAGTGAAAAATGTTTTTTAGCTTAAAAAAACTTGAGTAAGGATTTGGACAATATAAAATATTTCTTTTGACCATTGAGCATCTATGTCTTAAGTTCAAAGTAAGTATTATCATTATACCTTGAAATTTGTTAAGCGCTTGAACTGAAGACTTTATCCATAGATGCTTTTAGCTTGATCAATAATGTTTGCCTTCTTTGTCCCTCATGGTTTGTCTTCATCAAAACAAAAGTGCATTTGAGAAGCTTGATTTTACATAATTTAAATTAGATCAAAGTTCAATTTATTGATCCATAAAAATGCTTATTTAAGAATCACTTATTTGAAAAGTGTTTCAACCAAGAAAAGCTTACCGTAGAATTGGATAGGAAGCTTAGGTGTAGAGATCGCAACAATCAGATTCGAGATTGGAGAAGAATTGAGCTTCTTTGACTTTTGGATCTTCAAGAAGTTGTTGGAAAAGTTGTTGGTGTTCTTGATGAAAATAAGAGAAATTTGCTCTTTGATCCTTGAGCAAGATGAGAGAAAGTTTTTGAGTGTTTTTGAGAATCGATCAATTATGAGAGTCCATTTTGAAAATTGGAGGGAATAAGAATATATAATGTGCTCGTTTTTTGAATGAATGAGCCTCCAATAAACACAAGCAAATCTGCTAATTTTTAGTTCATCAGAGTTTGACACCTTAAAGTCAAATTCGTAGGTCCCTCGGCGCGACTTTCGAAGTTGAAATGTGAAAATAAAATATAGCCAACATCATGCCCGAAGATAGGCTCAATCAGATAAATGGTGATTTAGTTATGATTTTTTGAAGTTTCATCTCAGATGAAAATATTTCTCGGTTCAGGATTTTCAAATGTGTTACACGCGTTTTGGACCAAAAACGAAGGCCTTTGGGATACCATTCGAATTGAAAAGCTTAAAGAAATATTTATCCGATTCAATTTGTGAACCAATGCCACTAGAACTAGCTCGATACGATAAGAATCGACCAAGTTATGATTTTCCAAATATGAAGCGGGTGAACATTTGTCACAATTTTCTTATGCGAACAAATTTCATAAATTCATATATTCGAAGACTCTCTGAGTAGAAATGGCTTCCGACCATGAGATATGAAATGTAGATGACATCAAGACGGAATTTTGGTCACCAGAACAGGCTCAAAACAATGAACGGTCTTCGAGTTATGAATTTCCTAGTGCGCTAAAACTGCACTTTCAGCACCTTTTTCTTTGTATTTTTCACCATATAACTTCCAAAAGAACCGCGTATTCGGAGACTTTCCTTTGAGAATTAGATTTTGGTCCGAACACAAAAATTGAAGAGAACATCGAGATAGTTTCAAAACTTCAAGAATAAACCCAAAACACCATTCTTAGCTGGAGATGTGAATTTTCAAACTCAGATTAGTCAAAACACTATTTCCAATTCGCACTGTTTTAAATTCACCAAAAACACTCAAATCTTCCACAACTCAAACATGCATTGAAAAATTATAAGAGCTTTGTCATGTTGATCAAATACCTTGACCCCATGAATACGAAACCAATGATATGCATGCATGTGTATATGCAAACAGAGTATAAGCCAATCAAAGTTAAAACAAAGAGGGCAAATTTTGGGTGCAACACCTGCTATTTACACCCCCAAGAATTACTAAGTTCAAATAAAATGCACCCCCCTGTGTTTTTGTTAAAATTAATTTTATTTTTATATTTTATATTTCATTTACTTGTTTTATTTAATATATTCATTTTAATAAATTCTAAAATTGTTTATTTTTTAATTCAAATTCTTTTTTTTAAATATTAACTCATTTTTTAATACTTTAATTGCATTAAATTCTTTTTTCTCATGCATTAAAAATATTTTTTTCTCATATTACATAATATATTTAAAAATATCTAACCAATCAAATACTAACCCATTTTTTACTAACTTAATAAACTCAAGATATTATTTTCAAAAAGGATTATGGAAATATCTTCTATCGACTGCGAACTTTGTCTACAAATTCTACTATTCACACACCTAGATTTGGTTCAAGGAGAATTCCAGATATTTTCATAATCCATAAAAAAACTAACCAAAAAACTACGAACTACAAATTGAGACTCTGATTCCTCATAAGAGGATATGTAGGCACACAACTTAAAAACTGTGGCGAGTTCCCCTATTTAAAAAATTAAAACCCTATTCCTAAACCTTAAACCTAAACCCTAGTATCCTTGTGAATAAGGTAGATGAAGGACGCCTAACACCTTCCATTCGTCTAAAGTGAGTCAAGAACTTAGAATCTCTGTATCATCAATTAGGGTTATCCCATTATATTCTCATTTTAGGATAAACATTAATGGTGACGACTCTATATTTTCAACCGGTTTATACAGCTAGCGACTCTGCTGGGGACTCCACCCTAGGGTTTAGAAGCCTTTTCTTAGGTTTAGGTTTTTTATAGTTTTTCCTATTTTTGGTATTTTTATATATTTGCTTTATTTATTTATTTATTTATTTACTTTTTTTATTATTATATTATTATTATATCTTTATCATTTGTTGGCGGGATTTTATTTCAAAAAAATATTTTCAAAAACCTTAGAAAGAAGGTTCGTCTATTGGCCAAGGGGATACATCATCCTTATGAGTTTTTGTGACGACTTCACCTAGAGTCGGTGGAATTCCAAAAAAGAAATATTTCTCAAGTGATATCCTCTTGGGGGGTAGTACTTTGGGATGAAACTTATGACTTTTTGTATAAATCCTAAACCAAAATCTCATAGTGAGACCTTTCACGACCTTAGAGACGAAAGTTTCAGTCTACAAAGAGGCTCCACTCAAGGGAGGCCCTAATGCCTTTCCCTCTAGTGTAATCCATGATAGCCTTAAGTAATTCACCTTATAGGGAGGGTAGAATATATGTAGGCCAAAACTAGGAGCCTACCAATTAAGGATACCTTTCATAAATCCCGTTTTTATCCTCATGCATTCATACATCTCCCATATTCATCATTTTCCACTCTCTTTGTTTGTCTTATTCACAAGATTAAAAAAATAATCAAAGGTTTTGGTGAGTGTCTAAAAAATGGATGCCACGGGAAAACAGTTTGTTTGTGTTAGTACTCTCAAGCTAAATATGACAAAGATAATAATCATCAAGGAGAAACTGCCTGAAAGAGCCATGAAGATGTTAGTGCTTCCAATGGTTTCTTTTTTGTTCGAATGTTTTTCAATATCTAAATTGTATTTCCTTTTAAGGATGATTATTATTAATGAAAGTACTTTTGTTTCCATATTCGAATTTCATATTCATTTCAAGATGCTCACTAATAAAAAGCAAAACCTAGAAAAAATATATAAAGGAATCCAACGTGAATAAGACAAAGGTAAAAAACTTTTAGCATATTCATACGCATCCATGCATTCATCGCATTTCGAATCTCATAACAAAACTCACTATTTTCCAAAAAAACCATCTCCAGTTAAATCATTGGCAAGAAAGCACCACCTCTCCGACTACCATATCAAACAAGAGCCCATCAAAAGAAAGAGATGGAACAGATCAAGGAGAATCAAGCCGCATTCAAGGAAGATTTGGAGCAAGTAAAGGGCAATATTGACTCAATGAAAGGAGACATGAGTCAAGTTTTGTTAGCTTTGAAGAACATCATTGAGAGACAAGAACAAATTTCTAGGGCATCCTTTGAAGAAGTAGTCCAAACTTTTGGTGCATCAAACGGTCCCCAACCGAGAAGAGAGTCAGAATCAGGACCTCTAAAGTCAATTGTAGCACAACAAGAGGTCATATAAGCTGATATTGAAGGGTTTGTCCTACCTCCACCGAAGGTATGGGCATCCCATACTTTGCAAATTCCAATCAACAAAGCAGACAAATACGTAGATCTATAATACAGAGAACTCGATTTGAAAGGTGCTACTCAATCATACCAATCCAAGATAGTTGAGAATCCCTCAGTGCTCAATCAGTATAAAGCTCTTGAAGAAAGGTTGAAGGATGTGGAGGGTTACAATGCTTTCAACGTCGATGCTCTTGAAATGGGTATAGTTCTAGATGTGGTGATCCCTCTAAAATTCAAAGTACCTGACTTTGGAAAATATAAGAGGCTCACATGTCTGAGAAACCATCTACACATGTATTGTAGAAAAATGCATGCATGTGCTCAAGATCAGAAGCTGATAATCCATTCTTTCCAAGATAATTTGAGTGGGCATCTCTAGTTTGGTACATGCAATTGGAGTGAGTTCATATCCAAACATGGGCAGATCTTGCCAACGCTTTCCTGAGACAATACAAGTACAATTTGGACATGGCTCCTAACCGCATGCATCTCCAAAATTATTCCAGAAGAAGGATGAGTCCTTCAAAGAATATGCTAAGAGGTGGAGAGAAATGGAAGCCCATGTACAACCACCACTCCTGGAGAAAGAATTAGTCGATATGTTCATGGGCACTTTACAAGGGATGTACTATGATAAGATGGCAGTGAGCGTCTCTTCTGGATATTCTGATTTGGTGACTATTGGTGAAAGAATTGAAGTAGGTATAAAGAGTGGGAAGATACAAGGGGTATCATCTAGTACCCCTTATAATTAAAAGAGACATGTTCCTAACTTCTCGAAAAAGAAGGAAAGAGAAATTAATGATGTCGCATCACACCCAAGGGTACAACAACTATTGGTAATTCCACGAGAACAACGACAGAATAGGTTTGAAAGGCCTCCAAGAAGATTTAATCCTCTCCCCATGCCTCACACTCAATTATTACAACATTTACTCAAAGCATCTTTGGTAGAGCAGAAGTCTCTAGCTCCTCCAATTGGGGCACCCCCACCAAAATATGATGCAAATGCCAGGTGCGAGTATCATGCCAATTCTCTAAGGCATACTATAGAAAAATGTTGGGCCTTTAGACACAAGGTTCAGTACTTGTTGTATTCTCAAGATATCACTTTTGATAAACCAAACACCAAAACAAACCCCATGCCTCCGCATGATGGACCAGCGGTGAATGCAATTGAGGTGGTCACTGACTTTGGGGCATCCAGACAAGTAAAGGCCCCGATAAACCTTTTGAATGAATATTTGTTGAAGTGTTGGTTCCTCTTGGAACACAATGAAGCTTTTGAGAAGATGTTACAAAAATTGGTGGATCAAGGGATAGTCTAATTTCGAGCAATACCCTAAAGAAGAATACATATATGCGATCGATGGAAGTGCGAAGAAGCCATTGGTAATTCCTTGCCAAGGGCCGAATTTTGCTAAGAAAACTCTTTGATTCTATAGGAAGAGTCAACTGAAGCACCAATGGTGATACCACGACAAACTCTAAGGATACCAGTGGTTCTAAAGACTACAATGGTGATTAGGGGGGCATCTCCTACCCCTTATGAAAGTAACAAAGAAGTACCATAGAGTTATGATTCTACTATATATGTCAATGGTTTAAAACAAGAATGTGAGTCATCGACAAGTCAAGGACCTGCAACCACAAATATTGCATGAATAGGGGGCATGACTCGCAGGGGTCGAATTTATGGTCCAGAACCACAAAAGAAGAACAGTGTTGTGGTTAGAGAAGTGATTATAGGGTGGTGGATCAGCTTCACCAGACCCCAGCCAAGATTTATATACTCCCGTTGCTCATCAATTCAGAAGTGCATCGAGACTCTTTGATGAAGATCATGAGTTCGACTCATGTTGCAGAGGAGATTACAGTGAATTAGTATGACAATATTATAGCAAACCTAACATCTGGATCATACTTAGGCTTCAATAAATTGAGTTGCCTCCACAAGGTAGAGCTCACAACAAGACGTTGCATATTTCCATTCAGATAGGTACAACTAAATTGTCCAGGGTACTCACCGATACTGGTTATGCCCTTAATGTTTTACCAAAATCCAGCCTAATGAAGTTAACACTAGACGGCGTTGTTATAAGGCCAAGTTCTATGAATAGTCAAAGAATTTGAAGATTCTCAAAGTTTAGTATTTGGAGAAATGGATCTTTCTGTCAAGATCAACCCACATATGTTTTACATTACTTTCCAAGTAATGGATATAGATCCAGCATACACATGTTTTCTCGGATGACCTTGGATCCATGCAGCGGGGGCTATTACTTCAACTTTACATCAGAAATTGAATTTCCTCGTTGAAGGAAGATTGATTATAATCGACGGTGAAGAGGACATCTTTAAGTCATATAGAGTCCTATAGATATATCAGTGCAGATGAAGACTTCATAGCAACACCATTTCAAGTCTTAGAGGTTACTTTAATGGTGATCCTACCGGTGGAAAAAATCAAGAAACCCACTGTGACTTTATGGAGATATTTGAAAATAGCTGTGGAATATGGAACCTTAAAAGGTTGGGGCAAACTTGTGGAAATACCGGAGAAGAACAATTGTTTTAGTTTTGGCTACGAATCATCAAAGGCTACCTTGAAAGGCAAGGCGCAATTTCCCCCTATCCAGAAAACCTCCATCATTAAAGAAACAGAACATGGCGGACAAGTGGTGATGATATATAACAAGAGAAACACCAAGAGAGCATATGACTTCATTCGGGAATATGCTTCAGGCGAAGAGCTCAAAAATTGGACAGTCGTCGAGATTCCAGAGATCTTTTTCTTTCCGAAGTAATTTTTCTTGTTTTTGAAAGAACCTATGTCAAGCCCGAGTCATAGGGGTAGCTTGTAAGGGTCCCCTAATTTGTTTCAAACAGTATTATAAATTAATAAGAGTTATATTTCCCATTAAACTAAGATCCATGTCTTTCCCTTACATTTATTTCTTTTCTTTTTAAAATGACAATACTTTTCTTAATATGAATTTTCCAAATTCACATACTAAAACTGCACCAAAACATGATAAATGTGTAAATCCATGCCTAAAGTTACCGATAATGTTACTGTTGCTATCCGATATAATTTTGATGCACCCATCAACCAAGCGGAAGAGGAAGATGATGAACATCTTGAACTCTTCGAAGAATTGGAAAGGTAATTAGAGCAAAAAGCTGGCAATATACAACCATACCAGGAATATATTGAGACCATCAACCTTGGCACAAAGGAGGATCTAAAAGAGTTCAAGCTAGAGGCAGCATTGGAAGAAAGTGTCAAAGAAAGACTGATCAAGTTGTTACATGAATATGTGGATATATTTGCATGGTTTACAAAGATATACCAGGATTGGATACAGATATTATGGTGCATAGACTACCTCTCAAGGAAGGTTGTTCTCCAGTTAGACATAAGCTCAGAAGAACTCGGCCAGACATATCTAGCAAGATTCGAGAAGAAGTCCTTAAACAATTTGATGAAGGATTCTTAGCGGTGGTATATTATCCACCTTGGATAGCTAACATCATTCCAGTACCCAAGAAGGATGACAAAGTACGCATGTGTGTAGATTATCGTGATCTGAACAATACAAGTCCTAAAGACAATTTCCCGTTACCTCACATAGATGTTTTGATGGATAATACAGCTCAAGCTTTGGTAATCTCATTCATGGATGGTTTCTCAGGTTATAATCATATCAAAATGGCACCCGGGGGTATGGAAAAGACTACTTTCATAACTCTTAGGGGCACTTTCTGTTACAAGGTGATGCCTTTGGGTCTAAAGATTGCATGGGAAACTTTTCAGCGAGCTATGGTTACACTATTTCACGATATAATCCACAAAGAAGTTGAGGTATACGTAGATGTTATGATTTCCAAATCTTATACAGAAGAGGATCACATAATACATTTACTAAAATTATTCGAACGATTGTGAAAGTTTAAACTAAGGTTGAATCTGAACAAGTGTACATTTGGTGTCAGTTCAGGAAAGTTATTGGGTTTTATTGTAAGTCAGCATGGTATTGAGGTAGATCCCAACAAGGTAAAGGCCATATAAGAAATTCCATCTCCAAGAACAGAAAAAGAGGTTTGTGGTTTCTTAGGACGATTGAACTCGAGGTTCTTATTGTACCTAACTACTACGTGCGATCCTATATTCAAATTATTTCGAAAAGATTAGACAGTGGTGTGGAATGATGATTGTTAGACAGCCTTTGAGACAATAAAGTGACATTTACAAGAGATACAAATCTTGATGCCACCAGTTCTTGGAAGACCGCTCATCATGTACTTAACAGTGCTTAAAGGGTCAATGGGATGTGTATTAGGGAAACATGATGAAACAGGTAGAAAAGAGCGTGCAATCTAATTTCTCAGCAAGAAATTCACCAACTACAAAACCAGGTACTCACTTCTCGAGAAGACTTGTTATGCTTTGGCTTGGGCTAATAAACTGTTAAGGCAGTATATGTTAACTCCCACCACTTGGTTAATAGTAGGAATGGATCCTTTAAAGTATGTGTTCAAAAAACCAGCTCTTACAAGAAGAATTTCTAGATGGAAAATGTTACTATCCGAGTACGACATCTAATATATTACTCAAAAGGCCATTAAGGGTAGTGTACTAGCTGATCATCTGGCTCATCATCCGTTTCCAGAATATCAACCAATGAAGTTTGACTTTCCAGACGAAGATGTCATGGTTATAGGTGACTACGAAATACCAGGACTTGACGAAGGACCTGAACCAGGTGCACGTTGGACACTAATGTTTGGCGGTGCTTCAAACGCACTAGGGAATGGTATTGGGGCAGTTTTGACTTCTCAAAATATTTTTCACAAACCTTATACTGCAAGGTTATGTTTTGACTGCACAAATAATATTGTTGAATACAAAGCTTGTATTTTGGGTTTGGAAGTTGCTATCGATCCAAGAATTAAACATCTCAAAGTGTATGGGGACTCATCATTAGTCATATACCAAGTCAACAGTGAATGGGACACTAAACATCCCAAATTGATTCCATATCGGGATCATGTTTTGAAGCTAGCTACGGAATTTACTGAAATTACATTCAATTATATTCCTCAAGAAGAAAATCAGATGGCAGGTGCCTTGGCAACTTTATCAGCCATGTTCAAAGTGACCTGGCCAAATCACAAACCACGCATTACAGTTAGACATTTTGAAGAACCTTCACACTGCTTTTCCATTGAAGAAGGACCGGATAACAAGCCTTGGTTCTATGACATCAAAAGGCATCTTGAGAGACAAGAATATCCAAAAAATGACTTTGTGATTAATAAGCGAACTCTGTGGAAGCTAGCTTTAAAGTTATTTCTGAATGGTGATGTATTATACTAAAGAAACTACGATATGGTGTTACTTAGGTATGAGGAGAAAAATGAATCAGATACACTTATGAGAGAAATCCATGAAGGCACTTTCGGGGCTCATACAAACGGACATGCCATGGATAGAAAAATCTTACGAGCAGGTTATTATTGGTTAATGATGTAAGTTGATTGCTACCATTATACAAGGTGTGATACGGTGGCAGAACCAGACTGTTTTAGGAAAATGCTGGTTTGCGTTTTGTGTTTGTGTTTGCGAAATGTCGCGGTAAGGAAGAGTCACCACCGACTTTTATTTTATCCAACTGGAAAGGACAAAAGCACAGAAAAATTCCTTTTTTCGAGATTTTGAGTACGGGGGGTAGATTATAGAAAGGGAAGGTATTAGCACCCTTTCTATCCGTAGTTTTCTACAGGCTCTTAGGTACTTTCTCATCATTTTTAAAAATTGCTTCCGTGTTTGTGTGTTTTGAAAAGTTAGCTGATTTTTACTCTTCTGAAGGAATCAGTCATGAATTTTCCTCTCCCATTACTCCTCAGCAGAATGGGATTATGGAACGCAAAAACATAACCCTTCAAAAATCTGCCAGAGCTACGATTCGTGCTAAGAAGTTACCCTACCACTTTTGGGCTGAAGCTATGAATATTGTGTGTTATATCCATAACAAGGTTACTCTAAGGAAAGGCACCTCAACCACATTGTATGAAATATGGAAGGGAAGAAAGCCTAATGTCAAATACTTTCATGTTTTTTGAAGTAAATGTTACATCTTAGCATACCGGGAACCGAGAAGGAAGATGGATCCCAAGAGTGATGAAGGAATATTCCTGGATTACTCTACAAATAGCAAAGCTTATAGAGTCTTTAACTCTAGAACCAAGGTTATGATGGAATCCATAAATGTTATTATTGATGATAGAGGATGGAATGATGAAGATGTCTTAGAAGATGTTGGAACATCTTTGTCTGATATTCCAAAAGAATCAAATGATAGAAGTATTGGTTCTAATCCACCTCAAGAAGATCCTGATCCTAGTCATCTCAATAAAGGGTCTTCAATTAGAACACAGAGAGAGCATCCTAAGAACTTATCATAGGATATCTAAATAAAGGAGTTACTACCAGATTAAGAGAATGGATATCAAACTCTTGCTTTGTGTCAAAATTGATCCTAAGAATGTTAAAGAGGCCCTAACTGATTATTTCTAGATTAATTCCATGCAGGAAGAGCTAGAACAATTCAGTAGAAATGAGGTTTGGGATCTAGTTCCAAGACCTGAAGGGACAAATGTGATTGGCACTAAATGGGTATACAAGAATAAATCGAATGAAAAGGATGGTCACTAGAAATAAGGCAAGGTTAGTTGCACAAGGATACACTCAAATTGAAGGAGTTGACTTTGATGAAACATTTTCTCTTGTAGCCATACTTGAATCAATCAGAATACTCTTGGGAATTGCATGCATAGTGAAATTTAAATTGTTTCAAATGAATGTAAAGGGTGCATTCTTAAATGGCTATCTAAATGAAGAAGTTTATATGGAACAACCTAAGGGATTTATTGATCCAAGTTTTCCTAAACATGTGTACAAACTAAAGAAAGCTCTGTATGGATTAAAGTAGGCTCCAAGAGCTTGGTATGAGAGATTGACAAAATTTCTTGGTGAGAATGGATATAGGAAATGTGGCATAGACAAAACTCTTTTTGTCAAGGAAGAAGAAGAGAAGATCATGATTGCACAGATTTATGTTGATGATATTATGTTTGGTGGGATGTCAAATGAGATGGTTCAACATTTTGTCAAGCAAATGCAGTCAAAATTTGAGATGAGCCTTGTTGGTCAATTAACCTATTTTCTTGGTCTGCAAGTTAAACAAATGGAAGATTCCATATTCTTATCTCAGAGCAAGTATGATAAGAACATAGTAAAGTAATTTGGTATGGGAAATTACAGTCACAAAAGAACTCCTGCCCCCACACATCTGAAGTTATCTAAAGATGAAAAAGGATTCAGTGTATATCAGTCTTTACAGAAGTATGATAGGCAGACTTCTATATCTCACAGCTAGCAGACCTGAAATTTCCTTTGTTGTAGGGGTGTGTGCTAGATATCAAGTTGATCCTAAAGTTAGCATTCCAACCATGTGAAGAGAATTCTTAGATATGTGAATGGGACAAGTGACTATGGTATGTTATACTCTCATGGATCTAGTTTTGCCTTAATTGGTTATTGTGGTGCTGACTGGGCAGGAAGTGCTGATGATAGAAAAAGTACATAAGGAGGATCCTTCTTTCTGGGAAATAATCTCATATATTGGTTCAGTAAGAAGCAGAATCATGTGTCTCTGTCCACTATTGTGGCTGAGTATATTGATGCAAGAAGAAATTGTTCTTAATTGGTTTGGATGAAACAAATGTTAACAGAATTTAATGTAAAACAAGATGTCATGACATTATTCTTTGATAATATAAGTGCCATAAACATATCAAAAAATCCTATTCAACACAACAGGACCAAACATATTGATATCCGTCATCACTTCATAAGAGAGATTGTTGAAGAAAATAGTATTGCCTTAGAACATGTAGCCACTGGCTGACATTTTCACTAAGGCTTTGGATGCTAATTAGTTTGAGAACTTAAGAGGAAAATTAGGGATTTGCCTATATGAGGGTTTGTAGCAATTAAAGCCGTGTGGGAATATCATTAAACTGATATTATATTATTTATGTTTTCAACAAATCAAATTTCGAAAGCAATCATTACAAGACTGTCTCAAATTGTTTTCCACACGTTACGAAATAATATTTTTCTACTTTCACAAACTCTTCATTCTCCTCTACAAAAAAAGAACCCTTGTCATTCTTCATTTCTTTGCTCAAAAATCTTCAAAGATGTCTCAACATCATACATCATCTTCCTCAAAATCTGTCAACCTTCTTGAGAAACTCCCTCTTGACAGAGTACTTGACGTTACTCCTCTAACAACTATCCCACCGCTTGAGAAGAAGGTCAAGAAACCCAGATCATCACCTGCAAAGAAATCCAAAGGCGATAAAGGTAATACTTCTACTGCTACTAATGATGGGACAGAAGAAAAGATTGTTAATGTTGATAGAAGCATTGGAATACTAGTAGATAAAGTGTTAAATGAAGGTTTTTTTGTGCCTAGGATTTCTACCCCTCTTGATCGTATACCTGCTCCATCTAACAAAATAAATGACCCTAAAAGTGTTGTTGAATCGTCCATCTCCAAGAAAGATGTCGCTGAAAGCAAACTTGATAAGCTTGTTGCTTCTGCTCTAAAGGAAGTGGAAGAGGATGTTGAACAAGATGTTGAGAAGAAATCCCCTGCAAAGGAAGATGTTACTGGCTCCAAAGCTGCATAAAATCAAAATGCTGAGAATGTGGTTAATGTATATGAGATGTCTAACAATGAGCTCATTACTAATGTGGTGCCTAGAATTGCAAAAAGGCTCAAATATAGGAAAGTGAAGGATGTAAGTTTCACACCCCCTGCCAAGACTTCCAAGAAGAAAACCATGTATGGTCCCCCAAAGTGTGGAAGTAAAGTGGTTCCTCTCTCTAGAAAAAGAAAAACTAGACCTGATAGCTCCATAAATGATGATGATGATTATGTAAAGAGATCTAAAAGCAATAAGAAAGTTGTATTAGTTGAAGAAGCTGACTCTAAGTATGATGTCGAGAAATATGTCCAGGACATGTCTCCTATCAAAAAGTATGCAAGCAAGAAACTTTCTGTTAGGATACCTGATGCCCCTCTTGACAACATTTCCTTCCATTCTGTTGGGAATGCTAAAAAGTGGAAATATGTGTTTCAAAGAAGAATTGTCCTTGAAAGAGAATTTGGAGATGGTGCTCTGGAATTCAAAGAAATCATGGAGCAAGTACTTAAGAACTAATCTACCTACTCGAAAAAGAGAATTGTTCTATTCTTGTTTCCTTTAGACAGTGCTATCCCACTATTAGTGAGTAGGTAGCACCGTCGTTGGAATTTAAAGGGCCAATTCGAAAGGGACATGTGATCACTAAAGCAATGTTAGGACGTCTTAGTAGTAACCCTAATGTCTTAGATCAACTATTCGAGGCAACAATTCTGAGGCAACCATTCCGAGGCAACTTTTCCGAACGGGACTTTGATCTTTGTTTAGACAAGAGAGCGAACACTAAAATATCCTATACTTAATGACCATTTACCGAAGGCAACCGAAGTGAGAGTATACCCTAGTAGTGCGCATGTGCGAGTGATTCAATTTCAAGTTTATTATGTTTGCACATTTAGGGTTTGTTAACTATTTTAAAGTTTGCATACATTCTTGTCATGCATCCCTAATATTCATACATCTAACAGTTAATATTTACGGAATTAAAAATACGAAAAATAATGCTACGCTATTACAAGGCTTCGGGTATTTACATAGCCAAAAATAAACCCTTAAAAAACGATAAATGAAAGTAAAAGACATAATTAATCTATTACAACTTGTGAGCAATTACATTAATATGGAAAAATAAAATAATAAAGTGCGCGCGAGGAAATTAAGAATGATAAGAAAGTAGGGTTTTGACCCCTTCTAACCTAATTGGAAGAAAAATTGTTTTTGTTAATTTTGATTATTTTTAAGAAAAGAATTAGGTTTTTAAATTAAATACATAATTAATTATCTAATTAAATTAATTAATGAAAATAAATAAATGGCCTATTTTTGTGTTTTGTTATTTTTTAAGAAAAAGAAAATAGAATTACATTGAACTAAAACCCTAATTGTTCTAATTGTTTTTAATTTATTTACAAAAACAATTTAAGTTACCTAAAATTAAATAACCTAATTAAATTAATTAATTTTTTGACAAAAAACAAGCCTAAATCTAATTGGATGTAAAATATATTTTTTGTGATTTTTTTACAAAAGAAAAATTAATTTATGTTAGTAAATATAAATAAATAAATTAATAAAGAAAAATGTAAAAAGAAAAGTAAAAGAGAAATTGGGCCTGAAAAGTGATTTTGGGAGTGTTGATAGCAAATCTTGGGCCCAAAAGGGATTGACCCACGTTGACCTGCTAGATCCCATGCATTGCTTTGACCATGGCCTATGATGCTCCTTCATTGATGGCCTTCAGATCTGGCTTCCAGGACACTTGGCAGGTGAGATGATGAGGTCACATGGTGGTCTCTTGGCTTGTATGCACGTTGGATTACCTGAAGCAAAATAATATGGAATAACTGGGGGGACCTGGGATTCGAACCCAGGCCCCAAGGAACTTTTCCAACGCCTGGCCACCAACTGAGCTGCACGTTCTATTTGTACATAGAATGATAATAAAAGATAATATATAATAATGTGGGTTAGTAGAAAGAAAATAAAAAAGCACGCTGGAATTCAAATAGACCAATACGGTAGCGCCACTCCAGTCATCCTTGTCCTCTCTCCGTTGGTAAAAGTCAAAGACTTTTACCTACGAACGTATGTTCGTAGCTACAAACCCCGTGATTCTCAAAATCAAACAGAAGCAAGATAAATAAAATGTAAGGCCTTGGATTGATTCGTCTTGGCCTGCTGAGCACCATGGTGCCCTTCTTGAGGGCCAATTTTACCTGTGTAAAAAGATCCTAAAATGAAGCATAAAACCCTAACAATGGAAAATCTTGATACAGTCCATAAAAATGCAATTGAATGTTATAGATAGTTTGGAAATGTTTCAAGGAGCAAGAATATATAATTATTTCGTGCTATAGACGCCAAAATTATGCAAATCGATTTCAAGAACAAACCAAGGTCGGGGCTGACTTACAGTGGGTTATAGTGCTGGAAACTCCTTGTTCTTGATTGGTTTCTCTTGCTTGTGATCCCAGGAAGCAATTGGGATGGCTAGAGGGACTTGAGAATTCCTGGAAGTGAAAAATCGAATCACCACTTTTCTTTGATTTTTTCAAGTTTTTTCTGACTTTGTGCGCCTCCAAAAACTTCTCCTTTAGGTTTGCAATTGTTCAATATATATCCATGATTGAATTAGGGTTGCAAACATGATCTCAATCTTCCTCCAAGGATTTACACGATTTCAATCACTTGCCAACTGGATATAAGACCTGAAACATGCACAATATCTTGAGGTTTCAATGTTTTAGATTTTTCATGATTTGTTTTGATTAAAATTGATTTAATTCAAATAAAAATAAAAATAAATAATAAAAATAAGATAAAGACAACTGGCAAGAGCTAGGGCTCGTGGAACATGCTACCAACTCAAAACAAGTGCAAAAAGTTAGGCCCATTTAGCAAAATTTGCAATTTTAGGCATAGTTGACTTTTGACAATTTTGCAAAAAGGGTCAACTTCACCAATGCATAACTTCCTCAATTTTGACTCTTTGAAGGTGTTCTTGGACTTTTTAGAAATCTTTAGATGTCCTCTAAGCAACCCCTTTGGTCTCATCTCGATTTGGTATTCCATGTTCATGTATGATGCTTTGATAAAAAAGGTGTTTTTGTTAACTTTTCAAAATGACCTATAATGTCAAAATTCATAACTTCTTGTGAGTGCATATTTTGAACTTGGGAGCTGAATGTGGATTGTATATGATTGCATCCTATTCAAAATGAGCTTTGGATGGGTCATTTCTCATAAAGTATGACAAAGTTATGCTTGGTCAAAGTTGAGGTGACTTTTCCTACAAAACCCTAATTTAGCAACTTTTGGTTCTTGATGAATTGTGAGCAATCATGGATGAATCATGATCAACCCTTGATAAAATGATGAAATATACTTCAAAATGAGGATGTTGACCAAAAATCTTGAAGTTTTCCACAGTTGACTTTTGCCCTAGCACAATCAATTTTCAGGCCTTTGAGCAATTGACTGAGCAAACTTCCTTTGCAAGGCTTGAAACTTGTCATGGATGATCTTGAGAACATATTAGGACAATGGTGAGCACTTGGGATACCTTGGACTCAAGTATCTTGATGTTATATGAAACCCTAATTTGAGGTAGACAGCCTTAGGAGAGAGCTTGTCTGGTCAACCCTTGGACTTCCTTGAGCAACTTGAGATTTTCTCTTGAAATGTTTTGAGAAATATGGGAGGGAAAATTTTGGGGTACAATAGCTTCCCCTGTTCAATCTTCTTAAACCTGAGGATGTAGATTAGCTTTCCTGCCTTTCGTGATCCAAAGGTGGAAGATGATTGAACACTAGAGTGCCTAGAAATTTGCACTCGCATGAAGTGGTATTTGTCTTACGATGTCGGGAATGGGCTTACAGATTCCATTTGGAAATTGATGAAGGAATCTGGGCTTAAGATGCCATCAGAAGAAGTGTCGATCGCATAAGAGATTCCTTAGCGAGATTCTGTATACCTATTGTTGAGGAAGATTCCGCTGGGGAATTCTGATCTTTGTCTTGAGAGAAATAGAATTTTAGGAGCTTCGGTCGTCCGTTATTCTACTGGGAAATCGTCTCTTGGTCGAAGAGGTGAAAATGAACTAGTATATGGTCGTAATCCAGGCTTCATAGTGATAACACCAACTGTTATTTGGTCGTAATCCAGGCTTTACAATGACTTGTTGGGGAGATGAGATTAAACTTGCTATCCGGTCGTGATCCAGGCTTCGCAATTTCTCGATTCTTATCTGGTCGTAATCCAGGCTTCAGAGGGAATTGAGTTGTTATCCGGTTGCATCTAGTATTCAACTTGAATTCAAGGCACACTAATATTCGGTCGACTCCTGGCTTCTTAGTAATTTTCCAGGTAAATTTCTATTTGGTCGAAATCCAAGCTTCGCAGTGTCTTGTTCTGTTATCTGGTCGTAATCCAGGCTTTAGTCCTTTTATCGTTATCTGGTCGTAATCCAGGCTTTAGTCCTTTTATCGTTATCTGGTCGTAATCCAGGCTTCACGATGCTTTATACCATTATCTGGTCAAATCCAGGCTTCATGGTGTCTTGTACTGCTATATGGTCGTAATCCTGGCTTCACAATACCTCGCTTTTTATCTGGTCGTAATCCAGGCTTCAGAAGAAATCAAGTGGTTTTCTGGTCGTAACCCGGGCTTCCCTTTGGCTTTTGGGCCTACTAATATTCGGTCGAATCTGGGTTTCATAGTAATTGGCCGGGTAAACTGCTATTTGGTCGTAATCCAAGCTTCACAGTGTCCCTCACTGTTATCTGGTCGTATCCCAGGCTTCCGTGTTTTTTATCGCTATCTGGTCGTAATCCAGGCTTTACGATATCTCATACCACTATCTAGTCGTAATCCAGGCTTCGCGGTGTTTGGAGGAATCAAGATACTATCAGGTTGAAATCCGGGCTTCATAACTTGTATTAAAGATATACCACTATCTGGTCGTAATCCAGGCTTCGTAGTATTCTTGGTTATTATCTGGTCGTAATCCAGGCTTCACAATGTCTAGTATTGCTATCCGGTTGTAATTCAGGCTTCACAATAACTTGCTGAGCTGTTATCCAATTGTAATCCGGGCTTCACGGCTTGTGTTTATGACATACCACTATCTGGTCGAATCCAGGATTCATGGTGTCTCGCACTGCTATCTGGTTGTAATCTAGGCTTCACAATAACTGGTTGAGTTGTTATCCGGTCGTAATCCGGGCTTAACGGGTTGCTGGGGATTAAACTATTATCCGGTTGAATCCGGGCTTCATAGCTTAGAGATAAACCACTATCTGGTCGAATCCAGGCTTCGCGGTGTTTGATACTGTTATCCGGTCGTTCTCTGGGCTTCACAATATGCTGTAGAGATCAAGGTACTATTCGGTCAAATCCGGGCTTCATAGCTTGAATTTATGAGGATTTGATTGTATTTTCCTGAAAGGTAAAGGTTAATCGTATGTAATGCATGACATGTATCAAGCAATGATGTTCTCAAAATAAATGAGATTGTGTTGTATGATGCGTATGCATATGTCATGATGTATGGATATGTAAATGTTTTTATGATGTTCTCTAGTTGGGGAAAATAAATCCCGGATTGCTGTTGGAGAGTGCAAGAAGTTGAATTCTCCATTTCCGTTGGGGATTATGAATGAAGATGATTGTCAGAATACTTCTGCTGGAGAATAGACTGACGAGAAAATGGTTATGAGGGGAAGAGAGGCTCTGCTAGAAAATCTGCACATTTGGAGGAATAACCTCGGCTGGGGATGAATTATCGTTGTTGACGATAATGAAACCTGTTGGGGATTGAGGTTCTGCTTGTGGAAGAAATAAACTCCGCTGAGGATAATCTTCTAATGCTGGTGATAGAGAAACTCTGCTTGGGGAGAATCACTATTTTTTAGATACCTTTTGCTCTGCGTGGAGTGAATGTACCTTTAATCGTATTCTCCAGCTAGGTTTATCCTTATACCTGGTGGACATAGCAACTGTGAGGTGTGATACGGTGGGAGAACCGACTAGGGTTTTGCGTTTGTTTTCGCAAATGTTTCGGTTAGCAAGAGTCGCCACCGACTTTTTATTTTATCCTAAGGAAAGGTTTAAAAAGCACAGCAAAAACCTTTGAGATTTTTCTTGGGTTCGGGGAGTAGATTATAGAAGGGGAAGGTATTAGCACCCCTTCTATCCATGGTTATCCATGGACTCTTAAGTACTTGCTTAGATCAACTTGCCTTAGTTTTCAATTGTTTGAAATGGTGCTTTGTGTGTGGCTTTGAAAATGTTTTGAAAAGATGCCTTGTATTAGGCTAACCTTGTAACAATTCTTTACTCGAATGTTTTACAAAAGGTGTTTTATCTTTTTTAAAAAAAGATGTCTCAAGGGTTTGAAAAGTTGATTTTGAAAGTGCTTGTGAAGTGAGTTTTGAAATTAGGCAAGTGTTTTCTTGGCAAATTGACAAGTACTTAAGAGTTTATCTACCCTAAAGTTTTCTCAAAGGTTTTGTCATGTTTTAAACCCTCTTGACAAATTTGTTCCACCATTGCATTTGGTGGACAATCTTGTCTTAGGAGATGAAAGGGACAGGCGCGGGTCATCGTTTGGACCATAATTGCAACGGCGTTAAATGTCTTTGGGCAATTTTCTTTGAGGGACTTGATCATTTGTTTTTGTTTTGTTTTGAAAAGTTTTATCGAGGGACGATGATCATTCAATTTGTTTGCTTTGCCCAAGGAAATTCAACATGCAACATGGCCCAATTATTTGAAGGCGACAAAGTGGAATACCTTAGGGGTGCAAGTGTGAGATGTGTTGTTTATTTTCATGCTCATTCATCTTGTATTAGGTCAAACTATTTTTTTGTCGTTTTTCGCATGCAAACCCTAATTCTAACATGGCATAATTAGAAAGCGTATAAAGTGCGAAATTTAAATTCCTACGCTATTACAACATAATAATATAGGGAGGGGGGTACAAATTTACAAATGGGGGATATTTAGACAAGAATTTAAATCTAAATTATTACATCATTTTTTTGAATATTTGCAAGGTGAATAAATTGTACAATTAAATGGAAATGAGATAAATATGCAAAATGCTAAAAGAAAGTTTTTATATGTATGAGAAAAGTATTTTTTTATGTAAAATAAAAAGGTATTATTTTTGGAGTATTTTCATACTTAGGGCAAAAATCCTAATTTTAATCAAAATAAATATTAATTAATTAATCCACATAATATTTATTATTTACATATAAGAATAAAATAAAATATGGTATATTTGTAAAAAAGGCATTTTTTAGTATTAAATGTTAAAAAATAAAATATGTACATTTTTGGGTATTTTTACTCTAAGTATATTAATATATATATATATATATATATATATATATATATATATATATATATATATATATATATATATATATATATATATATATATATATATATATATATATATATATATATATATATATATATATATATATATATATATATATATATATATATATATATATATATGTATATTTATATTATTTTAAATATGTACTATATATATAAATAGTAATAATAATTAAAAAATTTTAGAAAATAGTATTTTTTATATGAAATATTTTCAGAGGGTTACATAAAAATAAAAATAAAAATAGAAGTATTTTTTACATATTTTCTATTTTATCCTAAATAATAATATATATATATATATATATATATATATATATATATATATATATATATATATATATATATATATATATATATATATATATATATATATATATATATATATATATATATATATATATATATATATATATATATATATATATATATATATATATATATATATATATATATATATATATATATATATATATATATATATATATATATATATATATATATATATATATATATATATATATATATATATATATATATATATATATATATATATATATATATATATATATATATATATATATATATTTATGTACAAATCAAAAGAAAATCAAATAAAAACCAAATAAAAATCAAAAAATGATGAGAAAAATATTTTCAAAATTTTAACATGCTGGGAAAAAATAAATGAATCAAATAAAAAAAGAAAATGTCAAAAATCATTAAAAATAAAGCAAATGGGCTTGGGGGTGCAAAACAGAAAAGATGGTGTGAACAAGAAAAAATGCTCAGGCCCAGCCCAAACCACTTCTTCTTCAACCTCTGAATCACAAAACGCGCGCCTGCAAGCTTGTGTTTGAAATCCTGATTCTTTGATTTTTTGAACAAACTTCCAACACAAAAGATGTTAAGCATGAAATCACGATTCTAACCATATGCATAACTTGATCTAACTCTCTAAGATGAGGGAGAATTTCTCCTCCCCCAAATCCTAACCTAATTTTTTTGTCATTTTCAAAGCTCAAATTCTCTCTACTCAGACAAAAGAAATGAAAAGTAAAGATATATACATGTTCAGGGCTATGAGTAGAACCTTGTTTCTTCACAAACTTAAGACTAAAGATGCATGATAAGAGAGATACGAGTTCAAAATTTTACCTGTGCAGTTGAACTTCTATCTGGAGAATGAGGAGCTTTCAGTGCAAGGTGATGATTGGAAAAGGTTCCTTGAGGTTCAGGGATGCTGTTCCAATGGCTACTTTGTCTTGAAAGCTTCTGAATCAAGCTGTAGAACTTCACCTGCAAGTCAAAGATGTGAAAATGGTGGAAGTGGTTAGAGCAACTACAGATCGTGCCTTAGCTTCTGGATAGCTTGCATAGGTTGTAAGGAAGGTAGAGGAACAAGTTTGGACAAAAATGCTTGAGGGGATTGAGAGATAGCACTCAATCTGCAGGGCTTGCTCTGTTTGAGCAGTTTTGTGGTGTTTCTGAGATGGAGAGTGTTTGAGAGGCAAATGGCTCGTGCAAAAGCTTGGTTGGGTAGTTTGGAATGTGTTTGATAAGTTCTTTCTTGTGTGTCTAGGCTGATATGAAAGTTGTTGTGAGATATGCAATGTTACTTGAATTTTAAGTAAACAAAGCAAGTTGGTGTTTTAGATCAGTAGGGGGCCTCTAATCCTGCTGCAAAGTCTCCCTTGATCAGAGCAACTTGTCCATAATCTTGTGCCAAAAGGATTTAGCTTATACCTTCTTGATTTGCAATTGGACATAAAGCTAATCTTTTCAAGAATGGAAAGTTTACTTTATCTAAAAATGGATCAATCTTGTGTACAATGCTTGAACTCATGGAACAACACTTTGGCACAATGAACAAGCATTAAATTAAGGAGTGTAACTTGGTTTAAGGACCTGTAAAGTAGCACAAACTATGCTGAGTTCAAATTTGCAAAGTTATGGACATGGAACTTGGTCATGAACAAAGTGGTTTTTTGCCATATTGTGAAATTCGATTCTCTCTAACCATGAGGTTGTTTGAGAAGTTCTTGGACATTTTGGAAAGCTTGGAATGTGTACTACAATTCATCTTTGAAATGAAAATTGAAATTCCAAGTGGAAGGGTATGAAAAATGGCCTTGAAGTGGGGTAGAAAACCTTGTCAAAATAGGTTAAAATTTCACTAAGTTAAAAATGGTTTAGTGCCCTTATTCAAAAAATTATAACTTGAGATACAAGCTTCAAATGAGAAAACTTTGTGAATCAAAGTTGTAGATTATGCAACAAGCTACAACTTTCATGTTTTGACTTTTGTTTGAGTCCAAATGGATCTTGGTGAAAAGGTGGGGCAAAGTTGGGAAAAAATTAGGGTTTTTCATAACTTAGAAAAATTCTAAGTTATGAAAAATTCCATTTTCTAACCCTAATTTGCAATTTGTGATTTCTTGGTGAACAAGTTTCATGATTTGGCATATTTTGATGAAAAATGAATCTTGACTCTTGATTTTGACCAAAAAGTCAAAGTTTGACTTTTCAGTATACAGTCAAAATTGATCAATTGATTGGGAAATTCAACTGTCAATCTTGTGTACTTGGGATCTTTTGAACTTGTTGAGCATGTCAAGGTAATTCCATGGGTCATTGAGTCTATATGTGAGCTTGGTTTGCCATTGGCTAGGTCAAACAGTCAAAAATTGCCTTTGTACAGTCAAAACCCTAAAAATGACCATTTTACCCTTTTGGTGATCTGATCAAATTTCTTGTGGAATTGTGATCCAAACTTGATCAAATGGTTCATATGAGTTCATAATGTTGATGTGGATTAAATTTCATGAGATTTGACTGTCAATTGGCCACAGTTGACTTTTTCCCCAATACAGTTGATTTCTAGGTCAACTGTCCAATAGACTGGGCAAAACTTGGAATCAAGACTTGAAACTTGGTATGGATAATCTTAGGAGGTCAATATGAAGCAAGAAAGTCATCTTGGGCACTTTAGGTCAAAACATCTTTGTGCAAACACAAACCCTAATTTGGGGTTAGCAGTGCAAGGAGGAGTCTTGAGCAGATGAAACCCTAACTGGATCTTGAGCTTCAAGAGCTGTGTGAGGAGAAATCAATGAGAAATGGGAGGGCAAATTTTGGGGTACAACAGTTGCCCCTGTTCAATCTTCTTGGACCTGAAGAGTTAGATTGGCAAGCTTGCCTTTCGTGACTCAAGGGTAAAAGGAGATTGGACACTAGAGTGCCCGGAAATTTGCACTCATCAAAGCACTGGATGCGGGAATGGGCTTAGAGATGCCATTTGGAGATGGGCTTAACGATGCCATCTGGGAGAGTGACAGAAACTTGTCGGGGATGGGCTTAAAGATGCCATTTGGAAGGGAATATTAGGAAAGTGTCCAAGCTTTGGACCATTTCTGAATTGGGGGTCTGAACAAGCAATAGATTGACATCCGTTGTTGGGAGGAACCTGTAAGCTGTTTTCAGGAAGTTGCATCTAAACAAGTTGATAGATTAACATCCGTTACTTGGGAAGAATCCATGAACTGTTTTCAGAAGTCTTGGAAGAAGAAACTGAACAAGTGACAGGTTAACATCCGTTTACTTGGAGAACCCGTGAACTGTTTTCAGAAATCTTGAGATTGAATCAGCAATAGAGCAGCATCCGTTGTTGGGAAGCTTCCGTAAACTGTCTTTAAAAAGTTGCATCTTAACAAGTTGATAGATTAACATCCGTTACTTGGGAGGAATCCATGAACTGTTTTCAGAAGTCTTGAGAAGAATCTGAACAAGTGATAGGTTAACATCCGTTTACTTGGAGAACCCGTGAACTGTTTTCAGAAATCTTGAGATTGAATCAGCAATAGAGCAGCATCCGTTGTTGGGAAGCTTCCGTAAGCTGTCTTTTAAAAAGTTGCATCTGAACAAGTTGATAGATTAACATCCGTTACTTGGGAAGAATCCATGAACTGTTTTCAGAAGTCTTGAGAAGAATCTGAACAAGTGATAGGTTAACATCCGTTTACTTGGAGAACCCGTGAACTGTTTTCAGAAATCTTGAGATTGAATCAGCAATAGAGCAGCATCCGTTGTTGGGAAGCTTCCGTAAGCTGTCTTTTAAAAAGTTGCATCTGAACAAGTTGATAGATTAACATCCGTTACTTGGGAAGAATCCATGAACTGTTTTCAGAAGTCTTGAGAAGAATCTGAACAAGTGATAGGTTAACATCCGTTTACTTGGAGAACCCGTGAACTGTTTTCAGAAATCTTGAGATTGAATCAGCAATAGAGCAGCATCCGTTGTTGGGAAGCTTCCGTAAGCTGTCTTTTAAAAAGTTGCATCTGAACAAGTTGATAGATTAACATCCGTTACTTGGGAAGAATCCATGAACTGTTTTCAGAAGTCTTGAGAAGAATCTGAACAAGTGATAGGTTAACATCCGTTTACTTGGAGAACCCGTGAACTGTTTTCAGAAATCTTGAGATTGAATCAGCAATAGAGCAGCATCCGTTGTTGGGAAGCTTCCGTAAGCTATCTTTTAAAAAGTTGCATCTGAACAAGTTGATAGATTAACATCCGTTACTTGGGAAGAATCCATGAACTGTTTTCAGAAGTCTTGAGAAGAATCTGAACAAGTGATAGGTTAACATCTGTTTACTTGGAGAACCCGTGAACTGTTTTCAGAAATCTTGAGATTTGAATGATTTTAGTCTGTCGACTGATCTTACCTGAAAAAGGCAAAGAGTCAATTGGATGCAATGCTATGATGCATGATACAATGTATATTATGGTGTTATGAATGTAAATGGATGTGCATGTAAGCTAGAGAGTTGTCTTGCATAGATGAATCCGGGACAGCGGAAGATAGAAGTATCCTGACTGCTGCCGGGGAAAATAAGTCCTGGGTCGTTACTGGGGAACCTGGGGCTTGGGTTGTATACCAATCTTCTGGGGAATTCCTGAAGTCTTCTACTGGGGAGTACCAAGCTAGTGGACTTAATGCTGGGGAGGCCAGATTGAGAATCTTCAGCTTAGAGAGAAGTATCTCTGGAGATTTTACTGGGGAACTCAAGATTTTCTTCTTAAAACTCTGTGGGGAGAAGGTTTGAAAGTCTGACTCCGCTGGGGGTTGTCCTTTTGAAGCTTTTGATCTGCTGGGGATACTGAGGCTTAAACTCTGAGGGAAAATGATTTCCGGAAGATTCTCTGGCTGGGGATTTGCAAAGATAAACTCCTCCGGGGATTGTATTGATAAGTTATTTGTTGGGGAATTTTGACGAACTCTACTGGGGATGGGAAGAATTTTAGCGAGTGCGATCTTTCGTGGTTGTTAGCTGAGGATAACCCAGTTATAAGCCTCTGTGAGGAATAACTTTGAATAAAATTCGGGATGGACGTCCGTACTCTGCGGGGAGATATCCTTCGGAATCCTACTGGGAATAAGTTTCGAGAATCTGCTGGAGATAAACCTCAGGGTTTGCTAGGGATTATGGATTCCAAATCTCTTAGGGGTTTCCTCCGAAAGGGTGCCAAGATATCCATCTGTACCTTCATCCTATCAGTAATCCCCTTTCTTAGGTGTACTGAGGAAGTGATCGTGTTTCAAATGCATATGCCTATTTAACAAAACATTGGACGTTTCTGAAAATAAAACAGATAGCGCGAGAGAAAAAGAAAAGGGAAATGACACAAGTTTTTAGGAAGAGTATTTGTATTGATTTTCGTTGAGTATATTTGTACAAAGGAGACAATCATCCTAGTAAGAGGATTTCGCCGTAAATATTTGAAAAAATTTATACAAAACAAAGATGGCTATGTGAAATAATTCCATGGGATTCCATTCTGCTGTAGCTTTCACAACTCTGAACATCTGTCCATTCAATGCTTCGTTTGATGATGGCTGGATTGATCAGAAACCTGGAACCGGTTGATGAAGAGACTGTCTTTGAAGTGATCGGACGAGACATAGTCATACGCTCTAATTCCCTAATTTTTGCCTGAATCGCCCTTTCGGGTTTTCGATCCATCGGGAAACCCCTTTTTGCCCAAGCCGCCCTTTCGGGTTTTCAACTTGCCGGGTGTACAGATTTTTTGTTTTTATCCCTAACTTTTGCCTGAACCGCCCTTTCGGGTTTTCGGTTCACCGGGATGCCCATTTTTGCCCAAGCCGCCCTTTCGGGTTTTCAACTTGCCGGGTTATTTTATGCGTAGTATCTTTTGACTATGTCTGCGTTCGCAGGGTGCGGCAAATCGTCGCCGTCCATGGTGCTCAGAATCATTGCACCACCAGAAAATATGCTCTTGATCACAAATGGTCCTTCATATGTAGGAGTCCATTTGCCCCTGGGATCACTTTGTGGTAAGATAATCCGCTTGACTACTAGATCTCCGACTTGATACACTTGACGTCTGACTTTCTTATTGAAGGCTTTGATCATCCGTTTTTGATACGTCTGACCATGACATATAGCCGCAAGTCTTTTTTCGTCGATCAGATTGAGTTGATCAAGTCGGGTCTGCATCCAATCATCTTCATTCAAACCTGCATCCTTCATAATTCTTAGAGACGGGATCTGAACTTCCATAGGCAAAACAGCTTCCATGCCATAAACCAAAGAAAATGGGGTTGCCTCAGTTGAAGTACGTATCGTCGTACGGTATCCATGCAGCGCAAACGGCAACATCTCATGCCAGTCTTTGTAAGTGACTGTCATTTTCTGAATAATCTTTTTAATGTTTTTGTTCGCAGCTTCAACAGCCCCGTTCATCTTCGGCCGATAGGGAGATGAATTGTGATGATAAATCTTGAACTGTTCGCATAATGCAGTGATCATAGTATTATTCAGATTTGTACCGTTGTCTGTGATGATTCTGTCCGGAACACCATACCGACATATGAGATTTTGCTTGATGAAGCGGGCAACCACATTTTTAGTAACAGAGGCGAAGGAAGCTGCTTCGACCCATTTAGTGAAGTAGTCAATGGCAACCAGGATGAAGCGATGTCCGTTGGAAGCCGTGGGCTTGATTTCTCCAATCATATCAATGCCCCACATTGCAAAGGGCCACGGAGCAGTCAGGACGTTGAGGGGAACCGGAGGAATATGAACTTTGTCAGCATAGACTTGACACTTGTGGCAAGTACGGGAATGTTGATGGCAGTCAGCCTCCATGGTAGACCAGTAATAGCCTGCCCTTAGGATCTTCTTAGCCATTGTATGCCCGCTCAAGTGAGTGCCAAATGGTCCGCTGTGTATGTCGGTCATGATCAACTCTGCTTCAGCTTTATCCACACACCGGAGTAATACACAATCATGGCTTCGTTTGTAAAGGATGCCGTTGCTCAGGAAGAACTTAGCAGCGAATTTCCTTAAGAATTTCTTGTCATTCACGGAAGCTCCTTCAGGATAATCTTTGGTCTCGAGATACCTTTTGATTTCATGGAACCAAGGTTGTTCCACTACTTCTTCGGTATTAATCTCATGACAATGCGCGGGTTCATCCATTCGCTCGATGGTGATTTGGGGAGCCTCGTTATCCCAGTTGAGTTTAAACATGGAGGACATTGTGGCTAGAGCATCTGCTAGCTGATTTTCTTCTCGCGGGAAGTGCTCGAAGGTAATTCGCTCGAAGTGCGGCAGCAATGTCAGGACATGTTCTTTGTATGGGATAAGATTAGGATGCTTGGTATCCCAATCTCCTTTGATCTGGCTGATGACCAAAGCCGAGTCCCCGAATACGATCAAAGATTTGATCCCCAAGTCTATAGCAGCCTTGAGACCAAAGATGCAGGCTTCATACTCAACCATGTTATTTGTGCAGCTGAAGCAAAGTCGGTCCGTGAAAGGAGTGTGGCATCCTTCCGGAGAAATGAGTACTGCGCCAATGCCGTTTCCGAGTGCATTTGAAGCACCATCAAAGTACAGGGTCCATCGGGATCCCTTTTCGGGTCCGTCATACGGTCCGTCACCTTTAATGTTGTCCAAATTCATGATGTCCTCGTCTGGGAAATCAAATCTCATGGGTTGATAGTCTTCAATAGCCTGATGAGCCAGATGGTCAGCTAGTACACTCCCTTTTATAGCTTTTTGGGTGGTGTACTGGATGTCATATTCAGTTAAGATCATTTGCCATCTAGCTATCCTTCCAGATAAAGCGGGCTTTTCGAAGATATATTTGATAAGATCCATTTTGGAAATCAATAAGGTAGTATGAGTCAGCATATACTGTCTTAGTCGGCGAGCAGCCCATACCAAAGCGCAGCAAGTTTTCTCGAGCAGTGAGTAGCGAGTCTCACAGTCGGTAAACTTTTTGCTAAGGTAATAAATAGCATGCTCTTTTCGACCAGACTCGTCATGCTGGCCCAAAACACACCCCATTGAGTTATCCAAGACGGTCAAATACATGATCAAAGGTCTTCCTTCGACGGGTGGCATCAGAATAGGAGGCTCTAGCAAATACTCCTTGATTCTATCAAAAGCAGCTTGACAATCGTCGTTCCATTCCACTACCTGATCTTTCTTCAAGAGTTTGAAAATTGGCTCACAGGTAGAGGTCAGATGTGAGATGAATCTGGCAATATAGTTTATGCGCCCCAAGAATCCTCTAACCTCCTTTTCAGTACGGGGAGCAGGCATTTCTTGTATTGCTTTTACTTTTGCCGGATCGACTTCAATGCCTTTGTTGCTTACAATGAATCCCAGGAGTTTACCAGACCTAACTCCAAAAGTGCATTTGTTTGGATTCAGCCTTAACTTGTATTCTTTTAACCTGGCAAACAGCTTCTCCAAATGTTCAAGGTGTTCTTCCTCTGTTTGTGACCGAGCTATCATATCGTCTACGTAAACTTCAATCTCATGATGTATCATGTCATGAAATAAAGCTACCATGGCGCGTTGATAAGTTGCCCCTGCGTTCTTCAGCCCGAACGGCATCACTTTGTAACAGAAAGTGCCCCATTGTGTGACAAAAGTTGTTTTCTCCATATCTTCGGGAGCCATTTTGATTTGATTATAGCCCGAAAATCCATCCATGAAGGAAAACACTTTGTGCTGAGCTGTGTTGTCGATTAAGATGTCAATATGAGGTAGCGGGAAATCATCTTTAAGGCTGGCCCTATTCAAATCCCGGTAGTCCACACACATCCTGACTTTGCCATCTTTTTTAGGCACTGGCACAATGTTAGCGACCCATTGAAGATAGGACGTAACAGCAAGAAAGCCAGCATCGAATTGTTTCATTACTTCTGCTTTAATCTTTTCAGACATGTCAGGCCTCATTCGGCGAACTTTTTGCTTAATCGGTGGACAATCCTCTCTTGTGGGGAGACGGTGAACCACGATGTCTGTGTCCAAACCCGGCATGTCTTCATAGGACCAAGCGAAGATTTCAACATACTCATTCAACAACTGTATTAGGCGCTCCTTGACATCCGGTTCCAAGTTGGCACCCACTTGCACTTCCTTCCGGTCTTCTTCGGTTCCCAAGTTAACAGTTTCCAATGGCTCTTCATGCGGTAAGATGGCCCTTTCCTCTTGTTGCAGAAGTCTGGCTAGTTCCCCGGGTACTTCACAACCTCTGTCATCTTCATACTCGGCTAGATTGACCAGATCTTCAGAGTTTTTGAAAGATATAGCAGAATAGTCACCCATGGAATCCGGAGTGGATGGGTACCTGCATCGGTGAGTGTGGGTGTGTGTAAGGGATAGCCATCCTTAAACAAAAAATGCAAAAGGAAAGAAAATGAACATAAGCAGTTTTATCAGATGAAAAACGTCCAATGAATCATTAAACATGGCATATGAATATGAAAAATAGTCAAAACCCTTACAAGCGGACCTACATGCCCCGGGCAAGGCAGGAGGTGAAAAAGATAGTGTACGGATTGTTTGAAAGTAAAATATTACAGGCCAAAATAGGAAATGTTCGATAGATAAATTACTGAGGAATAAAAGTGATGGGGACAAAGTCTTTTGCCTCCCAATTGCTCAACCCTCCTCCGACAGTGGGATAAACCCAATCTTCAATGTTGCTTTCCTTGTCTTCATCTTCCAGGGCGTTGATTCCGTAAGGAGAAATTTTGACTGGCGCTCTTTCAATCTTCGACCGGCGCATAGCCTTCTGACCAGCAGCTGTGAAACCTAGTCCAAGCTTATCAGCTTTATGCGGAAAATCGGGTAACTGCCCCCACGCTGAATTCTTCCCTTCTTTAACTGCAGCCCTTGCATCCTCCAGAGATGCCATCCTGGCCATCTGTCTTGGTGTCTCAGCTGCCAACTTCGCCACTGCTATTTCAGGAAGAACCTCTTCAAAATGTTGAAACGGTGTCTCAATGAACTCCCCTTCAACCTCCACATACCGGAAAGAATTTAAATGGCTAATCATGTACTCTTCTTCACCATGGACAGTAATGATCTTTCCCTTGACAGGATACTTCAGCATCTGATGCAGGGAGGAGGTGACTGCCCCAGCATGGTGTATCCAAGGTCTACCCAGCAGGCAGGAGTATGATGGGCGGATGTCCATTACGTAGAAAGTGGATTTAAACACCTCAGTACCTATCTTGACAGGAATTTCAACTTCTCCATGGACCATCCTTTTCGACCCATCAAAAGCTCTGACGACAATATCACTCGGCTTCAATTCCAAACCTTCGCAATCTAACCGGTCCAAGGCCTTTTTGGGCAAAACATTCAGTGATGAACCGGTATCAACCAAAACATGTGCAAGGGTGGTTCCGCGACACTCGATTGAAATATGCAACGCATCATTGTGGTTTCGTCCTTTAGGGGTCAGGTCGGCATCAGAAAAACCTAGCCCATTGTCTGCAGTCAGGCTAGCCACGCAATGTTGAAATTGATCCGCAGAGGTTTCCTGGGGCACATGAGTTGCCTTTAGAAACTTAATGAAAGCTTGAGCGTGCGCTTCTGAGCAAAGCAATAGTGCCAGCATGGAGATCTTGGAGGGGGTTTGCCCCAACTGTTCCACCACATCATAATCACTTCTCTTGATTATCCTCAAAATCTCGTCCATTTCTTTCTTGGAAGCTTCTGGAATCGCCAAGGGTTGAGCCCTCGTCCTGACGGGCTCATCTTGTATTCCTTTTCCTTTATCGGCAATGGTAGGAGAGACAGCACTAGGAACGAAAATTTCTTCAATCAAAGGAGTTCTGGCAGAGAGCTTTACTGGTGCAGGGATGACTTTTTTAGCTGATGAGGGTCCAAAGACTGCTTTTGGAGGAGCAATCTCTGGAGAAAATATCCTCCCACTCCTGGTGATTTTGCTGGTGCCTGCAATGTTACTAATGTTGGCTTCTTCATCATTTGAATCTTCTTCAATTATTTCGACTTGCTTGATACCATGGTAGTAGATGTCACCACCATAGTTCCAAGGTATCGACTTCTCGGAGACATAGGGAACAGGCCCTGGCATTATTATCTTCAAAGGTATAGACTTTGCAGCTGGTGTAATCTTAACTGGCTTTTTGATGGCCTCGGAAAGATTGGCGTGAATGGTTATGATTGAGATATTTTCAACATGAACTGGAACGGCAGGAACTTTTTCGAACAAAATTTGTCGGCTATCCATGAGGCCTTGGATGCCTTTCTTCAATAGCGGACAATCAAACGGCAGAGAGTGGCAACAGTAACAGTCTTCTTTACATCCCGGGAAGATCCTGGCCCTCAACAAATTCAACTTGATGGTTAGCAGTGGAGTAGTCAGATCACTAACATCGGCAACATACAGATCCCCTTAAATGGCATTGACATTCCGACCGTGTTTCGGCATAGGTGCAGATATCACATTGGGTTTTTCTGGAGCGTCAAACTCTACTTCCTTAGCCTCTATCAGGTCCTGAATCTTATGCTTGAGTGCCCAACAATCATTGGTGTCGTGTCCAACACTGTCCGAATGATAGGCGCACTTAGCATTGGCATGATAATGCGGAGAGGATGTATTTACATTCTTTGGCGCCTCCTTGATAGTGGCAAGATTCAATTTCAACAGATGGGGAAGCACCTGCGCTGGAGTCATATTAATACGGGTGAACTGCCGTTGTGGCCTTTCCACCCGTTGCTGATTTGGTCTGGATTGGTTGTAGCGAGGTTGTTCACTCGGAGTGTTTTGAATCATTATGGCCCCCACAGTCGGCCGACGCTCCATCTTCCCTGCTCTTCTTTGAGAATATACCATAGTTGTCTCCTTCTTAAATGGCTTCTTCTCAACACTTGCAGCGACACCCTTCTGAATCTTTCCTGACTTGATGCCAGCCTCGATTCTTTCGCCCGTTAAGATCAAATCGGTAAACCCTGCGGAAGAGTTACCAATTAAATGATTGAAAAATGGCCCAGATAGGGTCCCAAGAAACATATCAACGAGCTCACGATCGGTTAAAGGAGGCTGCACCCTGCCAGCCAAATCCCTCCATTTTTGTGCGTATTCCTTGAATCCCTCACTTGTTCCTAGCGACATACCCTGAAGTTGGGTACGGGTAGGAGAAAGATCAGAATTATACTGGTATTGTTTATAGAAAGCGGTGGCCAAATCTTCCCAACTTCTGACACTGGTTCCTTCTAACTGATAAAACCATTCCAACTGAGCTCCCGACAGGCTGTCTTGAAAGAAATGAATCCAGAGATTTTTATCTGCCGTATAGGGTTGAATTTTTCTCACGTAGGACCTGAGATGCATTTTGGGACAGGACAGCCCGTCGTATCTTACAAACACTGGCACTTTGAATTTTGGGGGAATCACAATTCCGGCGACCAAGCCCATGTCTTCAAAATCCAAACCCGGTACCCTTTGCAATTCCATGGCAGCTAATCTGTCTTCTAAACCCTTGTACTTATCATCAGCTGGAGGATACTGCTGGTCAGAATAATCTTCATCCTCTTCAACCTCTTCCTCCTCTGCATCAGACTCGGAAGGCACCGCAACTCGATCTCTTTTACTAGTCCCTTCATCAGAAGTAGGAGGAAATTCAAGCACCCTCCGAGCTTCTCTATCAAATCTTCTCCCCAAAGTAGCCACTCCGACCCTCTTTTTCTTCTTCACTGGGTCTCTACTCTCCAGATGAGTCTTGATATCCTCCTGACCTTTAGCCAAAGTCATCAGGAGTTGCTGGAACTGTGCATTCTGAGCTTGTAGGTCTTTGACTGTTTGCTCGAGATCCATCCTACTGAAATAAACAGCAGATAGATAAGGAACCCTGGAGTGAGACCTGCTTATGCACATGATGAATGGTATTTTTATGTATGCAATGCATTCAAGGGTTTAGAACATTCAAAATTGTTTCAGACACAGAAGAACGCATGTCATATTAATAAGAAGAAATTTGTTAGTACATAAATGCCCCATGGGCCAAATATTACAAAATAAACTTCTTAAGGTAGAAAGACATTGCGCATCCTCTTTGGTGCGATGTAGGTATTGAGGGCCTCTTGCTCGTGGAGTCGGCGGGTAAGCTCTAGAACCTTCTTTTCACTGGCGTAGTAGCTAGCTTCAAAAGTGTTCCGTTCCTCCTTGAGCTGAATCCAACTTTTCTGCATTTCCTCCCACGATGTAGGCATGTCTGGATGCAGGACGGTGTAGGGAACCTCTCCTTTATTTACGGGCTCTTTGATCACTGGGAGTACATGAGGATAAGGCATCATTAGACTTTGGGCTCGGGCTCGTACCCACTTGAGTTAGGGCTCAAGAGGGATGGAGTTCTTGTGTCCCAGAGTCTTGCTATCGACCTTGTTGAGTTTTCCCCAAGCTCTGATGAATCTTTGACGAAGTCCTTGCACGTTGTTATCGAAGTCAAAAACTAAGCTAGGAATCAACATGTCATGAGGGCCATCCCTCCGTGCATATCCAAATTGCCTCAAAGCTAGGCAAGGGTTGTAGGTGATACCTCCTCTAATTCCAAGTAAAGGAACATTAGGAAATTCTCCGCAACGATCGACGATGATGACATTTTCTCTGAACCGAGAACACCAATGCACATCAGAATGAGTGAGAGTCATCAACCGTTGGGACCACCTTATACCTTGATCATTCTTCAAGACAGATTGTGGAAGGTGCGAAATAAACCACCTTGCGAGGATAGGAGTACAGCACATGAGAACACCCCTCTTTCTCATTGTTCGTGTGTAAAATGAGTGAAGGATGTCCCCAAGCAATGTTGGTATTGGATTCCTGGACAAGAAGATTTTGACGGCGTTGACATCTACCAATTGGTCAGGATTTGGGAACAAGACCAACCCATAGATAAGGAGTGCCACAATCTCTTCAAAGGCTTGTAGGTCCAATGAGTTCCAACATTCTTGTGCCTTTTCAAACAAGAATTTTGCTAAGAATCCTTTGACGCCGCTTCTGGTTTCCCAATGCCCCTTGATTTCAGATGGTTGTAGATGTAGTGCTCGAGCAACATCTTCAGGCTTTGGTTCCTTCTCCGTACCGTTGAAGGGTAGTTGATTAAGGATAGGGATTCTTAGGAGTTGAGAAAACTCTTCCAAAGTGGGAACCAACTGATAATCAGGGAAAGTGAAGCAATGGTGAAGAGGGTCAAAGAACTGGAATAGCACTTTTATCATGTCTTCTTCAATGTTGCTGTTGACTAGGCTGAGCAGTCTACCATGTCTTTCACTGAAGGATGAAATTTCCGGAATTCTTGAAGTGATCTCCTTGAGTTGAGGAGAGATTCTCACAAGGTTGACTTGGATGGTATTTCTGCGAGGTATTTCCATGACCTACAAAACAAGAACAATGATGAAGATCCAAACCCTTGAAATGGTTAGTGAATGCATATGATGTTTATGATGTTTATGATGTATGCACAAGACATATGTACAAGCAAATCACACCAAACCCTAGTTTCAGGCTTGCATGGGGTTTCATAGGTAAGTACCCTCTTGAGTGTAGTTGGCTTAAAAACCTGTCCTATAAATAGTAACCGGGTTCTAAGGAGCTCAATTTCACTGGATTGTTTTCATTGTTCATTGTTTTGGTTTAGCCACTTAACTAGCGACCAAAATATTCCAAGAAAACAACCCTCAATGAGTGTAGTATCGAGTATCTACCAACTTCGGACTGCACCAAAGCCGGTCATCTCACTACCCCTAATAAAAGGCCAAGATGGTCAAGTGAGGTTCTAGGTCATTAGTGCTTAGTGACATCACTCAGCGGCCCCGTACTCTCCTTGATTGAACTCAAGGGTTACCGGTACTCACAAATATGTCGCACTAATATAGCTATTGCTTAGACCGTGTCGGTATACCCCGCACAGTTTCCACAACGTATTGCTATCTATGAATGTTTCCCAAATCCGGGTTTAGGATTTCAAGCCCAAAACAAAGAACCAAAAGATAAAGCAAACAAAACATACAATTAATCATGCAAGAGGGTGATCTAAGCCCTAAGGTTACTCCACTTTAAAATTTTCCCCATCAGAGTCGCCAGTTCTGTGATACGGTGGGAGAACTGACTAGGGTTTTGCGTTTGTTTTCGCAAATGTTTCGGTTAGCAAGAGTCGCCACCGACTTTTTATTTTATCCTAAGGAAAGGTTTAAAAAGCACAGCAAAAACCTTTGAGATTTTTCTTGGGTTCGGGGAGTAGATTATAGAAGGGGAAGGTATTAGCACCCCTTCTATCCATGGTTATCCATGGGCTCTTAAGTACTTGCTTAGATCAACTTGCCTTAGTTTTCAATTGTTTGAAATGGTGCTTTGTGTGTGGCTTTGAAAATGTTTTGAAAAGATGCCTTGTATTAGGCTAACCTTGTAACAATTCTTTACTCGAATGTTTTACAAAAGGTGTTTTATCTTTTTTTTAAAAAGATGTCTCAAGGGTTTGAAAAGTTGATTTTGAAAGTGCTTGTGAAGTGAGTTTTGAAATTAGGCAAGTGTTTTCTTGGCAAATTGACAAGTACTTAAGAGTTTATCTACCCTAAAGTTTTCTCAAAGGTTTTGTCATGTTTTAAACCCTTTTGACAAATTTGTTCCACCATTGCATTTGGTGGACAATCTTGTCTTAGGAGATGAAAGGGACAGGCGCGGGTCATCGTTTGGACCATAATTGCAACGGCGTTAAATGTCTTTGGGCAATTTTCTTTGAGGGACTTGATCATTTGTTTTTGTTTTGTTTTGAAAAGTTTTATCGAGGGACGATGATCATTCAATTTGTTTGCTTTGCCCAAGGAAATTCAACATGCAACATGGCCCAATTATTTGAAGGCGACAAAGTGGAATACCTTAGGGGTGCAAGTGTGAGATGTGTTGTTTATTTTCATGCTCATTCATCTTGTATTAGGTCAAACTATTTTTTTGTCATTTTTCGCATGCAAACCCTAATTCTAACATGGCATAATTAGAAAGCGTATAAAGTGCGAAATTTAAATTCCTACGCTATTACAACATAATAATATAGGGAGGGGGTACAAATTTACAAATGGGGGATATTTAGACAAGAATTTAAATCTAAATTATTACATCATTTTTTTGAATATTTGCAAGGTGAATAAATTGTACAATTAAATGGAAATGAGATAAATATGCAAAATGCTAAAAGAAAGTTTTTATATGTATGAGAAAAGTATTTTTTTATGTAAAATAAAAATAAGAAAATAAAAAGGTATTATTTTTGGAGTATTTTCATACTTAGGGCAAAAACCCTAATTTTAATCAAAATAAATATTAATTAATTAATCCACATAATATTTATTATTTACATATAAGAATAAAATAAAATATGGTATATTTGTAAAAAAGGCATTTTTTAGTATTAAATGTTAAAAAATAAAATATGTACATTTTTGGGTATTTTTACTCTAAGTATATTAATATATATATATGTATATTTATATTATTTTAAATATGTACTATATATATAAATAGTAATAATAATTAAAAAATTTTAGAAAATAGTATTTTTTATATGAAATATTTTAAGAGGGTTACATAAAAATAAAAATAAAAATAGAAGTATTTTTTACATATTTTCTATTTTATCCTAAATAATAATATATATATATATATATATACAAATCAAAAGAAAATCAAATAAAAACCAAATAAAAATCAAAAAATGATGAGAAAAATATTTTCAAAATTTTAACATGCTGAGAAAAAATAAATGAATCAAATAAAAAAAGAAAATGTCAAAAATCATTAAAAATAAAGCAAATGGGCTTGGGGGTGCAAAACAGAAAAGATGGTGTGAACAAGAAAAAATGCTCAGGCCCAGCCCAAACCACTTCTTCTTCAACCTCTGAATCACAAAACGCGCGCCTGCAAGCTTGTGTTTGAAATCCTGATTCTTTGATTTTTTGAACAAACTTCCAACACAAAAGATGTTAAGCATGAAATCACGATTCTAACCATATGCATAACTTGATCTAACTCTCTAAGATGAGGGAGAATTTCTCCTCCCCCAAATCCTAACCTAATTTTTCTGTCATTTTCAAAGCTCAAATTCTCTCTACTCAGACAAAAGAAATGAAAAGTAAAGATATATACATGTTCAGGGCTATGAGTAGAACCTTGTTTCTTCACAAACTTAAGACTAAAGATGCATGATAAGAGAGATACGAGTTCAAAATTTTACCTGTGCAGTTGAACTTCTATCTGGAGAATGAGGAGCTTTCAGTGCAAGGTGATGATTGGAAAAGCTTCCTTGAGGTTCAGGGATGCTGTTCCAATGGCTACTTTGTCTTGAAAGCTTCTGAATCAAGCTGTAGAACTTCACCTACAAGTCAAAGATGTGAAAATGGTGGAAGTGGTTAGAGCAACTACAGATCGTGCCTTAGCTTCTGGATAGCTTGCATAGGTTGTAAGGAAGGTAGAGGAACAAGTTTGGACAAAAATGCTTGAGGGGATTGAGAGATAGCACTCAATCTGCAGGGCTTGCTCTGTTTGAGCAGTTTTGTGGTGTTTCTGAGATGGAGAGTGTTTGAGAGGCAAATGGCTCGTGAAAAAGCTTGGTTGGGTAGTTTGGAATGTGTTTGATAAGTTCTTTCTTGTGTGTCTAGGCTGATATGAAAGTTGTTGTGAGATATGCAATGTTACTTGAATTTTAAGTAAACAAAGCAAGTTGGTGTTTTAGATCAGTAGGGGGCCTCTAATCCTGCTGCAAAGTCTCCCTTGATCAGAGCAACTTGTCCATAATCTTGTGCCAAAAGGATTTAGCTTGTACCTTCTTGATTTGCAATTGGACATAAAGCTAATCTTTTCAAGAATGGAAAGTTTACTTTATCTAAAAATGGATCAATCTTGTGTACAATGCTTGAACTCATGGAACAACACTTTGGCACAATGAACAAGCATTAAATTAAGGAGTGTAACTTGGTTTAAGGACCTGTAAAGTAGCACAAACTATGCTGAGTTCAAATTTGCAAAGTTATGGACATGGAACTTGGTCATGAACAAAGTGGTTTTTTGCCATATTGTGAAATTCGATTCTCTCTAACCATGAGGTTGTTTGAGAAGTTCTTGGACATTTTGGAAAGCTTGGAATGTGTACTACAATATATCTTTGAAATGCAAATTGAAATTCCAAGTGGAAGGGTATGAAAAATGGCCTTGAAGTGGGGTAGAAAACCTTGTCAAAATAGGTTAAAATTTCACTAAGTTAAAAATGGTTTAGTGCCCTTATTCAAAAAATTATAACTTGAGATACAAGCTTCAAATGAGAAAACTTTGTGAATCAAAGTTGTAGATTATGCAACAAGCTACAACTTTCATGTTTTGACTTTTGTTTGAATCCAAATGGATCTTGGTGAAAAGGTGGGGCAAAGTTGGGAAAAAATTAGGGTTTTTCATAACTTAGAAAAATTCTAAGTTATGAAAAATTCCATTTTCTAACCCTAATTTGCAATTTGTGATTTCTTGGTGAACAAGTTTCATGATTTGGCATATTTTGATGAAAAATGAATCTTGACTCTTGATTTTGACCAAAAAGTCAAAGTTTGACTTTTCAGTATACAGTCAAAATTGATCAATTGATTGGGAAATTCAACTGTCAATCTTGTGTACTTGGGATCTTTTGAACTTGTTGAGCATGTCAAGATAATTCCATGGGGTCCTTGAGTCTATATGTGAGCTTGGTTTGCCATTTGCTAGGTCAAACAGTCAAAAATTGCCTTTGTACAGTCAAAACCCTAAAAATGACCATTTTACCCTTTTGGTGATCTGATCAAATTTCTTGTGGAATTGTGATCCAAACTTGATCAAATGGTTCATATGAGTTCATAATGTTGATGTGGATTAAATTTCATGAGATTTGACTGTCAATTGGCCACAGTTGACTTTTTCCCCAATATAGTTGATTTCTAGGTCAACTGTCCAATAGACTGGGCAAAACTTGGAATCAAGACTTGAAACTTGGTATGGATAATCTTAGGAGGTCAATATGAAGCAAGAAAGTCATCTTGGGCACTTTAGGTCAAAACATCTTTGTGCAAACACAAACCCTAATTTGGGGTTAGCAGTGCAAGGAGGAGTCTTTAGCAGATGAAACCCTAACTGGATCTTGAGCTTCAAGAGCTATGTGAGGAGAAATCAATGAGAAATGGGAGGGCAAATTTTGGGGTACAACATGAGGTTTGGACATTTCTTGTTTTTCCCCTGTTCTTGATATTACGAGTAATTGTCTTTTGTTTCGTATGTAAATATTTATGAGCAACAATTATTGTCAAATGCATATATCAAAAATGAACATTGGACGTTCTTGCAAAACAAAAGAAAAAGAAAAACAATTTGAAATCTCTTTGTGAAAATGAATTATATTGATTTTCAAGTTGGCCTGTAAATAGGAATTTTTGTACAGGCGGCTGACGTCCTAGTAAGAGAACGCCGCCGAAAGAGAGAATTTATACAGTTTGTGTAAAACAAAGAAAAAACAGCTATGTGAACAATCGCATTGGGTTCCAACTCTGCTATTGTCTTTATATCTTCGAGCGTCTCATCGCTTCACTACTTGGTTGAAGGTAGATCAGGTTGATTAGTGTCGTCTGAGCTTGATAGTCGATACGGAAGTCTGGTTGCAAGATGATCCAATGAGACATAGTGTTACGCTTTAATCCCTAATTTTTTTCCTGGACCGCTCTTTCGGGTTTTCAGTCCACCGGGATACCCTTTTTTGCCCAAGCCGCCTTTTTAGGTTTTCGACTTGCCGGGTGTACAAATTTTTTTATTTTCATCCCTTATTTTTTCCCGAACCCTTTTGGTTCACCGAGAAGCCCTTATTTTTGCCTAGGCCGGTCAACCTAGCAGGTCTTTGATTATGCGTAGTATTTTCTCAGTATGTCTGCATTGACGAGGTGAGGAAGGTCGTCACCATCCATGGTGGTTAGAATCATAACTCCTCCTGAAAAAATGTTCTTAACCACAAATGGCCCTTCGTACGTAGGGGTCCATTTTCCCCTGGGATCACCTTGTGGCAGTATGATGCGTTTGATCACCAGATCCCCGACTTGATACTCTTGCCGTCTAACTTTCTTGTTAAATGCCTTGATCATCCACTTTTGATACGTCTGACCATGACAAATAGCAGTAAGTCTCTTCTCGTCGATTAAGTTCAGCTGATCAAGCTGGGTCTGAATCCAATCGTCTTCTCTCATCCTTCATAATCCGAAGAGAGGGTATATGAACTTTAATGGGTAAGACTGCTTCCATGCCATACACCAAAGAGTAGGGTGTTACCCATGTTGAAGTCCGCGCTGAGGTTCGGTACCCACGAAGAGAAAATGGTAACATATCGTGCTAATCTTTGTATGTCATCATCATCTTCTGCATAATCTTCTTGATGTTCTTATTAGCCGCTTCAACAGTCCCATTCATCTTCAGCCGATAAGGAGAAGAGTTGTGATGTTGTATCTTGAACTGTTTGCAGAGTTCGGTGATCATTATTTTATTGAGATTTGTACCATTATCTGTAATGATCCTCTCTGGTACACCATATCGATGGATCAGATTGTGCCAAATAAACCGTGCCACAACGTTCTTGGTTACCGTAGCAAAGGAAGTTGCCTCAACCCACTTTGTGAAATAATCAATCGCTACCAAGATGAAACGATGCCCGTTGGACGCAGTAGGTCTAATCTCACCAATTATATCGATGCCCCACATTGCAAAAGGCCAAGGGGCTGTCAAGACGTTCAGAGGAACTGGAGGTGTATGCATCTTATCAGCATAGACTTGGCACTTATGACAAGTCCGAGAATGCTGATAACAATCAGCTTCCATAGTATACCAGTAATATCCTTCATGAAGGATTTTCTTTGCCATGGTATGTCCACTGGAGTGAGTTCCAAAGGTACCTTCCTGCAACTCTTCCATAATCATTTCTGCCTCGTTCTTGTCTACACAACTCAGTAAGGTCGAATCATGGTTACGCTTGTAAAGGACACCGTTGCTGATGAAGAACTTCACCGCGAACCTCCTCAGAAACTTCTTATCATTAACAGACGCACCCTCGGGGTACTCTTGAGCCTCAAGATACCTCTTTACTTCGTAAAACCAGGGCTTATCTGTTATCTCTTCAGTCTCAATGTCACAGCAATGTGCGGGTTCGCCCAACCTCTAAATGGTTATCTGGGGAGCTTCATTGTCCCACCTGACCTTGAACATGGAAGACATAGTAGCTAGCGCGTCCACTAACTGATTCTCCTCTCTGGGGAAATGTTCAAAGGTTATCTCCTCGAAGTGCGGAAGCAACGTCAATAAATACTCTTTGTAAGGAATAAGATTTGGGTGTTTCGTATCCCACTCACCTTTGATCTGACTGATCACGAGAGCGGAATCTCCGAACACACTGAAGAACTTAATCCTCAGGTTAATAGCTGCTCAAAGGCCCATGATGCACGCTTCATACTCCACCATGTTGTTGGTGCAGTTAAAACATAATCGGGCGGTGAACAGAGTATGACAGCCTTCAAGAGATATGATCACGGCGCCAATGCCATTACCCAAAGCGTTTGAAGCTCCGTCAAAATACATAGACCATCGGGATCCCTCCTCAGGTCCTTCATCCGGTCCAGGTATTTCACAGTTAGTCACCAACATGATGCTCTCATCCGGAAACTCGAAATTCATAGACTGGTAATCATTCACGGCCTGATGCGCCAAATGATCTGCCAACACACTCCCCTTGATTGCTTTTTGGGTTGTGTATTAGATGTCATACTCAGTTAAGATCATCTGCCATCTTTCTATTCTTCTGGACAAGGCAGGCTTTTCAATGATATACTTGATTGGATCCATCTTTGATATCAATAGAGTAGTGTGAGTCAACATATACTGTCTCAGCCGGCGAGCAGCCCATGCCAAAGAACAGCAAGTTTTCTCAAGCAGTGAGTATCGGGTCTCATAGTCGGTAAACTTTTTGCTAAGGTAGTAAATAGCATGCTTTTTTCGGCCAGACTCGTCATGCTGCCCCAGCACGCACCCCATTGAATTGTTGAGTACGGTCAAGTATAAGATCAAAGGTCTCCCTTCAACTAGAGGCATCAGGATAGGTGGCTCTTGGAGATATTCTTTGATCCTTTCGAAAGCGGCCTGACATTCATCATTCCATTTTACTACTTGATCTTTCTTCAGCAGCTTGAAGATTGGTTCACAAGTATTAGTCAGGTGCGAAATGAATCGGGCAATGTAGTTCAGACGTCCCAAGAAGCCTCTAACTTCCTTTTCTGTTCGGGGAGCTGGCATTTCCTGTATAGCCTTCACATTTGCAGGATCCACTTGAATACCTTTATCACTAATGACGAAACCCAGGAGCTTACCAGATCTTACTTCGAAGGTGCACTTGTTCGAGTTTAACCTTAGCTTGTACATTTTCAATCTGTCGAACAGTTTCTGGAGATGGTCAAGATGTTCTTCCTTAGTCTGGGACCTTGCGATCATGTCATTAACGTAAACCTCAATCTCATGGTGAATCATGTCGTGGAACAAAGAGACCATGGCGCGTTGATACGTTTCCCCAGCATTCTTCAACCCGAAAGGCATTACCTTGTAGAAAAAGGTACCCCACTGTGTAACGAAAGTTGTCTTCTCCATGTCTTCGGGAGCCATCTTAATCTGATTGTAACCAGAAAAACCATCCATAAAGGAGAAGACCTTATGTTGTATGGTGTTGTCGACCAGAACATCGATGTGAGGGATTGGGAAATCATCCTTAGGGCTTGCCCTATTCGGATCCCTATAGTCCACACACATCTGTACCTTACCATCTTTCTTTGGCACCGGAACCACGTTGGCAACCCACTGTGGATAAGAAGTAACTGCTAGAAAACCGGCGTCAAACTGTTTCATGACCTCAACTTTGATTTTCTCAGACATCTCTGGGCGCATGCGGCAAACCTTCTGCTTTACTGGAGGACCGTCTTCCTTAGTTGGCCGGCGGTGTACCACAATATCAGTATCTAAACCAGGCTTATCTTCATAAGACCAAGCGAAGATCTCAACATAGTTGCGTAGCATTTGTACCAAATGTTGCTTAACAATAGGCTCCAGATTTGCACCGATCTTGACCTCTTTCTTGTCTTCTTCCGTACCCAGGTTCACTGACTACAATGGCTCTTCATGGGGCTGTATGGCCCTCTCTTCCTATAATAACAGTCTAGCAAGTTCCCCAGGCACTTCGCAATCATCCTAACCTTCGTCCTCGGCTTGGTTGATCGGACTTTCGAAGTCATAATTGGAAGTAGCAAAGTCGTTATCAGTGGGATCCAGAGTGGATGTGGATCTGCATTATGATATGTGAGTGTGTGTAAGACAATAGTTGTTTTAATAAAGTGCAAGATAGAAAAGAAAAACAAGGAGCGCAAAATTTGTAATGCAAGAAAACATCCAATGCTTTATTGATGATATATGGAAATGACAAGTAATAAGCCCTCATAAACAAAGCCAAGGTGCCTCGGGCAAGGCACCAGGCCTTAAAGGTTTAAATCGTCTGTTACAAATTTCAAAACAAAAGTCTATTACTGTGTAATAAAAGAAACTGGCACGAAGTCCCTTGCCGTCCAATTGTTCAATCCACCGTTGGTAGTCGGGTAAATCCAGATTTCGAACTCTGACTCTTCTTCATCATCTTCAATTGCATTCACTCCCGGATTAGTGATGCACATGGGAGGTCTTCCAATCCGCCACGTCGAATAACCCTTTGAGCTTCTGCAGTAAAACCCAAACCACACTTGTCAGTTTTGTGCACGAAGTCAGGGAGTTGACCCCAATTTGCACACCCACCTTTTTCTATTACAGCCCGGGCATCCTTGAGGGAAGCCATCTTCATTGGTGGTTCTTCAACAGCAGTTTCAGTCGATGCCAGAGTCTGGGGGACTTCTTCAAAGTTCTGACACAGAGTTTCGATGAACTTCCCATCCATCTCCATATACCGAAAAGAGTTAAGGTGGCTCACCATGTACTCCTCTTCCCCTCGTACTGTAACAATCTTCCCCTTCACTGGATATTTCAACATCTGGGGGAGCGTAGAAATCACTTCCCCAGCCTTATGTATCCATGGGCGACCCAACAAACAGGAATAAGATGGTCGGATATCCATCACATAGAATGTAGATGCAAAAGTTTGAGAGCCAACCTTAATAGGGACATCCACATCCTCGTGCACCATCCTTTTGGACCCGTCAAAAGCCCTAACCACAATATTACTTGGCTTCAGAACCAACCCTTCATAGTCCAACTGGTCTAACGCTTTCTTGGGTAAAACATTCAATGAGGACCCAGTATCCACCAGTACGTGGCCCAGAGTAGTGCCCCTGCACTCGATCGAAACATGCAGAGCGTCATTGTGATTCCTTCCTTTGGTAGTCAGATCTGCGTCGGAGAAACCCAACCCGTTGTCAGTGGTCAAACTAGCCAGACAATCTTTGAATTGATCAGCAGAGGTTTCCTGCGGCATATGCGCAGTTTTAAGGAAAGCAATTAAAGAATTTGCATGGGCTTCTAAGAACAGCAATAAGGATAGCATGGAGATCTTGGACAGGGTGTGCCCCAGCTATTCGACTATGTTGTAGTCGCTTTTCTTGATAATCTTCAGAATTTCCTCTATCTCCTGCCTAGAGGTTTCTACAACAATCTTCTTAGGTGCCTCCGTCTGGGCAGGCTCACCTATGACTTCTTTGCCCCGAGTGTCAGATGGCTCGGCGACAGGGGTGATAGCTGGAATATGAACTGGAACAGTAGCTAATGTACTGGCAGACGAAATAGCAACAGGCTTTTGAACAGTCGGCGGGGAAATTTCGGGAGAGAAGAGTCTTCCGCTTCGGGTGACCTTGCTAGCCCCGACAATATTGCTGACGTCAGTAACAACTTCTTAAACCTTCAAGTCTTGTTTGATCCCATGATAATACACATCGGCCCCATAGTTCCATGGGACAGCCTTATCTGAAGTGTAAGGGATAGGTCCAGGAATAGTAATGATCAAAGGAGCAACCCTCGAAACAGATGTAATCCTAACAGGCTTTCTCGAGAAAGCCTTGGAAGGATTGGAGGAAATGGTAATGATTGAAACATCTGCAACAGGAATCAACGGAATCAAAGTTTTCCCGAACAAGATCTCTTTGTTATCCATCAGGCGTTGAACACCTAATTTCAGTAAATGGCAACCAGCAGGCAGGATTGAACATAGGTGGCAACCTTCGCCACTGCCCGAAAATAAACTGGCCGATAATAAATTCTTCTTCACTGTCATCAACAGAGTAAAAATGTCTTCCATAAAGGTCACAAATGAATCATCGTCCACAACATTCACTCCATGCTTGGGCATAGGAGCAGTCATAACATTGGGCTTTTCCGGTGCGTCAAACTCAATTTCTTTAGCTTCAATCAAATTTTGCACCTTATTCCTCAACGCACAACAATTGTTTGTATCATGCCCTGGGCTATCGGAGTGATAGGAACATCGGACGTTCGAATTATACAGCAGTGATGTAGTGCTGGGATTCTTCGGGGCTTCCCTCAGAGTGATCAGGTTGGTCTTCAACAATTGCGGTGGAATTTGAGATAAGGTCATACTGAGCCGAGTATACTGTCTTTGCGGTCTCTCTACTCTTTGTTGATTGTTGTGTTATGGGGCAACAATAGGTATTAATATTACTACCGCATTAACCGCTTGGCGGTGCTCAGGTCGATTTTGGCTTCTTGAGCTGTAAACTGCACTAGCTTCCTTTCTGAAAGGCTTCTTCTCTGAACTTGATGAAGCACCTTTTTGTATCTTACCACTTTTGATACCAGCTTCTACCCTTTCCCCAGTCAAAATCAATTCAGTAAACCCTGATGATGAACTGCCGATCAAATGATTAAAGAATGGACCAGACAAAGTCCCAAGAAACATATCCACCAACTCCCTATCAGACAGAGGGGGTTGGACTCTCCCAGCCAGATCTCTCCATTTCTGAGCATAGTCCTTAAAGCCTTCACCTGTACCCATAGACATATCCTGAAGTTGAGTACGCGTGGGAGCAAGGTCGGTGTTATACTGGTATTTCTTGTAAGAAGAAGCAGTAAGATCCTCCCAGTTGCAGACATTAGCTCCTTCCAGTTGATAAAACCATTCAAGCTGAGTCCCTGACAGACTATCTTGAAAGAAATTAACCCACAGGTTTCTATCAGCAGTGTAGGGTTGAATTTTTCTGACGTACGAGCAGAGATGGAGCTTCGGACAAGATACTCCATCATATTTAGCAAAGACAGGAGCTTTGAATTTGTGAGGGATCACCACCCCATATGCCAGTCCCATATCTCCGAAGTCCAACCCAGGGATCTTCTGAATCTCCACTGCACTCAACCGGTCTTCGAGTTGCTTCTACCTATCCTCAGGGGGAGGATACAATTCTTCATCAAAATCAGTGTCATTATCAGAGACCACAGGACTAGGACCCTTCTCCTCTTCTTGATTCTCTCCTCCTTTAGATGAATGAGACAAATCAGCTTCCTGTCGCAACCTATTCCCAAATTTGTGACCCATATTCAGGAGGACCACCTTCTTCTTCTTCTTTTTCTTATCCTTCATGATGAGAGTCTTCAAATCTTCCTGCCCTTTAGCCATGTTCAGGAAAATTTCTTTGAATTGAGCATTATATGCTTGAAGAGCCTTGATGGCTTGATCAATAGGTATTTCATAAGACATTATGTGCTGAAATAAACAGCGAAGAAGATAAGAAACCTGTAATGGTACCTATAATGAGGTGCATGGTAATGGAATGCGTATGAAATGATTTCAAAGACTTTGGGAGATTTAAACTTGCAAACCAAGAGATAAACAAACTTTATTAGATTCAAACTTGTAAAACGATTAACAATTCCTTTAAGGTGTTACAAAAGAAATATCTGAAAATAAATCTAAACTAGAAAAAAACAAAGAATCAGAAGTCCCATGGTCGCTTTCCCTTCATGCTGACATAATCGTTGATCGTCCTCTCATTTTCAAGTTGCCTTGTGAGCTTCAAGATCTTCCTCTCTTGCTCATGATACTTCTCTCGATAGGTATCCCTTTATTTCTTTAACTGGATCCAAGATCTCTTCAATGCCCCAAGATCAGTAGGCATATAGGGATGGAGGACCGTATAAGGAACACCTTCTTCATTAGTATGCTCTACAATCATTGGCAAAACAACTTCATAAGGAATCCCCATCTTTTGAGCACGGGCTCGAACCCACTAGAGATAAGGTTGCATAGGGAGAGAAGTCTTTAGTCCTAGCTCTTGAGGGTCATACCTGTTCACCTTGCCCCAAGCTCGTATAAACATGTGGCGATGATCTTTAGTGTCCTTCTTATAGTCAAAGACGATATCTGTAAGAAGCAATTCATGGGGACCGTCTCTCCGAGCGTGCCCAAACTGTCGTAAAGCCAAACAAGAACTGTAAGTTATACCTCCTCTAATTCCGAGCAATGGAACATGAGGGTATTCCCCACATCGATCGATGATAGCTACTCTTTCCATATCCTTTGAACTCCAAAGAATGTCCGTATGAGAAAGAGACATGATTCTGTAAGCCCAACCTACACCTTCCTCATTCTTCAATACAGATTTGGGGAGGTGTGAAATAAACCACCTTGCCAACAACGGCATACAACACATGAGGGTCCCTCTTTTATGCACCGTACGGGTATAAAGAGCATGCAGAATATCACCCAGGAGGGTAGGTACAGGATTGCGAGACAAGAAGATCTTAACCGCATTCACATCTATGAAGGAATCTGGATTCGGGAAAAGAACCAAACCATAGATGAGGAGAGCCAAGATGTCTTCAAAAGCTTGAAAATCCAAGTTATCCCATAACTGTTGAGCTTGATTGGTCATAAACTTAGCCAAGAAACCTTTAACCCCGCTCCGTGTCTCCCAATTAGAAACTACATCAGCCTTTTTCAAGTGTAAAGCTGAAGCAATTTCCTCTGGCCTAGGAATCTCCTCCAAACCTGTGAAGGGTGTCTTCTCGAGGATAGATATGCCTAATAAATCAAAAAACTCCTCCAAAGTGGGAACTAGCTGATAATCCGGGAAGGTGAAACAATGATGCAACGAATCAAAGAACTGGAAAAGGACGCTCATCATCTGCTCATCCAACTTTGAAGTGAACAAAATAAGGAGATGACCATGTCTTCTAACAGATGAAGAAGTATCAGGAACTTTTGAGACTAACTCTCTGAGCTGAGCAGGGATTTGCACGAAGTTAGCTCGGATGGTATTTCTGCGTATGGAAGTCATAATCTGCAAAACAGAACAAAGATAAATCCCCTTGGTCTTTGAAATGGTTAGTCTAATGAAATATGAATGTTATGTCATGATGCATAATGTCATGATAAAATACACAACAGGTATAGCAGATAGAAAACATGGTAAAGGCAAACAAGTCACACAATAACCTTTAAGTTTCAGGCTTGCATGGAGTCTAGGTACTACCCTCTTGAAGTTCAGTTGGTTTAACCTGTCCTAATAATAGTAACCGGGTTCTAGAGGTTCTCAATATCACTGATTATCCTCCATCGGTCATGGTTTCAGCTCACGCAATCTTTTCTTGCGGCCGGAACTATCTCGAGAGTATGGTCTCAATGAGTGTAGTATCGAGTATCAACCAGTTCCCAACTCTATGTCGAGGCCGTCTATCTCACTACTTCCTATGGCCAAGTTGGTCAATTATAGGTTCTAAGGTAAGTTGATGTTTAACGACCCATATAGCAGCCCCGTACTCTCCTTGTTCCTCCATAAGGGATACCTGTAACAACTAATGTGCCACATCAACGTAGCTACTGCTTCAACTGTATCGGTCTATGCCATACAGTTCCCTCACAGTTTGTTGCTACTTACCTAAAAGGTGTTCCCCAGATCCGGGTTAGGATCTATAGTAACTCCAATACAAATCCCACAAAGATAAAGCAATCAAATCAAACAATAGAAGCAATATGATGAACTAATCCTAAGGTATACCCCACTTATTTAATCCCCTGCAGAGTCGCCAGTTCTGTGATACGGTGGCCAGAACCGCGACTGTTTTGAAATGTTGGTTTGCATTTTGCGTTTTTGTTTGCAAAATGTCGCGGTAAGCAAGAGTCGCCACTGACTTTTATTTTATCCAAATGGAAAGGACAAAAGCACAGAAAAATTCCCTTTTTTCGAGATTTTGAGTACGGGGGGTAGATTATAGAAAGGGAAGGTATTAGCACCCTTTTTATCCGTGGTTTTTCATGGCCTCTTAGGTACTTGCTCATCATTTTCAAATTCTCTTGTGTGTGTTTGATTTGAAAAGTTTTTGTTTTACTTCGATTTAACTCTTGCTTCTGTCTTCAAGAGTGTTACGAAGTCGTTTTGAAAACTTTGTTTGAAAGGAGTGTAAGTGTAGTAAAAAGTTTGTTTGGATTGAGAAAGTACTTAAGAACTAATCTACCTACTCGAAAAAGAGAATTGTTCTATTCTTGTTTCCTTTAGACAGCGCTATCCCACTATTAGTGAGTAGGTAACACCATCGTTGGAGTTTAAAGGGTCAATTCGAAAGGGACATAAGATCACTAAAGCAATGTTAGGACGTCTTAGTAGTAACCCTAATGTCTTAGATCAACTATTCGAGGCAACAATCCTGAGGCAACCATTCTGAGGCAACTTTTCCGAACGGGACTTTGATCTTTGTTTAGACAAGAGAGATACCACTAAAATATCCTATACTTAATGACCATTTACCGAAGGCAACTGAAGTGAGAGTATACCCTAGTAGTGCGCATGTGCGAGTGATTCAATTTCAAGTTTATTATCTTTGCACATTTAGGGTTTGCTAACTGTTTTAAAGTTTACATACATTATTGTCATGCATCCCTAATATTCATACATCTAACAGTTAATATTTACAGAATTAAAAATGTGGAAAATAATGCTATGCTATTACAAGGCTTCGGGTATATACATAGCAAAAAACAAACCCTTAAAAAACGATAAATGAAAGTAAAAGACCTAATTAATCTATTACAACTTGTGAGCAATTACATTAATATGGAAAAATAAAATAATAAAGCACGCGCAAGGAAATTAAGAACGATAAGAAAATAGGGTTTTGACCCCTTCTAACCTAATTGGAAGAAAAATTATTTTTGTTGTTTTTGATTATTTTTAAGAAAAGAATTAGGTTTTTAAATTAAATACATAATTAATTAGCTAATTAAATTAATTAATGAAAATAAATAAATGGCCTATTTTTGTGTTTTGTTATTTTTTAAGAAAAAGAAAATAGAATTATATTGAACTAAAACCCTAATTGTTCTAATTGTTTTTAATTTATTTACAAAAACAATTTAAGTTACCTAAAATTAAATAACCTAATTAAATTAATTAATTTTTTGACAAAAAATAAACCTAAATCTAATTGGATGAAAAATATATTTTTTTTTATTTTTTGACAAAAGAAAATTTAATTTATGTTAGTAAATATAAATAAATAAATTAAAAAAGAAAAATGTAAAAGAAAAGTAAAAGAGAAATCGGGCCTGAAAAGTGATTTTGGGAGTACTGATAGCAAATCTTGGGCCCAAAAGGGATTGACCCATGTTAACCTGTTGGATCCCATGCATTGCTTTGACCATGGCCTATGATGCTCCTTCATTGATAGCCTTCAGATCTGGCTTCCAGGACATTTGGCAGGTTGGATGATGAGGTCACATGGTGGTCTCTTGGCTTGTATGCCGCTGGATTACCTGAAGCAAAATAATATGGAATAACTGGGGGGACCTGGGATTCGAACCCAGGCCCCAAAGCACTTTTCCAACGCCTGGCCACCAACTGAGCTGCACGTCCTATTTGTACATAGAATGATAATAAAAGATAATATATAATAATGTGGGTTAGTGGAAAGAAAATAAAAAACACGCTGGAATTCAAATAGACCAATACGGTAGCGCCACGCCAGTCATCCCTGTCCTCTCTCCGTTGGTAAAAGTCAAATACTTTTACCTACGGACGTATGTCCGTAGCTACAAACCCTGTGATTCTCAAAATCAAACACAAGCAAGATAAATAAAATATAAGGCCATGGATTTATTCGTCTTGGCCTGCTGAGCACGATGGTTCCCTTCTTGAGGGCCAATTTTACATGTGTAAAAAGATCCTAAAACGAAGCATAAAACCCTAACAATGGCAAATCTTGATACAGTCCATAAAAATGCAATTGAGTGTTATAAATAGTTTGGAAATGTTTCAAGGAGCAAGAATGTATAATTATTCCATGCTATAGATGCCAAAATTATGCAAATCGATTTCCAGAACAAACCAAGGTCGTGGCTGACTTACAGTGGGTTATAGAGCTGGAAACTCCTTATTTTTGATTGGTTTCGCTTGCTGGTGATCCCAGGAAGCGATTGGGATGGCTAGAGGGACTTGAGAATGCCTGGAAGTGCAAAATCGAACCACCACTTTTCTTTGTTTTTTCAAGTTTTTTCTGACTTTGTGCGCCTCCAAAAACTTCTCCTTTAGGTCTGCAATTGTTCAATATATATCCATGATTGAATTAGGGTTGCAAACATGATCTCAATCTTCCTCCATTATAGCTTTTGACTTGGATTTGATTCACTTGAAGATACTTCCAAAAATAGGCCAAACTCAATCTTTTTGTGCACACCAAGGCTTTGCACGATTTCAATCACTTGCCAACTGGATATAAGACCTGAAACATGCACAATATCTTGAGGTTTCAATGTTTTAGATTTTTCATGATTTGTTTTGATTAAAATTGATTTAATTCAAATAAAAATCAAAATAAATAATAAAAATAAGATAAAGACAAGTGGCAAGATATAGGGCTCGTGGACCATGCTACCAACTCAAAACAAGTGCAAAAAGTTAGGCCCATTTAGCAAAATTTGCAATTTTAGGCATAGTTGACTTTTGACAATTTTGCAAAAAGGGTCAACTTCACCAATGCATAACTTCCTAAATTTTGACTCTTTGAAGGTGTTCTTGGACTTTTTAGAAATCTTGAGATGTCCTATAAGAAACCCTTTTGGTATCATCTCACTTTGGTATTCCATGTTCATATATGAAGCTTTGACAAAAAAGGTGTTTTTGTTGACTTTTCAAAATGACCTATAATGTCTAAATTCATAACTTCTTGTGAGTGCATATTTTGAACTTGGGAGATGAAGGTGTATTTTATATAATTGCATCCTATTAAAAATGAGCTTTGGATGGGTCATTTATCATAAAGTATGAGAAAGTTATGTGTTGTACCCCAAAATTTGCCCTCCCATTTCTCATTGATTTCTCACCACAAAGCCCTTGAAGATCAAGATCCAGTTAGGGTTTCATCTGCTCAAGACTTCTCCTTGCACTGTTGACCCAAATTAGGGTTTGTGTTTGCACAAAGATGTTTTGACCTAAAATGCCTAAGATGACCCTCTTGCTTCATATTAGACTCCCAAGTTTATCCATATCAAGTTTCAAGTCTTGATTCCAAGTTTTGCCCAGTCAATTGGACAGTTGACCTAGAAATCAGCTGTATTGGGGAAAAGTGAACTGTGACCAATTGACAGTCAAATCTCATGAAAATTGACCCACATCAACATTATGAACTCATATGGACCATTTGATCAAGTTTGGATCACAACTCCACAAGAAATTTGATCAGATCACCAAAAGGGCAAAATGGTCATTTTTTTAGGGTTTTGACTGCACAAAGGCAATTTTTGACTGTTTGACCCAACCAATGGCAAACCAAGCTCACATATGGACTCAAGGACCCCATGGAATTATCTTGACATGCTCAACAAGTTCAAAAGATCCCAAGTACACAAGATTGACAGTTGAATTTCCCAGTCAATTGATCAATTTTGACTGTATACTGAAAAGTCAAACTTTGACTTTTTGGTCAAAATCAAGGGTCAAGATTCATTTTTCATCAAAACATGCCAAATCATGAAACTTGTTCACCAAGAAATCAAAAATTGCAAATTAGGGTTTGAAATGAGAATTTTTCATAACTTAGAATTTTTCTAAGTTATGAAAAACCCTAATTTTTTCCCAACTTTGCCCCACTTTCTCACCAAGATTCATTTGGATTCAAGAAAAAGTCAAAACATGAAAGTTGTAGCTTGTTGCATAATCTACAACTTTGATTCACAAAGTTTTCCCAAAAGAGGCTTGTATCTCAAGTTACAATTTTTGGAATAAGGGTACTAAACCATTCTTAACTTAGTGAAATTTTAACCTATTTTGGCAAGGTTTTCTACCTAACTTCAAGGCCATTTTCCATACACTTCCACTTGGAATTTCAATTTGCATTTCAAAGATGGATTGTAGTACACATTCCAAGCTTTCCAAAATATCCAAGAACTCATCAAACATCCTCATAACTTGATGGATTCGAATTTTGCAATATGGCAAAAACTCACTTTTGAATTGGTCATGTACATGTTCATAACTTATGCCATTTTCAAGTCAGCTTGGTTTGTGCAACATTACAGGCCCTTAAACCATCCAACACTCAATAATTTAATGCATGTTCATTGTGTTAAGTCTTTGTTTCATGAGTTTGTGCATTACATGTTGAATTAAGCCATTTATGGAAAAAGTGAAATAGCCATTTTTGCAAAAGCAAGCTTTATGTCAAAGTTGCAAATTCACAAGTACAGATGAAATCTAATTGGCACAAGATTATGAGCAAAACACACTGATCAAGACAAGGTTAGCAACATGATTAGGGGGCCTCTACTTGCCTAGAACATCAACTTGGCTTTGCTTGCTTAAGTGTGAAGAAAAGTGGCATAACGGAACATAACTTTGATCTCAGCATTAGAAACCTTAAGAAAACATTGTATACACTTTCTAATCATCCTAACTAAGCTAGCACACGACTCCAATACCTCCACAAACTCAGAACCACCATCAAACTGCTCAAACAGAGTTCTCACTACAGTTTGAGTGCCAACTCTCATCCCTTGCATGATTTCTTTCCCAAAGCTCATCAAACACATTCCCTAGCATCAATGCAAGCTAACCAAAACCTAAAACACGACCTGTAATTCCTCTAACCAGTTCCACCATTTTCACTTTCTTATTTTGCAGTTGAAGGTCCATAGCTCGATTCAAGGAGTCTCAAGGCAAAGTAAGCATTGTAATAGCATCACCACACTTCAGGCAAGCTGTACAGATCATCATCTTGCTCTGAAAGCTCCCCCATTGCCAGATAGAACTTCAACTGAACAGGTATTTTCTTGAACTTCTAACTCTTAGTCTAGGCATCATTAGCTCCAAGTTTGTGAATAAGAAGTGTTCTACTCATGCCCCTGAATCTGTACATGCTTTTACTTTTCATTTATTTTGCTTGAGCTGTGAGAATTTAAGGTTTGAATATGGCAGAAAACTTAGGTCAGGATTTGGGAATGTCAAAATTCTCTCTCATTTCTGAGAGTTAGGATGAGTTTTTTATATATTTAGAATCGTGATTCAATGCTTAATATTTCTTATGTTGGAAGTTTGTGTAAAAGATCAAAGAATCCAGGTGTTTGAATTGGAAGTACAGGCGCGCGTTTTTTGAACGTTTTTGTTCAGAGGTTGAAGAAGAAGCTTCATGGGCTGGGCTTGCTTCTGATTTTCTTTTCACGCCACATTTTTGGTTTCATACCCCCTGAGCCCATTATGTTTATTCTCATGATTTTTTTACTTTTCTTTTTTCATTTTGACTTATTTATTTTTGCTAATAATATTAAAAACATGAAAAATATTTTTTACACCATTTTTATATTTTTTAAGTATTTATTTGTTTATATGGACATTTGTACATAAATATATATATATATATATATATATATATATATATATATATATATATATATATATATATATATATATATATATATATATATATATATATATATATATATATATATATATATATATATATATATATATATATATATATATATATATATATATATATATATATATATATATATATATATATATATATATATATATATATATATATATATATATATATATATATATATATATATATATATATATATATATATATATATTATTTAGAATAGATAGGAAAAATAATGCAGATATACTTTATTTTCTGATTTTTTATTACATTTTCCTTTTTGAAAATATTTTATGCAAAATATACTTTTTTTTATAAATATTAAATATTATTATTTTTTATATATAATACATATTTAGAAATTAATACATACATATATATATTTATTAGTATATTTAGGTTAAAAATACAAAAATACCTATATTTTTATTTTATTAATATTTGACATAAAAAAAAAATACTTTTTATAAACATACTTCATTTTATTTTATTTTTGTACATAATAAATAAATACTTGTATAAATTAAATAATATATATATTACTTAATAAAAATTAGGGTTTTACCCTTAAAATACAAAAACTCCAAAAATAATACTTTTTTTATTTTATTTATTTGACATAAATAATACTTTTTTTTCATACATATAAAAATCCTTTTTGCATTTTGCATCTTTATTTTATTTTCCATTTAATTTGTGTAATTAATTATCTTGTAAATATTCCAAAATTGATGTAATAGCTAGGTTTAATTTCCTTGTCTAAATATCCCCCCATTTGAACATTTGTACCCCCCTTCCCATATTGTGTTGTAATAGTTTAGGAAATTTAAATTTCGCTTTATATCGCTTTCTAAATATGCCATGCTAGAATTAGGGTTTGTATGCAAATAAAAAGAACAAAATAGTTTGACCTAATTTCAAGATAATCAAGCATGAAATTGGACAACACATATCACACTTGCACCCCTAGGGTATTCCATTTGTTGCCTTCAAATAAATGGGCCATATTGCATGTTAGGTTTCTTTGGGTAAAACAAACAATCAAATGATCATAGTCCCTCGATGACGCTTTCGAAAAGTTGCCTAAAATGATCAAGTCCCTTTCAAAGAGAAATTGCCCAAAGATACTTAGCACTATTGCAATTATGGCCTAAACGATGACCCGCGCCCGTCCCTTTCATCTCCTAATACAAGATTGTCCACCAAATGCAATGGTGGAACAAAATTGTTAAAAGGGTTAAAACATAGCAAAAATCTTTGAGAACTTTAGGGTAGATAGCTCTTAAGTACTTGTCAACTTGCAAAACAAAACACTTGCCTATTTTCAAACCACACTTCACAAACACTTTCAAAACAAACTTTCAAAAAACCTTGAAACATCTTTTCAAAAAAAGACAAACACCTTTTGTAAAACATTCGAGTAAAGAATTGTTACAAGGGTAGCCTATACAAGGCATCTTTTTCAAAACATTTTCAAAGCCACACACCAAACACCATTTCAAACAATTGAAAACCAAGGCAAGTTGATCTAAGCAAGTACCTAAGAGCACATGTGTTATACCCCAAAATTTGCCCTCCCATATTCCTCAATAAATTGCCAAGCCAAGTTACAAAATTCCCCAAGGGTTGTGCAGTGCAACAGTCTCCCATACAGTCAAAATTAGGGTTTTGAGTCTGATCAAGAAAAGGAAGTGTTCAAAGGCCCAATCAAGTCTCATATGCTTACAAACATGGTCAAACATCCTCATATCGAGTTTCAACGCATTCAGCTCAAGATTGCACAGTCAAAACCCTAAATTGCACTACAGTCAACTGTAGGGGCAAAATGGTCATTTGACAGTCAAAAGTTCAAATTTTTGGTCAACATATCATTTTGAAGCCACAAACATCATTTGATCAATGCTTGATCATGATTCTCAAAATTTGGCTCAGAAATCATCAAAGATGCAAAGGTTGCTATATTTGGACAGTTGAAAAAGTCAACTGAAATTGACCAGGGCATAACTTTCACATGGATTATCAGAAAAATCCCATCCAAATCTCATTTTGAAGAGAAAGACATTTCCTACAACTCATCTTCATACTTCAAGTCCAAGAAATGCTCTCACAAAAAGTTATCAATTTCAACATTATAGGTCATTTTCAAAAGTCAACAGAAAGGGACTTTAAGTCAAAGGCCATAACTTGAGATTGGAAAATCAAAATGACATGGGACCAAAGGCATTGGTTAGAGGACTCAAATACCTTTCCAAAATGTCCAAGAACATGTGAAAAGCTTAAACATTGAGCAAGTTATGCCTTGTAGAAGTTGGGAAATTTTTGTGAAATGGCAAAAGTCAACTATCCTTGAAACTCCAATTTTTGACAAAAGGGCCCACTTTATTCCACTTGATTCATCCTTGCCATGCCACACACGTGTCCCATGATTAATTTCAAGATCAAACATTGATTTTTCTATTTTATTTAATTTTTGATAATTTAATTCATTTTAAATCTTTAAAAATTCAAATAAAATTCAAAAACCAATGGAATAGTGTCATTTGAATTTGGACAACTTCCATATATCATGGGCCAACTCAAAAACTCAGGCTAGGGTTAAATTGCACACTAAGTCTTGGTCTTGGCTTAAAAGAAGGAAAAATTGGTTAATGGTGAAAACCTTAGGACTAGTTCTCTCATGAGCATGAATCTAGGTCAGCTAGCAAGCTAATTCTCTTCCCTCATAAGCACTGAGTCAAACCCTAACCATAACACAGCAAAAGGCTCGCTCAAAAGCTTATTGACAATTTGAAAAATTGGCCATATAACTCGATTTCTGAAATCAAGGTTCTAGTTAGTTTTAAGCCTTAATTCTTTTTCTAAAGGCTTCCTAAAAGCTCCCTGAAGCAATTCCAACTCAAAACATCCATCCAAACGCAAAGAAGCGGCAGCAAGGACCTCCCCTGTACAGAGAAACTTTTGAAATCCTATATCATAATTCATACATTCTTTTGCATTTTTATTTGTGAATTCTTGTTTAATGTGAAGTTTCCAAGCTAACTGATGTGTTTAATTGAGTTTTCATAAGCCATATGTGATTCTACCATTTTTGAATATTAGGGTTACAGGTTTTTAAAATTAGGGCTTTTGCAAAGAAGAAAAATCAAAGCTTCAGACCATGGCCATTGAGTTCAGTGCATTGAGACGGACATAAACCACCATTCGCGAACGATTTATGTAGCTTACATTGCTATTCGCTATTTTTCCAAAAGTCCCCTAAGAAAACACAACGAAAACCGTTGCTCAATGTTTTGTCTTTCAGGCACGCGAGGAAGATGATGCCATGTCAAGCGTGGATTGGTCCGTTCAAACTCTCGCGCCAAAATACCACTAACGCGTTACTTTCTTTATTAATATTTGTTTGCATATTATATATTCAAATTGACTAAGTAGCTCAGCTGGCAAGTGGATTCCTTTGCATTGTCCAAGACCTGGGTTCGAGTCCCAGGTCTGTGTAAAATCTCATATTATTTTTCAATACTAACTCCTATGCAGCACTCCCCTTGCAAGACCTTCATGCACGCCCAGAAATCACCATCCACGCGCCCAAAGCATCCAGATCAAGGGTTACAGATTGAAGAACACAATAAGTGCCAGTCAACGCATCATACACGAATTGAAAAGGTCAACAAACCTCAGGCTTAATGGGCCAATATTCTTGGATCAACACCTCACAATTTGGGGCTACACCCCCCCTGGTTTGCTTTTCTTTTCATGATTTATTGTTTTATTATTTATTTTCATTGTTTTAATTATTTATTTTATTTATTTTCTTGTAAATAATTAACATGTAAATTATTTAGTTTAATTATGTCATAATTTTAATCCTTTTAAACAAAAAAAATCAAAAAATAGAATTAGGTTTAATTTTTTTACTCTTCTTAATTTTCCTTTTTTTTTAATAACAATATTTATTTTATTTATTTTCTATAATTAAATTTTGCATGTAAATTAACTTAGATTTAAATTAGGACAAAACTTAATATTTTCACAATAAACCTAAAAAACATTAGAATTAGGGTTTGACGTTTCATTTTAATTTTAATTAATTCCTTTTCTTTTAAATATTAAGAAACACAAAAAAACACCAAAACATTTAATTTTAATTTTAATTCTTCCTTAATTTTAATTTATTGCAAAAGGGTCCAACGCCCATGTTCATAATTTATTTAATTTGCGCATTTATTTTATGTCATTTATTATGATTATGTATATGTCCCAAAGCCTTGTAACTTTATTTCTCGCACTTTTATTTTATTGCTTCTTTACTTTCAGTCAAATCGGGTCCGGTTTATTTTGGCGATGTGGACCCGCGCCGTTTGTAATAGCTGTAGATTTATTTTTCCGCAACTTTATAACTATTAAAAAAGCATGCAAGAATGAATGTCCTAATTAAAATCAAGCGTAGATCACAAATAAACACGACAAGACAAATATCTGAAAACGACACACGAATCGCACACACCACCCCTAGGGTACGCCTCACTGTTGCCTCGCCTCGAAAGGTGATCGTCGAGTAGAGGACGTCTTAGTAAGTCCTCATGATCCGGGAACCTGGCATGAGGGTAGCTTCTAAGGTGTCTTCCCATTGCTCTGGTGATCACCATGTCCCTACGAACTCGAATTGACCCGAACACCTCCAACGGTGGTGCTCCCTACCTCTCAATGGTGGGATAGCACTACTTTTTAAGGACTCTTACACAGACGAATTCCTTAGGGTAGGTAGGTTCTCAAGGATACTTGCTCTAATTTCAAACAAATCAAAACATCTTTTCACCAACACATTTTCAAAAGCTTTCAAAGCAAATTTTTCAAACACTCTGACGTACGAGTCGAACTGAAATTTTTCAAAGAAACTTTTTTAAAACCCACAGTTGAAAAGCAAACAAACATTTTGAAAACACATTGAGCGAGTATCTAAGAGCCCATGGATAACCATGGATAGAAAGGGTGCTAACACCTTCCCTTTCTATAACCTACCTCCCGAACCGAGAGCAATCTCTTTAAGGAATTTTTCTGTGCTTTTGTCCTTTCCATTTGGAGAAAATAAAAGACGGTGGCGACTCTTGCTTCCGCGACATTTCGCGAACCAGCTTTAAAACAGTCAGTTCCAGATCCACCGATCACACCATGGATAACCATGGATAGAAAGGGTGCTAATACCTTCCCTTTCTATAATCTACTCCCCGAACCCAAGAAAAATCTCAAAGGTTTTTGCTGTGCTTTTTAAACCTTTCCTTAGGATAAAATAAAAAGTCGGTGGCGACTCTTGCTCAACCGAAACATTTGCAAAAACAAACGCAAAACCATAGTCAGTTCTCCCACCGTATCACATTATGCTTGGTCAAAGTTGAGTTGACTTTTCCTGTAAAACCCTAATTTAGCAACTTTTGGTTCTTGATGAATTGTGAGCAATCCTTGATGAATCATGATCAACCCTTTATCAAATGATGAAATATACTTAAAAATGATGATGTTTACCAAAACTCTTGAAGTTTTACTATATGTGGGCCACAATTGACTTTTGCCCTAGCACAGTCAATTTTCAGGCCTTTGAGCAATTGACTGAGCAAACTTCCTCTGTAAGGCTTGAAAATTGTCATGGATGATATTGAGAATATATTAATACAATGGTGAGCACTTGGGATACCTTGGACTCAAGTATCTTGATGCAATATGAAACCCTAATTTGAGGTAGACTGCCTTAGGAGAGAGCTTGTCTGGTCAACCCTTGGACTTCCTTGAGCAACTTGAGATTTTCTCTTGAAATGTTTTGAGAAATATGGGAGGGCAAATTTTGGGGTACAACAGTTCCAATGAGGGCTTCAAAGAATACGCCCAAAAGTGGAGAGACATGCTGAAAGAGTGCACCCACCCCTAACTAATAGGGAGCTGGTTGATATCTTTATGGGAACTTTGACAGGACCTTTCTTCAATCACCTAATCGGGAGCTCTTCGATCGGGTTCACCGAGCTGATTCTAACTGGGGAACGAGTTAAAAATAGAATTAGAAGCAGAAAGATCTAAGTGGTTGCATTTTACGATACTCAGAAGAAGCTATACAATGGGAAGAAAGAGTCAAATGTTGTGTACGACCAGAAGGGTCGTAACAAGAGTAACCACGACCAATCTGTGGGGGCAGTCCTGATCTCTAATCCTGCATTAGTGTGACAACAACAACGGGGAAATTAGAAAAGGAAAAACGAGTCCAAGAGACAGGTTACCAAAATCAACATACCACTATCTCAAGCATTACAACACATGTTAAGGATGAATCTGATTACGTTGATAGGACCTCGTCCAAACCCCAAAACTTCTTCTCCTAACTACAATCCCAATGCAATATGTGCCTATCATTCTGACAGTCTTAGGCGTGATACTAACTATTATTGGGAACTAGAATACAAGAATCAAAATATGATTGACACCAAGGATATTGAATTTGGTTCTTCTGAGACTCCCAACGTGATCACTGCTCCCATGCCAAATCATTGAGAGCGTCCAGTTCATTTTAAATTTTCAATTGTAATTTCTTTTGTTTGTTTGAACACTTATCTATTATGTGAAACTTTGTTTCATTAAAGTGTTGCATATGTTTGTCTTTAATTAATCCATTCGTTTTCACTATATTTAAACTGGGCTTTGTATTCCCTTTTTATGATATTCAACTCTCGTTCAAAGTTGTAAGCTTTTAGAGGAAGGATGACGAAAACAATACCATAATCTCATACAGTATGCTTTTGGACAGACCTTGCTGACGATGTACAGGCATTCTTTCAATTCCTAAATAGTGGAGTTATAAGGAAGGTAATCCCTAGTCAACCCCTTTGAGCCAAAGAAGTAGGAGTTTTATTTTTCGCACAAATTAAAACCTTTAATCATACCTTGAGGGCAAGGTAGTTTATCAGTTAATTCAAATGCGCTTTCAGTTGCAAGCTTTCACTTCGTACACAACGAATGAAATCAAAAACATACTTCTGAATCAAAAGACGACGATGGTTCTCTGTAAAATAGGTAGTCGTTATCTCTCAAAAGAAAAGCCCACTGAGTCAAAACCTATGAAGGAAACTTAAGAAAAACTGGGGCATCCTGCGGACTGTAGTCTCGAAACAAAAAACAGTCAGGCAAAAAAATTAGGGATAATAAAGAGGTCGCTACAAATCTTCGACACCGGAAAAATGTTGTAAAATTGACTTCCTTCTCAAATAAACTTCCAGTATCTAAACCATCACCAAAATATCATTTCAGATTATATTGGGAGATAAATGCACAATTAACTGAGTATAGGGCGGAAGAACATCATGAAGAACGGGTCGGGTACAAATAAACTTTGAGCCTTATCCTTTGTTTCTTAAACTGTGAACCAGGCCATGTTACAACCTTTTAAAATTCCTAATTGAAGCATGGGTTAGTTCGAAAGTATACAGTTACAAAAGGTGTCCTGACTCTTGAAAGGCTTACTGTAAATCCTTAGTCGAATTCATATTCTTACAAATTTCTTTTATCTGCTAAAAATGCATTTTCAAAACTTCAAGGCAAACATAAACTTTGGATTGTTTGAATACCGTTGTTTGCATATAGATAATTGTTTGACAATAGATAAATTTGCACGACAAATATCCAATGAGCGGAAAATTCTCTCAAGAAACAGAATCACTTTAAATGGGAAGACACTTCCAATGATAAATCTCCCATAATCAAGGGGGCATGACATGTTATTGTCTAACTCATCAGTGGCAGTCAAGTCAAGATTCCAAGAAATCTCTCATTAAGTCCTAATTAGCCAGGGGCAGATCTCCATAGGAATCACTTAGGGCATTGAACATGAATTCCATTAAAGGGTCACATATGACCAAACAAACATGTTCTGACAGTACTACTTACTACTATGGACAGTGACAAATCCCCACAAAGTTCCTTTCATAAAGTGATCCCTAGTGAAGTCGCCAGATCCACCTCTATAAGGTTATGCCCACATATTAATCTTCACGGATAAGGGTATAATCCCCTACAAGGATATCCCCGACAAGTGAAGAAGCATATTTAAACAAAAGTGGGGCATCCTCCGGCCGATGACATAATCAAACCCACCAGCGAATAGAGGAGTTTGATCTTCTCCCAATGAATGCACACATCACACCAATTCCCAAACAGAGGGAGATTGCCAACAGTTTACTAGATACAGTATGGATACAATCTAAATACAGATTCATTCTGATACTCATTCCAGATTCTCTTGCAGATACAGTATGTATATGATCTAGACAAAGATCAATTCTGATACTTATTCAAATGCACATTCTTAGATACAATTCAGACATAATCTACATGCAGATTCATTATGATGCTCATTCCAGATTCTCTTGCAGATACAATATAGATACGATCCAAACAAAGATCCATTCTGATACTTATTCAAATGCATCTTCTTAGATACAGTTCAGGCACAATCTATATGCAGATTCATTATGACACTTATTCTAGATTTTCTTCCTGATACAGTTCAGATACGGATGTCATTCTGATACTCGTCCAACATCTCCTCAGATACAATCAAGGCTCGGATTCATTCTGACATTCCCAAACTGAGTTTGTCTTAAGTGAAAAAAGAAACCTTGCGGAGTTCTACCTAAAGAAGTCACTTCCTCAGTAGGTCGTCAAAATATTCTCTTCAACATGGTTTATTTCCCCAACAAACTACAAATTCCCCAGCTTGAGTTGGCCTCTCATACTATTACAAATCAATGGACAAAACCCATTAATCCCCGGTAGAGTCATTGCATTCCCCAACGGAGTCGTTACTACCCCAGTAAGTTACTGCGAAGCCTGGAATCCGACCAAGTAACCGTTAATTTCATCCTTTCATCAGTTACTGTGAAGCCTGGAATCCGACCAGATAACAGTTAAACTTCATTCTTCCAAGTAATTTTCTGCGAATCCTGGAATCCGACCAGATAATAGTTAATTTCATCTAAGTTACTGTGAAGCCTGGAATTCGACCAGATAACAATTAACTTCATCCTTTCAAGCAAGTTACTGTGAAGCTTGGAATCCGACCAGATAAAAGTTAACTTTATCTTTTCAAGCAATTTTCAGTGAAGCCTGGAATCCGACCAGATAACATTTAATTTCATCTAAGTTACTGCGAAGCCTGGAATCCGACCAGATAACAGTTAAACTTTATCCTTTCAAGAAAATTAGTGTGAAGCCTGGAATCCTACCAGATAACAGTTAATTTCATCCTTTCAAGAAAATTACTATGAAACCTGGAATCCAACCAGATAACAGTTTAACTTCAATTTTCTGCGAAGCCTGGAATCCGACCAGATAACAATTTTACTTCATCCTTTCAAGCGATTTTCTGCGAAGCCTGGAAAACGACTAGATAACAGTTAACTTTATTATCCCCAGCAAGTCAAAAGTTGCTACGAAGCCTGGATTTTGACCAGATAACAACCAACTTTCACTCTCCCCAGTCAAATATAATTACCCAGTAGAGTAATGGACAACCGAAGTTCCTGAACTCAATTCCCCAGACAGAAATCAGCACATCCCCAATGGAGTTTCTTCAAACAAATAAGCAAAACTCCCCAATAGAAGTAAGGAATTTATTTTCTCAGACAAAGATACACTTCAACAATATTTCACATTTGATACATCATAGCATATGCATACGAAGTGCATATAGCACAACCTCATTTTTTAGATTATTACACAATGCATTCCATACATCATGACATTGCATACAACTAACTCTTTACCTTTTCAAGAAAGATCAATCAACAGATAATTATCATCAACAATTTTAAACAGGTCCAAGATTAGTTCCTTAAGCAAGACGGAGCAACTATCTATGCGACCAGATGCAGCTTCACATGGGCTCATCATGAAGCAATCTCACACGGGTTCCTTCTAATTTCCAGATGCAGTTTCACACGGGCTCATCATGAAGCAATCTTACACGGGTTCTTTCTAATTTCCAGATGCAGCTTCATACGGGCTCATCATGAAGCAATCTTACACGAGTTCCTTCTAATTTCCAGATGCAGCTTCACACGGGCTCATCATGAAGTAATCTTACATGGGGTGCTTCTAATTTCCAGATGCAGCTTCACACGGGCTCATCAGAAGCAATATTACACGGGTTCCTTCTAATTTCTAGATGTAGCTTCACACGGGCTCATCATGAAGCAATATTACACGGGTTCCTTCTAATTTCTAGATGCAGCTTCCCACGGGCTCATCATGAAGCAATATTACACGGGTTCCTTCTAATTTCCAGATGCAGCTTCACGCGGACTCATCCTGAAGCATCCCTACACAGGCTCCTTCTCATACATTTCCAGATACAGTTTCATACGTATTCATCCCAAAGCAGCCCTACTTGGGCCCTTTCTTATAAATTTTCAGATACAATTTCACACGGGTTCATCCTGAAGCATTTTTACACGGATTCCTTCTAATACATTTCTAGACATGGCTTAACACGGGTCCATTCCAGCATATCATTCAGATTAAATCTACCAAAGATTTATTCTGATACTTCTACCAATAGTCACTCTGGATGGAATCTACAAGCCCATCTCCAACAAAATCTTTATCACTTCTCCAAATGACATCTTTAAGCCCATTCCCGATACAATCAACTAACACATCATCAAGTGAAAATTTCTGGGCACTCTAGTGTTCAATCATCTTCCACCTTCAAGTCACGAATGCCGGACCCGCCAATCTAACTCTTCAGGTTTAAGAAGATTGAACAGGGGCAGCTATTGTGCCCCAAAATTTACCCTCTCTTTTTCAAGACATTCCTCACAATAAATCTCCAATGCTCAAGGATTCTCAAGGAATTGATCAGACAAAATCATCTCTGAAGCACTGAGACTCCAAATTAGGGTTTTGACTGAGAATGACCAATCTTTGACTTTTGACCTAGTACATGACTTATTGGTTTGAAACATGATCTCAAGGATTCAAGTACATCATTTTGACCTAAGCGCATATTTCAATTCATATCCTGATATCAGTGGATTAATAGACGAAATTTGGTCAACTGATAAAGAAGTCAATTGTACACTAAAAAGTTAAACTTTGACTTTTTGATCAAATTTTAGTTTCGAAGATCACATTTCATCAAGACATTCGAAAATATGAAATTTTATCATCAAGAAATCAAGAAAGTCAAAAGTCATTTTGAAAAGTCAAACTTTGCAAGACTTGGAAATTTTTCTAAGTTGTTTTTATACATGTTAATTTCATGATATCTTTTCACCATAATTCAAGATAGTTCAAGTTGTTACAAGCTTTCAAGTAAAAAATAAGGCTGCATTTTTCTTACAAATCCTAAGCTTTGTCTTGTTTGAACTTTTCCCTTTGACTCAATCTTAAAACTTTGCCACCATGTTATCCACAAATATGCCCTGTCTTTGTTACAAACTGCATAAATTTGTCCATAAAACTAGACCTGCACCTAGCTGCCACTCCACTCCAAAACTGCTACAAAACAGCCCTGCATCATGCTACATAACCCATTGTTCAAAAACCTGCATAGTAATGCCAAGAAAACTGTCAAAACCTGCTCTAAAACCTGCTATACTGCCCTACAAAATCTGCATCATATCAGTCCCATATTTGCATAAATTAAGCACATAAGAGCTGCATCTAAAAAAGCAATGAAACAGTGTACCCAAACAGTTCAAAAACTTATCTATTTCCCTCCCAAATTTTAGCCAATTTCATCTATAAATAAGCTGTTTCACAACACACAAGGGGGGGGGGGGAGAAAAAGAGGTTTTTTGGAGAGGTTTTTAGAAAGAGAGAAGAGAGAGTTTTCAAAAATCTAACACAACTTTTTGTAACCTTTGCTCATCTTCAGCTCTATCTTCATTCACAAAAACAAAACCTCAACCCACTATTCCACCTTGCAAGCTTTCCCATAAACCAACTATCCAAACACTTCACATCACATAGAGATTGTTCAAACGCAAGAGTAGTTTTTGTAGTGCCATTATCATCACCTTCCAACCACAAACAAAAGACAGTATTGTACAACATGGCTGGGATGGAGTGATTCAGCAACTTTCAATACAAAGTAAGGATTGTAGCAACTTCCTTGAGGTTCACTGAAGCCATTCTGATCATCACAGCATCTTCAAAGGTGTTCAGACTCAAAACACAAATTACAGTCTCAAGGTAGGTCTTTTTGACCTTGTGTTTTTCATACACGCATCATTGTTGGTTCACTTGTGAAGATATAATATGGTAATCATTGCACTTTGAAGCTAACCATTTGCTTGCTTTTCATTTTTGTCAATCATATGTTGAGAACTGACATGTACACATGATAGAACAATGCTAAAGGCAAAAAAACTGCAGCATGAGTCGATGCGTACTCACATGAGTTGACTTATATTAGTTGCAGAATAGGGTATGAGTCAACACAAGACATTATGCATCGATGCATACTGTTATTCAGACACAATAGAGAGAGAGAGAGAGACAAAAGGTGTTTGAGTCAACACAAAACACGAATGTGTCGACACAAACAAGAAATGATTCGACACATACCATTATGTACTGACTCATACTGAGTTGATTTTTATTTTTCAGAAATAAGAAGTGGCATATATCGATGCATAAGGGTATGTGTCAATACATAAATTTTGTTTTTCTTTCTTTGTACACTATTTTCCTTTTTATATTTTTTATTGCTATTCATTTATTCAATATGGTTGTAATAATTTAATTAGGCTTGTACTTCATCCCCATTTGTAAATTATACCCCCATCCCCCAAGTGATGTAATAGCGTAGGATTTTGGTTTCCGCAATTTATCACTTTAATATAATTGTTAGTAATTAGGGTGTGTACGGAAATATAAAATCAACAATTAGAAAACCCTAATCTCAAAGACAAAAATGCATGCAATCAAACACTTTTCACACGCGTACCTCTAGGGTAACCTCGCTTGTTGCCTATGAATAAATAGTCATGTCCCTCGAATGTGGGACGCTTTAGCAAAGACCCTCGATAAAAAATATTGTAGTCCCTCGATGACCCTTCAATGTTGCCTTTGGTAAAATAATCTTAGTCCCTAACGACAATTTCTAAAGCGTCTCATAGGTTGTCTTCTATAACTATACAACGACCCACGCCCATCCCTTCACATCCAATGATAGGGCTTCTTATCAATCAATGGTAAGATAGCAACATCTAAAGGAGGAGAAAAAGAACAAATACTTTTTGAGTAGGTAGAACATTCATAGTTGTTTGCTCATAATATTTTCAAAAAAACATCTTTCAAAACACACCAACACTTTCACAATAAAATATTTTCAAAAGTCAACACTTTGTATACATTCTCATAGAGACGAGAATCATTACAAAGTTCGACTAAACGAAGGCACTTTTCAAAAATACTTTCAAAACTAATCACAGACACATTTCAAACAAAGCATTTTTTTCAAAGTGAGCTAGCAATTAAGAGCCTGTAGATAACTATGGATGAAAAGGGTGTTAACACCTTCCCTTTTCATAACCTAGCCCTCGAACTCAAGAAAAATTCTCAAAAAGGTCTGTGTTGTTCTTTTCACCCTTTCCTTTATTGGATAAAAGAAAAGTCGGCGACGACTCTTGCTATCCGCAACAATTGCAATAAAACGCAAAACACCCAAGTCAGTTCTCCCACCGTATTACAGTGGCGACTCTATATTTTCAGCCGATTATTACACTACTAAGTTAATTTTATAAAAATTAATGTCAATTACAGAAACACAGAAATAACAGTTATGGAAATGACATGATATGCATTAAATCGAAAGAGAAAAACAAATGATGATGAGAAAAACAACCAATAAATTTCCAGCAAACCAACTTTGAATAAATCACAATATAGCTATCATTTTCCAATGATATAATCGACAAAAAATAACTAAGACAATTTGTCGAACACTTGAGTGCAATCAATACAAACCCAATTTTTGCCTAATTCTGTTGATGTTAAAACCAATTACAATGTATCAATCACACAATTGAAGTTTTACAATTTGCAATAAAACATAATGTAGAGAGTAAGAGAGAAGAGAACGACACAAGAATTTGTTTAGGCAGTTCCTGAACGGCCTCGCTATGGGTACCTCTGCCTCTAATTCTATTCGAAATTATGATAATGAAAATTAACCTTTACAAAATGTTGATACAAGAGAATAAGTAGCAATCCAACAAGCAAAACCCTAAGTAAGTTATTGAATCTATCTTCTTTTCTACCCTTGATCTTGAGCCAAATCAAGTGAACCCGATACATCTAATTTGATCCTCCATCTCATGCTACTCCTTTATAAGAACACTCGTTCTTCAAAGACGTCACTCAGCTGAATCTAAATTGCTAATTAATCGTGACCCCAAGATTTACCAATTTGATCCTCCGTCTTGCGTTACTCCTTCGATCGAACCCACAATTCTTCGAAGCTTTCACTCGGCTGAATTAAAATTGTGTAATCTTGTCCAAAACCTTTAAATCACCAATTGATCTTGAAGGAAAACCCCATGTTGGTTTTCTTATTTGAAACCCCCAAAGATTATTTAACCCAATATATTACAATAAACCCTAATTGAACGTTATCAAGCTATCTCTAGATGGCACCCAAATAAAAAATAATCATGTGTAATTTATTTGTGCGTATGAATAGAGAGAGGATGAGAAATTACTTTTTATATTTGTGGTTTTGTATTTTTGAAAAGATGCATGAATGACTATATATATATATATATATATATATATATATATGTGTGTGTGTGTGTGTGTGTGTGTGTGTGTGTGTGTGTGTGTGTGTGTGTGTGTGTGTGTGTGTGTGTGTGTGTGTGTGTGTGTGTGTGTGTGTGTGTGTGTGTGTGTGTGTGTGTGTGTGTGTGTGTGTGTGTGTGTGTGTGTGTGTGTGTGTGTGTGTGTGTGTGTGTGCGCGTGCGTGCGTGCGTGCGTGCGTGCGTGAGTGCGTGTGTGCGTGCGTGCGTGTGTGCGTGTGTGTGTGTGTGTGTGAGTGTGTGAATGAATGAAACAAAAAAACTATGGTTGCAAAATGAAAAATTTTAACAATTTGATCAATAGGAGTCGATCCATTCTAAGTTAGAGTAGACTCCTAAGGGCAAGGGAGTCGATCCATACAGTTTGGGAGTCGACTCGAATTAGACATAATTGATGTTTGAAAATAAGTTTCAATAGGAGTCAAGACATACACTTGGGATTCGACTCTTTCGTGTAATGTATCAACTCTGAATGACCAAGGAGTCGTCTTATTTTTAACAGAGGGTTCCTTTTTTAAATAGATTCAGAGGGAGTCGACTCCTAACACAGGGGAGTCGACTTCAAACTTGATTTTTCACTAAAATTCATATTTTTTAAGTGTTTGATCTCCCAATAGCTTTTGACACGATCCCTAAGTGTCATAACATGAAAATGCAACCTAGACATAGAGAGATAACGTCTAATGTAAAAATACTACACATTATCTAGTTTTGATATCACTCTAAAAATCTGACATCTAAGAAAATGATATTGTACTCACAATGGGTACTTAAGTATTCACCCGCCTCATACTCGCACAATATATATTTATATATTTTTATTTATATATTATGTACGCATGTTAATCTATTAATTTTATTAAATATATCACTATTAAACTCGTATTTGCACCCACATCCTCTTATTTTAGTAAGTAATATATGTGCTCATGAGAAAACAGTTTTGTGTGTTTTTATCCTACCTATTCTAAATATTTTTTCTGAGTACTCATTGGGGATGAGTACAACTGCCATTTCTAAAATTAGGTGACTGATTTGTATGACATACACTCTTTCTAGTTGACCATGAAGACTTTGATTATTAAAGTGTGTATCCAGATGCACATAGTTGGCATGATAAAAAAAGATGGTAAGCACTTAAGATAACTTTCAAAACAATTATCTTCAGTAAAACTAACCTTTTTTTATTCATCTTTTGTTTTAACTTTATTTGGAGATGTATACATTGACGTTGTTTTTGAAAGAAAAACAATGACGAGACTTCCTTCTCATATATTCTACAATGTTAAATCGAATATGTAGTGATAAACATGTAAATTCATTGAGAAAACTGATATGCTCTATTTTGTTGTGTTACTCATATATTTCAGATTCTATAATTTGAAATATACCAACAACAAAAAGGAAAAAATTCACTTTTATTATAACTGTTTGTGTTTGGTCCGTTTATGGATTGAAGAAATTGCAGATTTGTGGGAGAGCTCATATGTTAGTTGAACTACTAGACATAATAAAATATGTCAGCTATGGTATTGGTAAGGTATATTAGCTTTCCAATGAGTTTTCTATATGATAATGGATGAGCCATAGGTGCGCCTTCATCTTGAAAAGTTTTGTTCCCTTTGTCCTGGTTGTGTTGGCCGGTTTTGAGTCAAGCAGCCCTTTTTTTTTATATCAAAAGATGCAAGATGTATTTTCTTTGGTAAATGTGAATTTTGAACTTATGATCTTTCTACTTCTAGTCCTAATAATTACTTCTTCTATACTAAATTATATAGAATTATAAAAAGTTTTGACCATTATACACGAATTAAGAAATATAATTATTAATTTATGGAAAAGTGAAATGATGTATGACTATACAAAAATACCCTTCAATAATTATATTGAAAAGCGAATTAAAAGAATTGAAAGAAGAAAGAGAAATAAATAGTAGATGATATATTAGGCAAAATATCATTATTATTGGATTGAAATTGTAAAATTACTTATAATTTAGGACAAATATTTTTGGCAAAGTGACTTATAATTTGAGACGGAAGGAGTTAAATCTTTGATCTTGAATGAAGTGTTGAGAAAGGTCTTCATAATTCTACTTTTATGTGCTTTCTATCAAAACATCATCGATATATATTATAATAGTAGTGAATGACTGGCCAATAAATTTATGAACATAGATTTTCCAAAACCATATTCAAAATAATGTTTTGATACCAAGGCAACATATAATTTATGAGATCGTTATTGTACATCCCAAAAGTATTTATTCTAGTCAGGTTATAAAGTCACCAAGGGCAAGAATAAAAAGATATAAATGGCTATAGGAAGCCGGGTAGTGACCTTATCCAGGCATCAACTCCACTTTTTTGAAATTCGGGTAGCAACCTTACCCGGGTACCAACTCCTTTGAGTGTCCTCGAACATAACCTAACAGGATATGACCGATTAGAAACTTGGTCCTAGGCATAAAATGTAATAGTTGGCGGTTGAGTAACTGCATACATTATGATGACTTGAATACGCACACTCAAGGAAGGCGTAGGCCGTTATATGGGTCTTAAATAAGAGAAAGTGAAGAGTCGCATCTTAAATGAGGCTCTTAAAGGGTCGTTTGAGGACTATATAAAGGAGCTACCACTAGAGGGATAAAAAAGAAATTCATCTTAGGTTAATACGCATCACTATCATAGCACCTAAATCCCCAAAGATCATACAGAAATTTACCATTGTTGTGTCTCTCCTTGTTCCTACAACGAAGTCACTCGTTTAATGTTTTTACATAAGAAAATTTGGCACCCATCATAGGATCTCGGTAAAACATTCCCAAGACACACATCACATTAAAAGGAATGTCATCTAAAGGGGATCCTCCAGACATGGCACAATTATTAGCCATGGTGGGTGCCCTCCGATAACAGAACAAACACTGCAGGACAACGTGCAAATCCTACAACTACAAAGCCAAGCGGATGAGGAGCAAGGGGAGGATATTCTCGAGCCCTAGTGACATTCACAAGCGATATGGGATGACCAAGTCCCCAAAAACTTCAAGTCACCATCGATCATGTCTTTTGATGGCAAAATTGACCCCCATGAGCATATTATCACTATCAACAATCAAATGGTGATAGTAGGGCCCTCTGACTCGTTAAAGTGTAAACACATAGCATGTACTTTCAAAGATGTGGATCTTAGGTGGTACATGAGTCTTCATCAGCTATTCGTGGTGAGCTACCAAGATTTGACCAAGAAATTGGTATAACACTTTGTTGAACCCCAAAATTCTCCCTCTTCAGTTTAACCCTAATTGGCTTATTTTTCTCTATCATACTCATGCATATATATCACAAATTTTATGGTTACGGGATCAAAGCATTTATCTTCTTCAAGCTACAGAAGACGATTATTTTGTCAGGAAATACAATGAAGCATAAACTCAAGGTTTTCGGGATTAAAATGCACTCTGCATATTTCCCCGAGCTACTCAATCAGTGAGTAATCAATTCCTCATAATGCCAAGTTCTCAGGTGTTCCAGCATGCATTGGATTGCAAATAAAATCGAGTGTTTCAGTTGATTTGAGACAAATTGGACTGGAAATCAACATTTCGCAGTTCGAGTTCAAAAATTTATAACTTTTGTCCAGAAAAATATTTTTTAGTGGGTCTTTGAGCATTAGATCCGCCTTGACATTCTCTCCAGTTCATATGTTCGGATGGGAATTCAATTTTGTGAAGAAGGTCTTTGAAAGTACAGATTCACTAAAAATTACATGATGAGATGGATTTTCGGTCGACTGTTTCTCAAATAATGAAAAAATAAAAACTTTCTCGATTTTTTACATTTCAAGATGATTCTCGTAGCACGATGTCAAGAATTTATAGCTACAAACTTTCTTCAAGATTCGGGTTCTAATTATGCTTAGAAAGTTTCGGTTTACGACTCGCTTCTAAAAATGAACATGAAAATATGATGAAAAACCCGTGCAACCAAAAAAGAAAGGGATCAGTGACTCTAAAAATTGATTTTTCCATGTCCATATGCCAAACAAGGCCTAAGGCTTCCTCTATATAATATTTTTCACTCAAATTCAAAAAGACATTTTGCTCATTTTTCACAAAAATCACTCAAAAACGCAAGTTTCTCTCTCAATCTCTCAAGTCTCTCTCCCTCTCTCTCAAGACCGACCGAGCCCCACTATAGCCAGCTACCTCCGTGCACCGCCCAACCATCCGAACTATGCACGTCCGGCCTCCCACGAGTCTGATCGCCTGGTCTCTGATCTCCCTCTGTCTTGATCTCTAACTAGCTTCCATGTCGGTACTCCCTCCATTTCTGTTTGTGACCGCATCGGTCTCCCTCCGTTCGATTTCTCTGATCAATCTTCTGATCTCACTTTTTGGTAATTGATTCTTGATCTTGCTTGCGTCAATTTTTGTGTTGATTTAAATCGGTGAATTAATTGAGTTTATTTTGATTTAGCATGAGTTGATTCTTGGGATTGATGATGGATAATTGTGGAATTGGATGATTATTCAATTTAATTGTTTGAATCTCATGAATATTGATGCAATAATTGTTTTTAATTGTTGAGGTTCACGCGTCGATGTCGATTTCGAGTCAATAACGATTGATAATTATGGAATTTCAAGGGTTGATGCTTAATTTCGAGTTAATTAATTGATGTCGACGCGTAAATAATTTTTGTTTTGATGCTTGAGAACCATTGTACCAATATGGATTTAATTGTTGCAATTTATTTGTGAATTCCGAGTGAAGTTCCAAGTATTAGTGTTCCATTTTTGTACGTTGAAATGTTGATTTCCAATCGATTTTTGGTGAACATCGATACATGGAACAATGCTTCCCGAAATTAGCAACAAATAAATTGTAAATGTTGATTTAATTCTTGCTTGAAGTATGTTTGGTTCTACTTTGGTAATTGTTCGATCTTGGTGTTGAGTTTTGTTGATTTTAATTCGACTTTTCGAGCGTTTCATGAGTTGAAACAATGTTGTCAGAAATTGGTAAATGCACATGAAGTGTGATTTAATTTTTTCTTGATTCATATTTGGTTTTAATTTGAGGAATGCTTGATATTGGTGTCAAGTTTGGTTGATTTTAACTTGATTTTTTTGAGTTTTTCATGAACCAAAACTATGATGCCCGGTGTTTTGATTTATGGCTTCGATACTTGTTTGAAACTTGTTTCTTCATGATTTAATCTCATTTTGATTTGTGATGTGAATGTTTAACTTCTATTATATTTCCTTGTTATTACTAACTCATTTTGTTGATTTATGCAAGTTTCTAAAGGTTCTTCAAAAGAGTGATTCGCCTTATTTTTTCTGTTTACATTTAGTATATTAATCAATTCTTGATTATTTGATTAAAATTGTATCCCTCTTCTTATTGGCTCGGATTTTCTTTAATGCATTTGAGTTTGGTTTTCTCATTACATGAGACTTGTTATTCATTTTTGTTTGTCGAGATTTGTATCTTATGCAGGTTTATTGTTTGATGTTCGGATATGCTTGACTCACCTTCCATTTATGATTTATTTTAATATTGACTATATTCTGATGCTTATCTCGTGCATTCGATTCCTGACTCTTTTCTTTGTTTGTGAAGCTTTCGCGAAGATCTTCGGGTTTCTTACGGCTTTGTTATGCTTTGTGATGGACTTTTGTTTGTTTGGTACTTTTTCCTATTCTATTTCATTATGCATTGTCTTTTGATTTCTTTGCCATAAGAAGTAGGAATAGATATGTGTAAGTGGAAGACCTACCCTTGTAGGCATTCCAAAACTTGTTTGTTTAAAGACCTCAAAGAAGGCAATTTTGTTTGTTTAAAGTCCTTAAAGTAGGCAATTCTGTTTGTTTAAAGACCTCAAAGAAAGAAATTCCTATTCCCCTTTACTTTGTGCTTGAAATTGAGTCAATAAAATGGAAGAAGGGCTCGTAATCGGCCCCCACATTTCAAGTCCCTTGATCATTCTTAGCTCGCTTTATATGTTTATGCTTTGAATCGTTCTTATCTTGTCATCATTTAGACGATATTTACCTCACGTTTCTAAACATTGATGCTTCGAGTTGTTACTCTATTTGTGCTTTAGCTATTCTAGTGTAAGAAGGGTCTTTCGACTCATCTACCTTGGATTCATGTACATATAACTCATGTTTGATGCTCGTTAGCATCTTTGTTTGTGATTACTTTCTTGCACCTTTGCATGTTCCCTTAGGTTCACTTGTTTCGTCTTGAAATCAAGGTAGATATTAGGTTTGTAAACCATGCATACTAACTTAGGTAGATATATCCCTTTTGTATCCAAACTATATAACCACCATTGCATGATAACATTAGGATTGTTAGTCTCTCTTAGACTTTTTCTCTTACCATTTTGCATTATTAAAATTAAAACTCACTTTTCTTTTTCAAACTCTAAAACACTTGATAAATAAAGATTTGAATCAAATGTAGTTGAGTCTTATGGGGTAGAGTGAATCGCTTCATACTGAATCTTGTTATTTCTTCCTTTTTCAGACTTTATTACGATTCAATTCATAAACTCCTTTTTAAAAATAAGCGGAGAAGTAGTGAGTGTCCCCCCGTGGGATCCTGTGATACGATAGCAGAACCGACTATTTAATACTGGTTTGCATTTTTTATTCGCAAATGTCGCGGTAAGCAAGAGTTACCACCGACTTTTCTTTTATCCAACAAAGGAACGGGTGAAAAGAATAGAAAAATACATTTTTCTAGATTTTCTGAGTAAGGGGGGTAGATTATGAAAAGGGAAGGTGTTAGCACCCTTTCCATCCGTGGTTTTCCACGGGCTCTTAGGTACTTGCTCATTTTTTAAAACTATTTTCGTGTTTGTGTGTTTTGAAATATTTTGTTTGCTTTATGATAACTCTTGTATCAGTCTTCAAGAGTGTGATAAAGCATTTTTGAAAAGAATTTTGAAAGTGTGTAAGTGTAAAAGAGATAAGATAGTGTTATCTACCTACTCGAAAAAGGCGTTTTTTTCCTCCTTTCCTTTAGATAGTGTTATCCTACTATTAGTGAGTAGGTATCCCTATCGTTGGATGTTGAGGGACTATCGAAAGGGACGTTTATGGTCATTGAAGGCAACATGTAAGGATACCTTCGCATTTCTAAGGGATTGTCATCATATAGGCAACATTGAAGGATAAGATCATTTCTCGTAGGCAACTCGAGGGACACCAAGGGACCATGATCTTTATGATGACTTTTAAACTGATGATCTTTTCTAAGATATCCCTACGTTCGAGGGACATGACCATTTCCGAAGGCAACCAAAGTGGGAAGTACCCTAAGGGTGCAAGTGTGCAACAATGGCTTTTTTCAGATATTTTATCTTGAGGTTTAGTGACCTAATGATTAATTGATTAATTCTTGTCATGCACGCCTAAATTACTAACAGTTTATATACAGGCATATAAGAAATATAAAGGCGAGAAATAAAGTTCCTACAGCTATTACAAGGCTTTGGTGTAGATACATAAATAATGACTGAAAAGTAAAATGTGGAAATTGAAAACCCTAATTAAACTGTTACAAATCGGGCACAATTACATAATAAAATAATCGTATGAAAAATAATAGCGCGCAAAAATTAAGATTGTCCTACGTTTGAAACCCTAAAATCTAATTGCCTATTAAAAATATTTTTTGGTATTTTATGAAAAAAAATTAGAAATTTAACCTAATTTCTAACTAATTTTAAATTAAAGAAAAAAGTTAAAATTTAATTAAATTATTTTTTCTTAAAAAACTCTAAATCCTATTTTTTGATGATTTTATGATTTTATGATTTTTTTTTAAAAATGAATAAACAAAAAATATAAACTAAATAAAAAAGAATAAAGAAATTAGAAAATGGGCCCGAGGGTGAGAAAGCAAACTAGGGGGTATGCTGTTGAATTCCAAAGCCCAGATCTTGTGCAAGCCCAAAGCCTACGTTGGATCTGATGTTGTTGTGTTAGGGAGGTCTATGGTATGCCTGCGTGCTAGAGGCGTTTGGAGGACGATTGATCTGATGGTGATGACCTGATGACACATTTTATGCGCGCTTGCCCCTGGAACATTGGATCTGCAAGAAAATCATTAGAAAAATAAACTTCAAGACCTGGGAATCGAACCCGGGTCTCTCCCTTTGCACCCTTACGCTTTTGCCATCTGTGTTGCTGGATCATTCATGTACATAATAACAAATAAACAATATAATATAAAAACAAGGCAATGGCTGAGTCAGCAAGACACGTGCGCGCTTGTGGGGTCCATGATATTTGAACGATCCAACTAGAAGAAGCCATTATGCCATGCAGGGTCACTGGCTGGTCAAACTACCTTAGACGGTGGCTCTAGTCTCATCTCCGGCCAGCCAAAAATTTAACCTGCAAAATAGGGAGATTTGAAGCCTGAAATTTTGCCTACCCCCCCTAAAACCTAGTCTGCAAGTTCAACCATGGCCTTAGTTTGGTCTAAAGATGTCTCCATCTCTGAAACCGAAGCTCACACGTTTTCAAACCCTAACAATGGCAAGCTTTGATTTTGGCACTGAAACTCACATGAAGCACGTTAAAACATTTACAATGATCAATATGAACACATATATGCACATATAACTCATTTATATTGTGTAATAGGAAGATTTAAATTCAAGAAATTATACCAAATCGGTGATGCTTGAAGGAGGGATCCTGGGCACGATTTGGCTTGTCTAACGAATGAGGATGGCTCCTGGGACCTTCAGGAGGAAACTAGGATACTTGGTTTGGATGGAGAAGGCTTGGATCTCTTGGTATAATGTTCACTTTTTATTTGAAATTTTGGAAATAATTTTTGGACTTGTGGAGGCAACTTTCACGTATCCGTTAGGTCTGGACTCGTTGTGTACATATAGTGAATCCCATTAGGTTTACAAATAAAGAAAAAGATCCATGGCATTGAGTGCAAGATTTGTTCCAAATATCCACTTGAAAATCTTTCCTATTTTGTACATCCTTTCCCATCTTGGATTGCACGTTTTTATTTTGATATGCCAGCATGTTTTGTCCATCATTTGATAAGAAAAAGATTCACAATCAAATCTTTCATTATTTTTATTATTTACTTTATTTAATTTTGCATTTTAATGGATAAAATATCAAAATATATAGTATAAATAATAAAATAATGCATGACTAAGCTCAAAGGTCGTGGGCCATGTTAGAAACAATCTTCAAGCAAGAAATTCAAAAGTCATTTTGAAAAGTCAAACTTTGCAAGACTCAAAAATTTTTCTAAGTTATTTTTATACATGTTAATTTCATGACATCTTTTCACCACAATTCAAGATAATTCAAGTTGTTACAAACTTTAAGGTAAACAACAAGGCTGTATTTTTTTACAAATCCTAAGCTTTTTCTTGTTTGAAATTTTCCCTTTCAGTAAATCTTCAAACTTTGCCACCATGTTGTCCATAAATATGCATTGTCTTTGTTACAAACTACATAAATTTGTCCATAAAACCATAATTACACCAAGCTGCCACTCCACCCCAAAACTGCTACAAAATAGCCCATGCATCATGCTACATATCCTGATGTCCAAAAACTTGCATAGTAATGCCAAGAAAATTGTCAAAACCTTCTCCAAACCCTCCTATGTTGCCCTGCAAAATCTGCATCATATCAGTCCCATATTTGCACAAACTAAGCACATAAGAGCTGCATCTAAAAAATCAATGAAACAGTGTACCCAAACAGTTCAAAAACTTATCTATTTCCCTCCCAAATTTCAGCCAATTTCACAACACACAAAGGGGGAGGTTTTTAAGAGAGAAGAAGAGGTTTTTTGGAGAGGTTTTTAGAAAGAGAGAAGAGAGAGTTTTGAAAAATCTAACACAACTTTTTGTAACCTATGCTCATCTTCATCTCTATTTTCATTCCCAAAAACAAAAGCTCAACCCATTGTTCCACCTTGTAAGCTTTCCCATAAACCAACTATCCAAACACTTCACATCACATAAATATTATTCAAACATAGGAATAGTTTCTGTAGTGCCATTATCATCACCTTCCAAACAAAACCAAAGAAAATATTGTACAACTTGACTGGGCTGGAGTGATTCAGCAGCTTTCAATACAAATTAAGGATTGGAGCAACTTCCTGGAGGTTCACTGAAGCCATTCTGATCATCATAACATATTGAAAGGTGTTCAGACTCAAAACACAAATTGCAGTCTCAAGGTAAGTCTTCTTGACCTTGAATTTTTCATACACGCATCATTATTGGTTCACTTGTGAACATATAATATAGTAATCATTGCCCTTTGAAGCTAACCATTGGCTTGCTTTTCATTTTTGTCAATCATATGTTGAGAACTGGCATGTACGCACAATAGAACAATTCTAAAGGCAAAAAACAATAGCATGAGTCGATGCATACTCACATGATTCGACTCATATTAGTTGCAAAATAGGGTATGAGTTAACACAAGATATTACGCATTGATGCGTACTGTTATCCAGACACAGTACAAAGAGACAAAAGGTGTATGAGTCGACACAAAACACGAATGTGTCGACACAAACATGAAATGAGTCGACACATACCTTTATGTATCGAATCATACTGAGTTGATTTTGATTTTTCAGAAACAAGAAGTGGCATGTATCGATGCATAAGGATATATGTCAATACATAAAGTTTGTTTTTCTTTCTTTGTACACTATTTTCCTTTTTATATTTTTTATTTCTATTCATTTATTTAATATGGTTTTAATAATTTAATTAGGCTTGTACTTCATCCCCATTTTTAAATTGTACCCCCATCCCCCAAGTGATGTAATAGCGTAGGAATTTAATTTCCGCAATTTATCGCTTTAATATAATTGTTAGTAATTAGGGTGTGTATGGCAATATAAAATCAACCGTTAGAAAACCCTAATCTCAAAGACAAAAATGCATGCAATCAAACACTTTTCATACGCACACCTTTAGGGTAACCTTGCTTGTTGCCTACGAATAAATAGTCATGTTCCTCGAATGTGGAACGCTTTAGCAAAGAACCTCGATAAAAAAGATAGTAGTCCTTCGATGATCCTTCGACGTTTCCTTCGGTAAAACGATTTTAGTCCCTCATGATAATTGTTAAAGAATCTCATAGGCTGCCTTCTATGATTATACGACGACCCACGCCCATCCCTTCACATCCAATGATAGGGCTTCTTTTCAATCAATGGTAAGATAGAAACATTTATAGGAGGAGGAAAAGAACAAAGACCTTTTGAGTAGGTAGAACATTCATAGTTGCTTGCTCACATGATTTTCAAAACAACATCTTTCAAAACACACCAACACTTTCAAAACAAAATATTTTCAAAAGTCAACACTTTGTATACATTCCTCTAGAGACGAGAATCATTACAAAGTTCGCCTAAACGAAGGCACTTTTCAAAAATACTTTCAAAACCAATCACAAACACATTTCAAACAAAGCATTTTTCAAAGTGAGCTAGCAATTAAGAGCCCGTAGATAACTACGAATGAAAAGGGTTCTAACACCTTCCCTTTTCATAACCTATCCCCCGAACTCAAGAAAAATTCTCAAAAAGGTATTTCCTATTCTTTTCACCCTTTCCTTTATTGGATAAAAGAAAAGTCGGTGGCGACTCTTGTTATCTGCAACAATTGCGATAAAACGCAAAACACCCAAGTCAGTTCTCCCACAGTATTACAGAACTGGCGACTCTGCTAAGGATATGTAAAGTGGGGTTACCTTAGAGATAGATCACCTTTAAATGCTTTCATTGTTTGACTTGTTTGCTTTACATTTATGGTTCCTTGTTTGGGTTTATATTGATCCTATACCCAGATCTGGGAACATTATTAGGTAAGTTGAAATAGATCGTGGGGACTGTGCGGCGTATACCAACATGGTTGAAGCAATCGCTATGTTAGTGTGACACATTTGTTGGTACCGGTATCCCTTGAGTCTATTCAAGGAGAATACGGGGCCGTTGTGCAGTTTCATGAAGCACTAACTGATCGTAGAACCTTTAATTGAACAACTTGGCCATTAGGAAGTAGTGAGGTAGCCAGATTTGGTGCAGTCCGAAGTTGGTTGATACTCGATACTACGCTCATTGAGATCTCACTTTTGGGATATTTCGGTCGCCAAAAAAGAGGCTTGCACTGAAATAATGCCCAATGAAGAAAGATCAATGATATTGAGATCCCTTAGAACCTGATTACTTTCTAGGACAGGTTGAACCAACTAAACTTCAAGACGGTACTTACCTATGAACTCCATGCAAGCCTAAACCTAAGGATTTGTTTGCTTTGCTTGTATATGTTATTTGCACATGACATTATGACATCATACCATAGCATTTCAATAACCATTTCAAGGATCTCAAGGGTTTGTGATGCAGGGTTATATTGAACCAGACGTCTATCAAGGGGTAACAGGATTTATTTTCATCTAGCCAAATGTTGTCAAACACCAAAGCACGATAACTCGAGTCAAGGGCTATGACCCATTTGACTTGGTGAGCTTGATTCTCGTAGAAGGACATTCAATGATACAAAGTTCTTCAATCAAAGCTGTAGTCAAAATTCAACTTCTAACATATTCTTGTGTTTACGCCGCGAGATCCTTGAAAACATTGCATCCACATACCGTGCATCATAATATAAGCAGGTTTTCCGACACAAGTTTCCTCATATTTCTACTGTTTATTTTAGTAAGATGGATCTCGAGCAGACTGTGAAAGACTTGCAGACACAAAACTCTTAGTGCCAAGAAACTTTGCTTAACTTAGCAAAGGGGCAGCAAGAAGTGGTGGCATTTCTGGTTACGAAGAAAAAGACCAAGAAGAAGATCGTGACCAACATAGGGAAGATATTCAAGGGCCCTGTCCGACAAGTTCAAGAATAAGAAGACTCCTCCGAGGAGGATGAGAATCGGGATGAAGATGCAAGGAGTACCCGTGCTAGGGGTGTTAATAATCCAATCTCTGAGGATGAGGACTACTTTGACGAGCAATATCCACCCGCCGAAGATAAGTAGAAGCAACTGGAAGATAAATTGAAGGTTGTGGAAATTCAAGCTACGCCTGGCTTGGATTTTGGTGATTTGGGTTTGGTTCCTAGGGTGGCAATTCCCCATAAATTAAAGATTCTAGTTTTTGCCAAGTACGATGTCGTTTCGTGCCTAAAGCTTCACTTGAGAACTTACGTCCGTAAAATTCAATCGCATACCAATGATAAGAAGTTATGGGTGCACTTCTTTCAAGAGAGCCTGTCTAGGACTCAATTGTAGTGGTTTTACCTGTTAGAAGGTTCCAACATCCATACCTGGGAGGACTTGGCCACCGCCTTCTATCGTCAATCTCAGTATAATGTTGATTTGTCGCCAACTAGAGTGCAGTTACAAGGAATGACCATGGGTTCCAATGAGGGATTCAAAGAATACGCCCAAAAGTGGAGAGACCTGGCTGAAAGAGTGAACCCACCCCTTACTAACATGGAGTTGGTTGATATCTTTATGGGAACTTTGACAGGACCTTTCTTCAATCACCTAATCGGAAGCTCTTCGACCGGGGTCACCGAGCTGATTCTAACTGGGGAACGAGTTAAAAATAGAATTAGAAGCGGAAAGATCTAAGTGGATGCATTTTCTGATACTCATAAGAAGCTATACAATGGGAAGAAAGATTCAAATGCGGTGTACGGCCAAAAGGGTCGTAACAAGAGTAACCACGACCAATCTGTGTGGGCAGTCCTGATCTCTAATCCTACATCAGTGTGACAACAACAACGAGGAAATTAGCGAAGGAAAAACGAACCCGAGATAGGTTACCAAAATCAACATACCACTGTCTCAAGCATTACAACACATGTTGAGGATGAATTTGATTACGTTGATAGGACCTCGTCCAAACCCCAAAACTTCTTCTCCTAACTACAATCCCGATGCAATATGTGCCTATCATTCCGATAGTCTTGGGCATGATACTAATGATTATTGGGCACGGGAATACAAGAATCAAAATATGATTGACACCAAGGATATTGAATTTGGTTCTTCTGAGACTCCCAACGTGATTACTGCTCCCATGCCAAATCATTGAGAGCGTCCAGTTCATTTTAAATTTTCAATTGTAATTTTGTTTGTTTGTTTGAACACTTATCTATTATGTGAAACTTTGTTTCATTAATGCATTGCATATGTTTTTCTTAAATTAATCCATTCTTTTTCACAATATTTAAACTGGGCTTTGTATTCCTTTTTTGTGATATTCAACTCTCGTTAAAAGTTGTAAGCTTTTAGAGGGAGGATGACGAAAACAATACCATAATCTCATACAGTATGCTTTTGGACAGACCTTGCTGACGATGTACAGACATTCTTTCAATTCCTAAACAGTGGAGTTATAAGGAAGATAATCCCTAGTCAACCCCTTTGAGCCAAAGAAGTAGGAGTTTTATTTTTCTCACAAATTAAAACCTTTAATCATAACCTGAGGGCAGGGTAGTTTCTCAGTTAATTCAATTGCGCTTTCAGTCGCAAGCTTTCACTTCGTACACAACGAATGAAAACAAAAACATCCTTCTGAATCAAAAGACAGCGATGGTTCCCTGTAAAATAGGTAGTCGTTATCTCTCAAAAGAAAAGCCCACTAAGTCAAAACCTATGAAGGAGACTTAAGAAAAACTGGGGCATCCTGTGGACTTTAGTCTCAAAACAAAAAACAGTCAGGCAAAAAAATTAGGGATAATAAATAGGTCGCTACAAATCTTCGACACCGGAAAAATGTTGTAAAATTGACTTCCTTCTCAAATAAACTTCCAGTATCTGAACCATCACCAAAATATCATTCCATATTCTATTGGGAGATAAATGCATAATTAACTGAGTATAGGGCGGAAGAACATCATGAAGAACGGGTCGGGTACGAATAAACTTTGAGCCTTATCCTTTGTTTCTTAAACCGTGAACCAGGCCATGTTACAACCTTTTAAAATTCCTAATTGAAGCATGAGTTAGTTCGAAAGTATACAGTTACAAAAGGTATCCTGACTCCTGTAAGGCTTACTGTAAATCCTGAGTCGAATTCATATTCTTACAAATTTATTTTATCTGCTAAAAATGCAATTTTAAAACTTCAAGGCAAACATAAACTTTTCATTATTTTAATACCGCTGTTTTCATATAGATAATTGTTTGACAACGGATAAATTCGCACGGCAAATATCCAATGAGCGGAAAATTCTCTCAAGAAACAGAATCACTTTAAATGGGAAGACACTTCCAATGACAAATCTCCCATAATCAAGGGGGCATGACATGTTATTGTCCAACTCATCAGTGGAAGTCAAGTCAAGATTCCAAGAAATCTCTCATTAAGTCCTAATTAGCCAGGGGCAGATCTCCATAGGAATCACTTAGGGCATTGAACATGAATTCCATTAAAGGGTCACATACGACCAAACAAACATGTTCTGACAGTACTGATTACTACTATGGACAGTGACAAATCCCCACAAAGTTCCTTTCATAAAGTGATCCCTAGTGAAGTCTCCAGAGCCACCTCTATAAGGTTATCCCCACAGATTAATCTTTACAGATAAGGGTACAATCCCATACAAGGCTATCCCCGACAAGTGAAGAAGCATATTTAAACAAAAGTGGGGCATCCTCTGGCCGATGACATAATCAAACCCACCAGAGAATAGAGGAGTTTGACCTTCTCTCAATGAATGCACACATCACACCAATTCCCAAACAGAGGGAGATTGCCAACATTTTACTAGATACAATATGGATACAATCTAAATACAGGTTCATTCTGATACTCATTCTAGATTCTCTTGCAGATACAATACGGATATGATCTAGACAAAGATCCATTCTGATACTTATTCAAATGCACCTTCTTAGATACAATTCAGACACAATCTACATGCAGATTCACTCTGATGCTAATTCCAGATTCTCTTGCAGATACAATATAGATACAATCCAAACAAAGATCCATTCTGATACTTATTCAAATGCATCTTCTTAGATACAGTTCAGACACAATCTACATGCAGATTCATTATGACACTTATTCCAGATTTTCTTCCCGATACAATTCAGATACGGATGTCATTCTGATACTCATCCAACATCTCCTCAGATACAATCAAGGCTCAGATTCATTCTGACATTCCCCAGCTGAGTTTGTCTTAAATGAAAAAAGAAACCTTGCGGAGTTCTACCTAAAGAAGTCACTTCCTTAGTAGGTCGTCAAAATATTCTCTTCAACATGTTTTATTTCCCCCAACAAACTACAAATTCCCCAGCTTGAGTTGGCCTCTCAGACTATTACAAATTAATGGACAAAACCCCTTAATCCCCGGTAGAGTCATTGCATTCCCCAACGGAGTCGTTACTACACCAGTAAGTTACTGCGAATCCTAGAATCTGACCAGGTAACCGTTAATTTCATCCTTTCATCAGTTACTGTGAAGCCTGGAATCTGACAAGATAACAGTTAAACTTCATTCTTCCAAGTAATTTTCTGTGAATCCTGGAATCCGACCAGATAACAGTTAATTTCATCTAAGTTACTGTGAAGCCGGGAATTCGACCAGATAACAATTAACTTCATCATTTCAAGCAAGTTACTGTGAAGCCTGGAATCTGACAAGATAACAATTAACTTTATCTTTTCAAGAAATTTTCAGCGAAGCCTGGAATCCGACCAGATAACAGTTAATTTAATCTAAGTTACTGCGAATCCTAGAGTCCGACCAGATAACAGTTAAACTTTATCCTTTCAAGCAAATTAGTGTGAAGCCTGGAATCCGACCAGATAACAGTTAAATTCATCCTTTCAAGCAAATTACTGCGAAACCTAGAATCTAACCAGATAACAGTTTAACTTCAATTTTCCGCGAAGCCTGGAATCCAACCAGATAACAGTTTAACTTCATCCTTTCAAGCGATTTTCTGCGAAGCCTGGAACCCGACCAAATAACAGTTAACTTTATTATCCCCAGCAAGTCAAAAGTTTCTACGAAGCCTGGATTTCGACCAGATAACAACCAACTTTCACTCTCCCCAGTCAAATATAATTACCCAATAGAGTAATGGACAACCAAAGTTCCTGAACTCAATTCCCCAGACAGAAATCAGCATATCCCCAATGGAGTTTCTTCAAATAAATAAGCAAAACTCCCCAGTAGAAGTAAGGAATTTATTTTCTCAGACAAAGATACACTTCAACAATATTTCACATTTGATACATCATAGCATATGCATACGAAGCGCATATAGCACAACCTCATTTTTGAGATTATTACACAACGCATTCCATACATCATGACATTGCATACAACTAACTCTTTACCTTTTCAAGAAAGATCAATCAACAGATAATTATCATCAAAAATTTTCAACAGGTCCAAGATTAGTTCCTGAAGCAAGACGGAGCAACTATCTACGCGACCAGATGCAGCTTCACACGGGCTCATCATGAAGCAATCTTACATGGGTTCCTTCTAATTTCCAGATGCAGCTTCACATGGGCTCATCATGAAGCAATCTTACATGGGTTCTTTTTAATTTCCAGATGCAGCTTCACACGGGCTCATCATGAAGCAATCTTACACAGGTTCCTTCTAATTTCCAGATGCAGCTTCACACGGGCTCATCATGAAGCAATCTTACACGGGTTCCTTCTAATTTCCAGATGCAGCTTCACACGGGCTCATCAAGAAGCAATATTACACGGGTTCCTTCTAATTTCTAGATGCAGCTTTACACGGGCTCATCATAAAGCAATATTACACGGGTTCCTTCTAATTTCTAGATGCAGCTTGCCACGGGCTTATCATGAAGCAATCTTAGACGGGTTCCTTCTAATTTCCAGATGCAGCTTCATATGGACTCATCCCGAAGCATCCCTACACAGGCTCCTTATCATACATTTCCAGATACAGTTTCATACGGATTCATCCCAAAGCAGCCCTACCTGGGCTCCTTCTTATAAATTTTCAGATACAGTTTCACACGGGTTCATCCTGAAGCAATCTTACACGGATTCCTTCTAATACATTTCCAGACATGGCTTAACACGGGTCTATTCCAGCATATCATTCAGATTAAATCTACCAAAGATTTATTCTGATACTTCTACCAATACTCACTCTGGATGGCATCTACAAGCCCATCTCCAAAAAATTCTTTATCACTTATCCAAATGGAATCTTTAAGCCCATTCCCGATACAATCAACTAACACATCATCAAGTGCAAATTTTTGGGCACTCTAGTGTTCAATCATCTTCCACCTTCAATTCACAAATGCCGGACCCGCCAATCTAACACTTCAGGTTTAAGAAGATTGAACAGGGGCAGCTATTGTGCCCCAAAATTTACCCTCTCTTTTTCAAAACATTCCTCACAATAAATCTCCAATGCTCAAGGATTCTCAAGGAATTGATCAGACAAAATCATCTCTGAAGCACTGAGACTCCAAATTAGGGTTTTGACTGAGAATGACCAATCTTTGAATTTTGACCTAGTACATGACTTATTGGTTTGAAACATGATCTCAAGGATTCAAGTACATCATTTGGACCTAAGCGCATATTTCAATTCATATCCTGATATCAGTGGATTGATAGAAAAAATTTGGTCAACTGATAAAGAAGTCAAATGTACACTAAAAAGTCAAACTTTGACTTTTTGATCAAATTTTAGTTTCGAAGATCACATTTCATCAAGACATTCGAAAACATGAAATTTTATCATCAAGAAATCAAGAAAGTCAAAATTCATTTTGAAAAGTCAAACTTTGCAAGACTTAGAAATTTTTCTAAGTTGTTTTTATACATGTTAATTTCATGACATCTTTTCACCACAATTCAAGATAATTCAAGTTGTTCAAGCTTTCAAGTAAAAAATAAGGCTGCATTTTTTTACAAATCCTAAGCTTTGTCTTGTTTGAACTTTTCCCTTTGACTCAATCTTCAAACTTTGCCACCATGTTGTCCACAAATATGCCTTGTCTTTGTTACAAACTGCATAAATTTGTCCATAAAACTAGACCTGCACAAAGATGCCACTCCACTCCAAAATTGCTATAAAACAGCCCTGATCATGCTACATATCCCGCTGTCCAAAAACTTGCATAGTAATGCCAAGAAAACTGTCAAAACCTGCTCTAAAACCTACTATATTTCCCTACAAAATCTGCATCATATTAGTCCCATATTTGCACAAATTAAGCACATAAGAGCTGCATCTAAAAAAGTAATGAAACAGTGTACCCAAACAGTTCAAAAACTTATCTATTTCCCTTCCAAATTTTAGCCAATTTCATCTATAAATAAGCTGTTTCACAATACACAAGGGGGGAGAGAAAAAGAGGTTTTTTGGAGAGGTTTTTAGAAAGAGAGAAGAGAGAGTTTTCAAAAATCTAACACAACTTTTTGTAACCTCTGCTCATCTTCAGCTCTATTTTCATTCACAAAAACAAAACCTCAACCCATTGTTCCACCTTGCAAGTTTTCCCATAAGCCAACTATCCAAACACTTCACATCACATAGAGATTGTTCAAACGCAAGAGTAGTTTCTGTAGTGCCATTATCATCACCTTCCAAACACAAACAAAAGACAGTATTGTACAACTTGGATGGGATGGAGTGATTCAGTAGCTTTCAATACAAAGTAAGGATTGTAGCAACTTCCTAGAGGTTCACTGAATCCATTCTGATCATCACAACATCTGGAAAGGTGTTCAAACTCAAAACACAAATTGCAGTCTCAAGGTAGGTCTTCTTGACCTTGTGTTTTTCATACACGCATCATTGTTGGTTCACTTGTGAAGATAGAATATGGTAATCATTGCCCTTTGAAGCTAACCATTTGTAGCTTTTCATTTTTGTAAATCATATGTTGAGAACTGACCTGTACATACAATAGAACAATGCTAAAGGCAAAAAACTGCAACATGAGTCGAAGCGTACTCACATGAGTCGACTCATATTAGTTGCAGAATAGGGTATGAGTCGACACAAGACATTATGCATCGATGCATACTGTTATCCAGACACAATAGAGAGAGACAAAAGGTGTATGAGTCAACACAAAACACGAATGTGTCGACACAAACAAGAAATGATTCGAGACATACCATTATGTACCGACTCATACTGAGTCGATTTTGATTTTTCAGAAATAAGAAATGGCATATATCAATGCATAAGGGTATGTGTCAATACATAAATTTTGTTTTTCTTTCTTTGTACACTATTTTCATTTTTATATTTTTATTTCTATTCATTTATTCAATATGGTTGTAATAATTTAATTAGGCTTGTACTTCATCCCCATTTGTAAATTGTATCCCCATCCCCCAAGTGATGTAATAGCGTAGGATTTTGGTTTCCACAATTTATCACTTTAATATAATTGTTAGTAATTAGGGTGTGTATGGAAAGATAAAATCAACAATTAGAAAACCATAATCACAAAGACAAAAATGCATGCAATCAAACACTTTTCACACGCGTACCTCTAGGGTAACCTCGCTTGTTGCCTATGAATAAATAGTCATGTCCCTCGAATGTGGGACGCTTTAGCAAAGACCCTCAATAAAAAAGATCGTAGTCCCTTAATGACCCTTCGATGTTTCCTTTGGTAAAACAATCTTAGTCCCTAACGACAATTGTTAAAGCATCTCATAGGCTGCCTTCTATGATTATACGACGACCCACGCCCGTCCCTTCACATCCAATGATAGGGATTTTTTTCAATCAATGGTAAGATAGAAACATTTATAGGAGGAGGAAAAAGAACAAAGACCTTTTGAGTAGGTAGAACGTTCATAGTTGCTTGCTCACAATATTTTCAAAACAACATCTTTCAAAACACACCAACACTTTCAAAACAAAATATTTTCAAAAGTCAACACTTTGTATACATTCCTCTAGAGACGAGAATCATTACAAAGTTCGCCTAAACGAAGGCACTTTTCAAAAATACTTTCAAAACCAATCACAAACACATTTCAAACAAAGCATTTTTCAAAGTGAGCTAGCAATTAAGAGCTCGTAGATAACTACGGATGAAAAGGATTCTAACACCTTCCCTTTTCATAACCTATCCCCCGAACTCAAGAAAAATTCTCAAAAAGGTATTTCCTATTCTTTTCACCCTTTCCTTTATTGGATAAAAGAAAAGCCGGTGGCGACTCTTGTTATCTGCAATAATTGCGATAAAACGCAAAACACCCAAGTCAGTTCTCCCACAGTATTATAGAACTGGCGACTCTGCTGAGGATATGTAAAGTGGGGTTACCTTAGAGCTAGATCACCTTTAAATGCTTTCATTGTTTGACTTGTTTGCTTTACATTTATGGGTCCTTGTTTGGGTTTATATTGATCCTATACCCAGATCTGGGAACATTATTAGGTAAGTTGAAATAGATCATGGGGACTGTGCGGCGTATACCAACATGGTTGAAGCAATGGCTATGTTAGTGTGACACATTTGTTGGTACCGGTATCCCTTTAGTCTATTCAAGGAGAATATGGGGCCGCTGTGCAGTGTCATGAAGCACTAACTGACCGTAGAACCTTTAATTGAACAACTTGGCCATTAGGAAGTAGTGAGGTAGCCAGATTTGGTGCAGTCCAAAGTTGGTTGATACTCGATACTACGCTCATTGAGATCTCACTTTTGGGATATTTCGGTCGCCAAAAAAGAGGCTTGCACTGAAATAATTCCCAATGAAGAAAGATCAATGATATTGAGATCCCCTAGAACCTGATTACTTTCTAGGACAGGTTGAACCAACCAAACTTCAAGACGGTACTTACCTATGAACTCCATGCAAGCCTAAACCTAAGGATTTGTTTGCTTTGCTTATATATGTTATTTGCACATGACATCATGACATCATACCATAGCATTTTCAATAACCATTTCAAGGATCTCAAGGGTTTGTGATGCAGGGTTATATTGAACCAGACGTCTATCAAGGGGCAACAGGATTTATTTTCCTCTAGCCAAATGCTGTCAAAAACCAAAGCACGATAACTCGAGTCAAGGGCTATGACCCATTTGACTTGGTGAGCTTGATTCTCGTGGAAGGACATTCAATGATACAAAGTTCTTCAATCAAAGATGTAGTCGAAATTCAACTTCTAACATCTTCTTGTGTTTACGCCGCGAGATCCTTGAAAACATTGCATCCACATACCGTGCATCATAATTTAAGCAGGTTTTCCGACACAGGTTTCCTCATATTTCTACTGTTTATTTCAGTAAGATGGATCTCGAGCAGACTGTGAAAGACTTGCAGACACAAAACTCTTAGTGCCAAGAAACTTTGCTTAACTTAGCAAAGGGGCAGCAAGAACTGGTGGTGTTTCTGGTTATTAAGAAAAAGACCAAGAAGAAGATCGTGACCAACATAGGGAAGATATTCAATGGCCTTGTCCGACAAGTTCAAGAATAAGAAGACTCCTCCGAGGAGGATGAGAATCAGGATGAAGATGCAAGGAGTACCCATGCTAGGGGTGGTAATAATCCAATCTCTAAGGATGAGGACTATTTTGACGAGCAATATCCACCCGCCGGAGACAAGTAGAAGCAACTGGAAGATAAATTGAAGGATGTGGAAATTCAAGCTACGCCTGGCTTGGATTTTGGTGATTTGGGTTTGGTTCCTGGGGTGGCAATTCCCCATAAATTAAAGATTCTAGTTTTTTCCAAGTACGATGTCGTTTCGTGCCTAAAGCTTCACTTGAGAACTTACGTCCGTAAAATTCAATCGCATACCACTGATAAGAAGTTATGGGTGCACTTCTTTCAAGAGAGCCTGTCTAGGACTCAATTGTAGTGGTTTTACCTGTTAGAAGGTTCCAACATCCATACCTGGGAGGACTTGGCCACCGCCTTCTATCGTCAATCTCAGTATAATGCTGATTTGGCGCCAACTAGAGTGCAGTTACAAGGAATGACCATGGGTTCCAATGAGGGCTTCAAAGAATACGCCCAAAAGTGGAGAGACCTGGCTGAAAGAGTGAACCCACCCCTTACTAATATGGATCTGGTTGATATCTTTATGGGAACTTTGACAGGACCTTTCTTCAATCACCTAATCAGAAGCTCTTCGGCCGGGTTCACCGAGCTGATTCTAACTGGGGAACGAGATAAAAATAGAATTAGAAGCGGAAAGATCTAAGTGGATGCATTTTCTGATACTCAGAAGAAGCTATACAATGGGAAGAAAGAGTCAAATGTTGTGTACGGCTAAAAGGGTCGTAACAAGAGTAACCACGACCAATCTGTGGGGGCAGTCCTGATCTCAAATCCTGCATCAGTGTGACAACAACAATGAGGAAATTAGCGAAGGAAAAACGAGCCCAAGAGACAGGTTACCAAAATCAACATACCACTGTCTCAAGCATTACAACACATGTTGAGGATGAATTTGATTACGTTGATAGGACCTTGTCCAAACCCCAAAACTTCTTCTCCTAACTACAATCCCGATGCAATATGTGCCTATCATTCCGACAATCTTGGGCATGATACTAATGATTATTGGGCACGGGAATACAAGAATCAAAATATGATTGACACCAAGGATATTGAATTTGGTTCTTATGAGACTCCAACCGTGATTACTGCTCCCATGCCAAATCATTGAGAGCGTCCAGTTCATTTTAAATTTTCAATTGTAATTTCGTTTGTTTGTTTGAACACTTATCTATTATGTGAAACTTTGTTTCATTAATGCATTGCATATGTTTTTCTTGAATTAATCCATTCATTTTCACTATATTTAAACTTGGATTTGTATTCCCTTTTTGTGATATTCAACTCTCGTTAAAAGTTGTAAGCTTTTAGAGGGAGGATGACGAAAACAATACCATAATCTCATACAGTATGCTTTTGGACAGACCTTGCTGACGATGTACAGGCGTTCTTTCAATTCCTAAATAGTGGAGTTATAAGGAAGATAATCCCTAGTCAACCCCTTTGAACCAAAGAAGTAGGAGTTTTATTTTTCTCACAAATTAAAACCTTTAATCATAAGCTGGGAGCAGGGTAGTTTCTCAGTTAATTCAAATGCGCTTTCAGTCGCAAGCTTTCACTTTGTACAGAACGAATGAAATCAAAAACATCCTTCTGAATCAAAAGACGGCGATGGTTCCCTGTAAAATAGGTAGTCGTTATCTCTCAAAAGAAAATCCCACTGAGTCAAAACCTATGAAGGAGACTTAAGAAAAACTAGGGCATCCTGTGGACTGTAGTCTCAAAACAAAAAACAGTCAGGCAAAAAAATTAGGGATAATAAATAGGTCGCTACAAATCTTCGACACCGGAAAAATGTTGTAAAATTGACTTCCTTCTGAAATAAACTTCTGGTATCTGAACCATCACCAAAATATCATTCCAGATTCTATTGGGAGATAAATGCATAATTAAATGAGTATAGGGCAGAAGAACATCATGAAAAACGGGTCGGGTACGAATAAACTTTGAGCCTTATCCTTTGTTTCTTAAACCGTGAACCAGGCCATGTTACAGCCTTTTAAAATTCCTAATTGAAACATGGGTTAGTTCGAAAGTATACAGTTACAAAAGGTATCCTGACTCCTGTAAGGCTTACTGTAAATCCTGAGTCGAATTTATATTCTTACAAATTTATTTTATCTGCTAAAAATTCAATTTCAAAATACAAGGCAAACATAAACTTTTCATTGTTTGAATACCGCTGTTTGCATATAGATAATTGTTTGACAACGGATAAATTCGCACGACAAATATCCAATGAGCGGAAAATTCTCCCAAGAAATAGAATCACTTAAAATGGGAAGACACTTCCAATGACAATTGTCCCATAATCAAGGGGGCATGACATGTTATTGTCCAACTCATCAGTGGCAGTCAAGTCAAGATTCCAAGAAATCTCTCATTAAGTCCTAATTAGCCAGGGGCAGATCTCCATAGGAATCACTTAGGGCATTGAACATGAATTCCATTAAAGGGTCACATACGACCAAACAAACATGTTATGACAGTACTACTTACTACTATGGACAGTGACAAATCCCCACAAAGTTCCTTTCATAAAGTGATCCCTAGTGAAGTCTCCAGAGCCACCTCTATAAGGTTATCCCCACAGTTTAATCTTCACAGATAAGGGTACAATCCCCTACAAGGCTATCCCCGACAAGTGAAGAAGCATCTTTAAACAAAAGTGGGGCATCCTCTAGCCGATGACATAATCAAACCCACCAGAGAATAGAGGAGTTTGATCTTCTCTCAACGAATGCACACATCACACCAATTCCCAAACAGAGGGAGATTGCCAACAGTTTACTAGATACAATATGGATACAATCTAAATATAGGTTCATTCTGATACTCATTCTAGATTCTCTTGCAGATACAGTACGTATATGATCTAGACAAAGATCCATTCTGATACTTATTCAAATGCACCTTCTTAGATACAATTCAGACACAATCTACATGCAGATTCATTCTGATGCTAATTCCAGATTCTCTTGCAGATACAATATAGATACAATCCAAACAAAGATCCATTCTGATACTTATTCAAATACATCTTCTTAGATACAGTTCAGACACAATCTACATGCAGATTCATTATGACACTTATTCCAGATTTTCTTCCCGATACAGTTCAGATACGGATGTCATTCTGATACTCGTCCAACATCTCCTCAGATACAATCAAGGCTCGAATTCATTCTAACATTCCCCAGCTGAGTTTGTCTTAACTGAAAAAAGAAACCTTGCGGAGTTCTACCTAAAGAAGTCACTTCCTCAGTAGGTCGTCAAAATATTCTCTTCAACATGGTTTATTTCCCCCAACAAACTACAAATTCCCCAGCTTGAGTTGGCCTCTCAGACTATTACAAATTAATGGACAAAACCCCTTAATCCCCGGTAGAGTCATTGCATTCCCCAACAGAGTCGTTACTACCCCAGTAAGTTATTGCGAAGCCTAGAATCTGACCAGGTAACCGTTAATTTCATCCTTTCATCAGTTACTGTGAAGCCTGGAATCTGACCAGATAACAGTTAAACTTCATTCTTCCAAGTAATTTTCTGTGAATCCTGGAATTCGACCAGATAACAGTTAATTTCATCTAAGTTACTGTGAAGCCTGGAATTCGACCAGATAACAATTAACTTCATCATTTCAAGCAACTTACTGTGAAGCCTGGAATCCGAAAAGATAACAGTTAACTTAATCTTTTCAAGAAATTTTCAGCGAAGCCTGGAATCCGACCAGATAACAGTTAATTTAATCTAAGTTACTACGAATCCTGGAATCCGACCAGATAACAGTTAAACTTTATCCTTTCAAGCAAATTAGTGTGAAGCCTGGAATCCGACCAGATAACAGTTAATTTCATCCTTTCAAGCAAATTACTGCGAAACCTGGAATCTAACCAGATAACAGTTTAACTTCAATTTTCCGTGAAGCCTGGAATCTAACCAGATAACAGTTTAACTTCATCCTTTCAAGTGATTTTCTGCGAAGCCTGGAACCCGACTAGATAACAGTTAACTTTATTATCCCCAGCAAGTCAAAAGTTGTTACGAAGCCTGGATTTCGACCAGATAACAACCAACTTTCACTCTCCCCAGTCAAATATAATTACCCAATAGAGTAATGGACAACCGAAGTTCCTGAACTCAATTCCCCAGACAGAAATCAGCACATCCCCAGTGGAGTTTCTTCAAACAAATAAGCAAAACTCCCCAGTTGAGTAAGGAATTTATTTTCTCAGACAAAGATACACTTCAACAATATTTCACATTTGATACATCATGGCATATGCATACGAAGCGCATATAGCACAACCTCATTTTTGAGATTATTACACAATGCATTCCATACATCATGACATTGCATACAACTAACTCTTTACCTTTTCAAGAAAGATCAATCAACAGATAATTATCATCAACAATTTTCAACAGGTCCAAGATTAGTTCCTGAAGCAAGACAGAGAAACTATCTACGTGACCAGATGCAGCTTCACACGGGCTCATCATGAAGCAATCTTACACGGGTTCCTTCTAATTTCCAGATGCAGCTTCACACGGGCTCATCATGAAGCAATCTTACACGGGTTCTTTCTAATTTCCAGATGCAGCTTCACACGGGCTCATCATGAAGCAATCTTACACGGGTTCCTTCTAATTTCCAGATGCAGCTTCACACAGGCTCATCATGAAGCAATCTTACACGGGTTCCTTCTAATTTCCATATGCAGCTTCACACGGGCTCATCAAGAAGCAATATTACATGGGTTCCTTCTAATTTCTAGATGCAGCTTTACACGGGCTCATCATGAAGAAATATTACACGGGTTCCTTCTAATATCTAGATGCAGCTTCCCACGGGATTATCATGAAGCTATCTTAGACGGGTTCCTTCTAATTTCCAGATGCAGCTTCACACAGACTCATCCCGAAGCATCCCTACACAGGCTCCTTCTCATACATTTCCAGATACAGTTTCATACGGATTAATCCCAAAGCAGCCCTACCTAGGCTCCTTCTTATAAATTTTCAGATACAATTTCACACGGGTTCATCCTGAAGCAATCTTACACGGATTCCTTCTAATACATTTCCAGATATGGCTTAACACGGGTCTATTCCAGCATATCATTCAGATTAAATCTACCAAAGATTTATTCTGATACTTCTACCAATAGTCACTCTGGATGGCATCTACAAGCCCATCTCCAAAAAATTCTTTATCACTTATCCAAATGGAATCTTTAAGCCCATTCCCGATACAATCAACTAACACATCATCAAGTGCAAATTTTTGGGCACTCTAGTGTTCAATCATCTTCCACCTTCAATTCACGAATGCCGGACCCGCCAATCTAACTCTTCAGGTTTAAGAAGATTGAACAGGGGCAACTATTGTGCCTCAAAATTTACCCTCTCTTTTTCAAGACATTCCTCACAATAAATCTCCAATGCTCAAGGATTCTCAAGGAATTGATCAGACAAAATCATCTCTGAAGCACTGAGACTCCAAATTAGGGTTTTGACTGAGAATGACCAATCATCTCTCAAGGATTCAAGTACATCATTTTGACCTAAGCGCATATTTCAATTCATATCCTGATATCAGTGGATTGATAGAAAAAATTTGGTCAACTGATAAAGAAGTCAACTGTACACTAAAAAGTCAAACTTTGACTTTTTGATCAAATTTTAGTTTCGAAGATCACATTTCATCAAGACATTCGAAAACATGAAATTTTATCATCAAGAAATCAAGAAAGTCAAAAGTCATTTTGAAAATTAAAACTTTGCAAGACTTAGAAATTTTTCTAAGTTGTTTTTATACATGTTAATTTCATGACATCTTTTCACCACAATTCAAGATAATTCAAGTTGTTACAAGCTTTCAAGAAAAAAATAAGGCTGCATTTTTTTACAAATCCTAAGCTTTGTCTTGTTTGAACTTTTCCCTGTGACTCAATCTTCAAACTTTGCCACCATGTTGTCCATAAATATGCCTTGTCTTTGTTACAAACTGCATAAATCTGTCCATAAAACTAGACATGCACCAAGCTGCCACTCCACTCCAAAACTGCTACAAAACAGCCCTGCATCATGCTACATATCTCGTTGTCCAAAAACCTGCATAGTAATGCCAAGAAAACTGTCAAAACCTGCTCTAAAACCTGTTATATTGCCCTACAAAATCTGCATCATATCAGTCCCATATTTGCACAAATTAAGCACATAAGAGCTGCATCTAAAAAAGCAATGAAACAGTGTACCCAAACAGTTCAAAAACTTATCTATTTCCCTTCCAAATTTTAGCTAATTTCATCTATAAATAAGTTGTTTCACAACACACAAGGGGGGGGGGGGGGAGAAAAAGAGGTTTTTTGGAGAGGTTTTTAGAAAGAGAGAAAAGAGAGTTTTCAAAAATCTAACACAACTTTTTGTAACCTCTGCTCATCTTCAGCTCTATTTTCATTCACAAAAACAAAACCTCAACCCACTGTTCCACCTTGCAAGTTTTACCATAAACCAACTATCCAAACACTTCACATCACATAGAGATTGTTCAAACGTAAGAGTAGTTTCTGTAGTGCCATTATGATCACCTTCCAAACACAAACAAAAGACAGTATTGTACAACTTGGCTGGTATGGAGTGATTCAGCAGCTTTCAATACAAAGTAAGGATTGTAGCAACTTCCTAGAGGTTCACTGAAGCCATTCTGATCATCACAACATCTTGAAAGGTGTTCAGACTCAAAACACAAATTGCAGTCTCAAGGTAGGTCTTCTTGACCTTGTATTTTTCATACACGCATCATTGTTGGTTCACTTGTGAAGATAGAATATGGTAATCATTGCCCTTTGAAGCTAACCATTTGCTTGCTTTTCATTTTTGTCAATCATATGTTGAGAACTGACCTGTACATACAATAGAACAATGCTAAAGGCAAAAAACTGCAGCATGAGTCGATGCGTACTCACATGAGTGGACTCATATTAGTTGCAGAATAGGGTATGAGTCGACACAAGACATTATGCATCGATGCATACTGTTATCCAGACACAATAGAGAGAGACAAAAGGTGTATGAGTCAACACAAAACACGAATGTGTCGACACAAACAAGAAATGATTCGAGACATACCATTTTGTACTGACTCATACTGAGTCGATTTTGATTTTTCAGAAATAAGAAGTGGCATATATCGATGCATAAGGGTATGTGTCAATACATAAATTTTGTTTTTCTTTCTTTGTACGCTATTTTCATTTTTATATTTTTATTTCTATTCATTTATTCAATATGGTTGTAATAATTTAATTAGGCTTGTACTTCATCCCCATTTGTAAATTGTACCCCCATCCCCCAAGTGGTGTAATAGCGTAGGATTTTGGTTTCCGCAATTTATCACTTTAATATAATTCTTAGTAATTAGGGTGTGTATGGAAAGATAAAATCAACAATTAGAAAACCCTAATCTCAAAGACAAAAATGCATGCAATCAAACACTTTTCACACGCGTACCTCTAGGGTAACCTCGCTTGTTGCCTATGAATAAATAGTCATGTCCCTCGAATGTGGGACGCTTTAGCAAAGACCCTCAATAAAAAGATCGTAGTCCCTCGATGACCCTTCGATGTTGCCTTTGGTAAAACAATCTTAGTCCCTAACGAAAATTTCTAAAGCGTCTCATAGTTTGCCTTCTATAGCTATACGACGACCCACGCCCATCCCTTCACATCCAATGATAGGGCTTTTTATCAATCAATGGTAAGATAGCAACATCTAAAGGAGGAGAAAAAAGAACAAAGACTTTTTTAGTAGGTAGAACGTTCATAGTTGATTGCTCATAATATTTTCAAAACAACATCTTTCAAAACACACCAACACTTTCAAAACAAAATATTTTCAAAAGTCAACACTTTGTATACATTCTTATAGAGACGAGAATCATTACAAAGTTCGCCTAAACGAAGGCACTTTTCAAAAATACTTTCAAAACTAATCACAAACACATTTCAAACAAAGCATTTTTTTCAAAGTGAGCTAGCAATTAAGAGCCTGTAGATAACTACAGATGAAAAGGGTGTTAACACCTTCCCTATTCATAACCTATCCCCCGAACTCAAGAAAAATTCTCAAAAAGGTCTTTCCTCTTCTTTTCACCCTTTCCTTTATTGGATAAAAGAAAAGTCGGTGGCGACTCTTGCTATCCGCAACAATTGCGATAAAACGCAAAACACCCAAGTCAGTTCTCTCACCGTGTTACAGTGGCGACTCTATATTTTTAGCCGATTATTACACTACTAAGTTAGTTTTATAAAAATTAATGTCAATTAAGGAAACACAGAAATAACAGTTATGGAAATGACATGATATGCATTAAATCGAAAGAGAAAAACAAATGATGATGAGAAAAACAACCAATAAATTTCCAGCAAACCAACTTTGAATAAATCACAATATAGCTATCATTTTCCAATGATATAATCGACAAAAAATAACTAAGAAAATTTGTCGAACACTTGAGTGCAATCAATACAAACCTGACTTTTGCCTAATTTTGTTGATGTTAAAACCAATTACAATGTATCAATCACACAATTGAAGTTTTCATAATTTGCAATAAAACGTAATGTAGAGAGTAAGAGAGAAGAGAGCGACACAAGAATTTGTTTAGGCAGTTCCCAAACGGCCTCGCTATGGGTACCTCTGCCTCTAATTCTATTCGAAATTATGATAATGAAAATTAACCTTTACAAAATTTTGATACAAGAGAATAAGTAGAAATCCAACAAGCAAAACCCTAAGTAAGTTGTTGAATCTATCTTCTTTTC